>VYZV01007849.1:47734-190234 GCA_013401275.1 Pandion haliaetus | reverse complement strand
TTCCAAATAAAAATATTATCTTTACGGTAAAAAGGATGTTTAATATTTCCCTACTTTTTATAGTTTTATAGTTGCCTACTGGTTTTTCTCAAATTTTCAAATTTTGTGCCAGTTTTCAGCCAGGAATAAAATTTTAAGCCAAGTTATAAACCACTGAAAGAGAAACATTGGTACAGCCTTAAGTATAATAACAATGCCTCTGTGTCCAGTATTTTGATATCTGTGATATTAATTTGTACACTTTGACTTCCTAGATACACATTTGCAATAAAAAGTGCAGGATTTTTTCTAATTAGGAAATCATTGCTCCCTACTGGTTGGAAAAACAGCTACCACTGGTTTGTGTTATGGCTGAAATCCCAAGAAGAAACATGGGGGCTGCTGCTTTCCTCAGTTCCACTGGTGTCAGCAGGAAAAAAACCTTGCTGAAGCTCATGGCAGAGCAGAGGTGTAAACACTGTGAGAGACCAAAATCATCCCTGTTATTTCCAGGAGAGAAATGATGGCTCCCACTGAATACAACAAGTGCTATTTCAAGGAGAGAAGTGCCTGATACTAAAAAAAAAAATAAAAAAAATTCATTTTCTCAACTTTATGGGAATGGCTTTCCACCGTAAGCTTAAAAAATTAAGTTAATTATCTGCTCCTTTGAAGCAGCCAGAAGTGTCACTTCCAGTGACATCCGAAGCGTTAGCATTAGCAGCTCTGACAGCTGAAGGAGTGACCGGTGGAGGGGCTGGCACCACTCTAATTTGGGTAAGAGGAACCTTCAATTCCCTGATTGTTGGCCAATACTGTAATGGAGGGGGCATTTCCCTGGGCGGGCACCAGGTAGCTGCGATCATCCCATGACAGGATGGGTCATGCTAGAGGGGTTCCCTGAGCAGTACTGATTAACCTGCTCACAGCCACCTGCATATCTTGTTGTAAGATAGTATGTGAGCCTGGTTTGTGCTGCACGTATGTGTTTTGGCATTTCTCTGAGCTCTGGGTCTTTTTTTTGAGTACTGGTGATGTTAATATACATTTTTTATATATATTATATGTATGTAAATTTATATATATAGGGTTTAAATTTTCGGTGCAGCCTGGGCTGTATCCCCTGCCTGGTATATGAGGGCTCAGCCTGCTCATTGCCATTGGAGCTTGCAGGTGTTTGAGTTACACAACTCACCAGATTCAGCTGTGAAAAGCAGGTGTAAAATTGGCTGGGGGTACTCAGGAGTTCTTGGCCAGTGTCTGTGGTGCTGGGTGAAGGTTAAAAGCACCTTCTCTGCCCCTCAAGCAGGTAGGTTGTTCTGCTAATTTTATTTAGTCTAAATGCTTAAGCTAAGTTCTTGTGCAAAAGTTTTAAACTTCCTCTAAGCTGAGTTTATGTAATTCTGTAACTTTAATAAAGTAACAATCGCTCAGCTTCTCCCTCTATATTTTATTCATCTGTAAAAAAAATTTCCCTTTTTCTCTTAAAATAGTAACTGGCCTCTTATGGCCTGAGCCGTACGCTGTTTACTGGCTGTATTGTGCTGCTCTGAAATCAGTGTTCTTAGCAAAATAGTCATGTAGAAATTTTGATGGCAATTTTTTCCTTTAAATTTCTTTAAAGAAAATGTATTAATTTTCTTTAAATTTGCTTTTTTAAAAAAATAATTGAATCTTAAAGTGAGCCTAAGTACAAGTTCTTAATCTGAGTGGCTCTGACTGTAGAGGAAAGTCTGTATTTGAATTTGATGTCTTAAGCTCATGCCTATTGAATTTTCAAGGGGGGCATGTACTTGAGAAGGGTACACCAGGAGGGAAAAACTCCTAGAAAGCACTACTCTGCTGCCCCTGCTGCTTTTCCAGGTTTGGTGAAAAACCAGTGATCTTCACCATTATTGGAGTGGCACACTTAATATTTTAAGTGGGATGAGTGGCATTTGTGCCTGTGTAACTTCTTAAGGTGACTTTCAATATTTTATTATACTGAAGCACCTATAGACCAATTCATTAAATCAAAAATTGTGAGCTTAAACATTGGATTCTTTCATCTGTTCTGGATACCTGGACTTCTCCTGTCCTCCACAAAACATCTAAGCTTTTCTCATTTGATAGGAGTAAATGATATCAGGCTACAGGTTCATTGCTTAATATTCATGTGTTGGTTATTTTCACTTTGTTCCCTTCAGTAGCATCTGATTATCTGTTTAAATAGTGGAAAACTTGATTAGGAAGACAAATAATAGTGATGGAGTGAAGGACAGAGACACAACTCTATTCCTATGAAATTTAATCCCTTGGTTTAGAATATTGCTAAACTTCCGCAGAGGTTACTGCAGTGGAAACCTAAATTGCTCTATCTTGACCTCTGAAGTATCAATAGTACTTATAAATACAAAAAGTACGCGGGGAACACTTCAGACACTGTCTGCCTTAGTGGAGAAATAACGGTTTGTCCCAAAAGGAGCATCTGCAAAGATGCTCTTTGCACCTATACTTGTGCTCTTTATGGTGCAGAACCTGAAGGCCAGGCAGGAGCTGGAGTGAAATGGAATACCAGCTGCTCAGCGTTTCTGTGATTAGGATCTTGCCTTCCATCAAGCTAAAACTCACCTGGAGTGAAATGTTCCTTTAATGTCCCTCTCAAATACCATGCTGAGGATTTATATCTAGTGTAGGAATTTGTGTAGGATTTTCAGCGAAATGCGTGTTAGTTTAACTGCCCTGCCTTGATGTAAGGGATACTGGAAGCAGTCACTCCTAGGTAGTAGTCCAGAGTTGCTTTATTTTCAAAGTCCTGATTTAACGTATTGGCTACTGAGCACAATAGTTTTGGGCTGGAAAAATATTTAGAAAAATTCCCAACTGTGCTGCTCCAAAATGGAGTATCCTGTGTCAAGGTATTTGTGGGTGCCTGGTGTCACGTAAACTAAGTCTTAGTGTGCCACCAGTAAATGGTATGAGATTTGTACCCCTATCAAAATATCAGTGAAATCATATTGTTAGCTGACTTGCTGTGCAGAAAATTACACCCTGGGGAATCCAGAGGTCACCTGCTCCCCCAAGAAATTTGCTAATGAATCAAAGCGGAGACATACCACCTTCTTTCTGATATTTGCTCAAGCCGTGTGTCAGCTTGGTGGGTGCATGGAGAAGACATCTGTGCTGCGGGAATTACTGGTGGCACAGGCTTAGTAGGAGATCTTTCTCTGAGCTGCTAATGAAGCTGTGCTCTGGTATGATGTCTGGGTGTTGCCATCGAGGTACAACTGGGTCATATTTTTAAGTGTTGATCTGTAACCACAAATACATGTTGCTGAGTTGTGTTCAGGTGTAGTCTGTGTTCTCCATGCTTTGCAGCTTTAAATAAAGCATTGGATTCAAGGGAAGGGCTTGCGATAATAGTGTGATGCTGCTTATTGTGGTTTGTTTTTTTTATTTTAGATGTGAAACTGCTTGTGGTTTATGAGAGCCCCTCTCTTATCTGATAGCAGAGATTTTTAGATGCTGTGGTTATGTCCCATCTGCACTTTAGGTGTATGTGTTCATGCTAACTAGATGCCTCTGTGGGTTTAAATGGATGTGTTATTTATCAAATCTCCATATCTAATGCTGATTGCATTGTAAAACAGCCAAAACTTTTAAAATGAGCAATAAATTCATTTCACTGAGAACAGTGAGTGGCATATTTGCACATTATATATGTCAATTGGACTTTTCTATGGCTTTTTAGGATCATTTCAGATTAAAGGTGGACAGAGTAGTTTCCTAGGAACCAGGTATTCATGTGAGATGTCTGTAAAAGCAAATTGCTGGTAAGCTGCTGATTATTGTCTCTGTTCTGGGGCTGGTCTGCTTGGGTAAGAAGCCAAATCACAGATGGTGTTTGGATAGATGACTTCAACTCCAGTGGGAGACTCACTGCAAAGAACCTGATAGCTATTTCTGGAAGAAGGTTATCAGGAGTATTGATAGCTACTACCTATGCAGTCCAATAATTAGTAAATTATGTAGAAAAAATAGCCTCTACTGTGTTTCACAACTTGTCTCAGAGATCTATTAGTAAGACAAAAGGCTTGTTCACATTAGAATAAAAATTATTTGTACAACCTGATTTAGCAGCACCATAAAATGACTCTATAAAATGTCAGAAAAGTTCAGATGCTGCTTTGTGCTTACAGTGTGGAGGCCAGAGAGTGAGCTGGGCTCTGGGCATCGCATGGAGAACATTTCTGCATCCCGGCATGGACAGGGAACAGGTTGTTCCTATGCTGGTGAGGATTGCACCTTTCTGGGCAAGTTATTTGTTAGTGAATGTTGTAGTTGTTTATAAAGGAGTAATCCTGCTTTCCTGCTACCAGAGCTCCTAAAAGGGCCTGGGTCAAAATGAGGACCCATATGTGCATGGTACCAAGCTGGGAAATCTTTCAACTCTGGGGTGCTTAACAGCAATTGCTCCCAGCGTTACGTGCTTTCAAACTGGAGTGTTGCTACCGTGCTGTAATATGAAAAGGGGGTGATCGTGAGAAGTTATTAACCCAGCCCTGTGCTTACATATAAAAAAGCCTTGCATGGAGGCCAGTGTGCTGGAGAACTTGTTGGCTTGGAAAGGAAATAGTGATTTCTCTCGTGCTGGCGGCTAGTGTGCACACGGGCAACATGCAGGGACCATTTAAGTGAAGAGCTGGAGTGCTTTAGGGAACAGGACAACCACGTGTAATCCACTTCTGGTTTTTAGTGCATACTCCACTTATTTAAAAAATCTGTTTAAAAAAAAAAAATCTTCCCTAATAGAATATTGCTTCTTAATGAATAGACCCCCTTGTTATGGGACAGCTTAGTGCTGTTAACATTTTTCTCTCTTGTTTGGCTTTATTAGGTGCTATCTCCCATGGCTATCTGTAAAGCCAATTAGTGGAGAAAATAACAGCCATATTAATCTCCCAGAGCAGTGCAGGAAAAAGAGTCATAATATCATAGGGAAATTGTTCTAAGTGTGAAAAATTACCCACTTTGTCTATTTCATTTTTCTCAAACTCCAAAATTAATTACTTTCTGAAAAAAAAGATATATTTATCTCTGTATAAAGGGAGAGATTTGATGAATGCTAAAGAGAAACCAATAGAGCTTTAATAAAAATGTATATGTCCACGATCCTATGAAATCCTATGAGTCCTATTCCAGCATGTTAAACTGCTGATTTGTATCTCTGTGTCAAATATAATTACAGGCAAACAGGAGCTGTGTTTATAATATCTATTAATCAAGATTATAATTAGGATTTTACGAAGCTGCTTGCTTGAGTTGGGAACTGCAACAAGGCAGTGCCAGAGCTGCCGAGCCTTCAGCTCACGGCACCGTTTGCAGGCTGGGCCCAAGCCTTATGGGTGCTGCTGCCCAGCATCCCATGGAGAGCAGACTGCTGATGGGAGATGACCGCAGTCAAGATGAGGTTCAACCTATATTGCATCGTGTATTTGGGGATGTGAATGGGAAAAGTGATCACTAGCTGAACAGATGCAGCCATTCATGCCGAGTCAGCAAAAAGTCTTGATTTTTGGGGGGGTTTCATGCCATTTAGGTGAATCCCATTTGGTAGCATTTGGTTCTTGCTTAAAATACTCAGCTGAAGGATATCTTCGCTCAGTCTGTGTTTCCCAGAGTGGGCAGTAAGGAATGGTGCGCTAATTCCTATAAGTAGTACTTTTGAGCAGTTATGAGCCTTCTGACCTCTGTAAGTGCCATACAAACTTTTTGGAAAAAGGAGGGGATTGACAAGCTTTTGCTGTTGGCACAAGAGAAGGAACTGATAAAGGTAGGCTAAGAAAACCTAATCCACTCTTAAAACAGTTGATGAGTCAGTATTTCAACACATCCCGTTTTTTTGGCCCTCAAACAATAAGCTTAAATGGTTAGTTTTTTCTCTCCACTGAATCTTTTTCCTTTTTGTTTCTTTTTTTTTTTCCTTAAAAAGCTTCCTGATGCTCATGAGTTTGGCAAATTTGGATCATCTCCTTTGTCTGCTTTCTCTCCCCTTTTTTTTTTTTTTTTTTTTTTTTTTTTGTTCTTGTTTGTTCTCCAGGCATATTTTCCTCAACTTCTAGCAGGTCTAGTCATAACAAGCTGAACATGGCGTGAATGTTCCCAGCCTCGTTTTAACTAAATTAACTACATTTACAGCCTTGGTGTCAGGGCTCTGAACAATGAAAGCTTGCCACCGAACACATGAAACAAAAATGAAATTAGCCAGCAGTAGGAAACTACAAACAGCTGAGGCATTCAATTGTTAGCCATTTGAAGGATTAACTTCTAAATCATGTAGAGCTCCCTTGGTAGTTTAGCTAGTTGGGCACTCAAGGGTATATAAAAACACACTTTAAAGTAGAAATGTATTTCTTTACCTATAAAAAAGAGATTTACTGGCAGGTTGTGATATTATTAATACTGGATTTTTCTGCCATCATCTGTAGTACTTAATCATGCTTTCTTTTACTTTCTACATACACTTTTCTGTTGGGTTCCCAATGAAAGACAGTGCAGATGAACTTGGTGTTGGGAGACAAATGACACTATTACCTAGAAATATATTTAACAAACTTAAGTTGGTAAAAACTGCCTATTGTATGCAGTTCTTGTATGTGAATAACTTCCTCCAATGGATATTTATCCACTAGATGTATAGAATACTCCCCTGGTCTTAAATATCTGTATCTGGTTGTTCTTATACTAATAATTATAGAGAACAGTCTGTATATTCTCACTCTACTGAAGGCTAAGATATGCTAGTGAAATAGGTTTTTTAGTAAGAGTTGATAAAATATTTTCTTAGTTAATTCACTGCAAAGAGTTGCCAAGGGCTTAATCAGAACCATGAGAAAGGGAACTCTACTAATTATGGTAATATGTTTATTTGAATTCAGTCTTTTCCCTATCACCTGTGAACACTGTCATGGACCTATGGAACTTCACAGGGGCAAAATTCCGCAACTCTTTCCTTAATGTTTCTTTCAAACAAGACCCTGAAGTCTTCAGACAAGTGTTTATTCAATCAAAATCCTTCAGATTGCACAATTAAGATTGATGAATTTTATAGCGGTCTTTTTCTTTTCAAATGAATAGCACTACACAGAGATGGCTTCCTCTCCTAGCAGACTTGATAATGAAGCCACTGAATTTACTTACAATATAAATCTGTATTTGTCCAGAGAGTCTTTTGCAGTAGAATTCCAAAGCAAGGAGCTCATTTGGAGGAAAAAAGAAATAAAAGCAGCAAAACCAACACAAAGCTGAAATAAAGGGGAAAAATGTAGAATCACAAAGAAAACCTAAACAAATAAAGTGCAAACAGAGAGTGACAAGCGCACTCAGCCCCTGGATTGGTTATGGATGAGACGACAAGTATATGATGAAATTAATGACCCTCTGTCAACTTTTTAGATCTCACTTTTAAAGAGAATGGACCAAAAATCAATAGCCCCCAAACCACTAGTACTCCAGTGAACCAGTTTATCATTTATCTTACTGCTGGCACTCATATAGAAAGTGCAGCCAAGCACAGCATAGGACTTTCATTGGTAGTCATCATTACCTGCAATGTTTGAGCGCTCCAGTTAAAGGTCAAAGGTGTGCAGTACAGCTCCTCTGAGAAGTACCTATTTGAAATTACCAATATCTGTGTATGGCTTGTCCATGCTCTACACCTCTATTTTTTCTTCCCCCCCTCCCCCCATGTGCATTTCCCCTTTCTGAGCTTTACCTGCCAGCTGAAGCAGAAGCAGTGGGGCTGTAGCCCACAGTGGCTCTGCAACCAGGGCTAAGGCTGAGCTGATACTTCCATGATGCATTCTGATTCTCAAAACATTGCATCTCAGTTACTTCTAGTGGCATCAAGCTGAAATCACTGACATATGCGCTAACACCTCTAATGAAAATTTGTCTCTGCTCTCCACCCTCAAAAAGTTTTGGAATCCTATTTAACATCTGGGTTTTAGATGCTTACTTTAAGAAGTCCAAAGCAGACTCAGCTGAATTTAAAGTCTGTGTATTGTAAACGACTTTTCTGGTAGCTAATCCTAAATCTGGAGGGCTAGCAAGATCAGTTTGAAAGAGAAAACCAAACGTATCTGGGGGAGGGGGAAAGTGTTAAGATTACCTTTTTGTCATTTCTGGTAAGCCAGTTGTTATTGTTGTATGACTGCAGTGAGATCAAGGTGAGTTGTACCAGTTGCTTCACACACATAGTAGTTGTTGCCTTGAAATGTGCATGGTCTGAAGGGATAAATTGGGATAAAATAAGGCAACAAACATTATCCCCTTGCACAAATGGGGAAATTGAGGCACCAAGTAGGTAAGAGGCAATTTTCAAAGCTGCCTGAGTTAGAAACTAGCTGTTCCCATGGGAAAGCTAATGAAGGAGAGATATGAATCTAGGTTTCCCCATCCGTATTCTAGTGTGTTGACCAAGGATCCCTCTGGGCTGCTGGTGGTTGATGTTCAAGCCCTGTTAGAGGGGACTTAAGCTGGCACATTCTCAGGTGCCTGTGTCATGCTGTGGCTGGGGATGTGTCTCCATGTGTTTTGTCCATGTAACCGGTCAGCCTGTGTGCTGCAGGTACTGGGGGTTTCCTCCCAGGCTTCTGTGTGTACCCACCTGTCCTCACCTACGCCTGTAGGCAGCCAGAGCAGGTGCTGGTCACATTGGGACTGAGATGAGTGTGCGAACAGGGCTGTGCTGACCCCACGTGTGAGTCTGTCTGTCTCTCCTCCTCGTGCTTGTGCCAAATGCAGGGTCAAAAAGTCTGCCTTTACAGAGCCAAGGCACTCTGAAAATGTTGGCACAGCTGAGGCGGAATAAAATATTTCCTGCTACAGCACTGTGGGAAGGATGGCAGCTGCCCTGGGCTGCTGCAGGCAGCGAGGTATTTTAATGCTCTTTTAGAGCAGAAAAGTTTTCTCTAGATATCCGCAGTCCTTGTGCGTGGGGATGCTGCCCTGATCTGCAGGAGTGGAAGCTGTGCAACCACACTTCCATCAATTGCCGTGGGATAACATGGTGGTGGCTGTGGGAGGTGGGGTCTCCCAAAATACACCCTCACTACTTGGTAGAAGTAAGGCTGTGTTGCATGTGCCAGGGAGGTAGAGTTTTTGGACTTGTAAGAAAGGTTGTGAATAAATAGAAGGTTTTGCCTCGGCAAAAAATTCTGTTACAGTCAAGAAAGATGATGCAGATTTCCTACTGAACATGTGTGTCCTTAACCTCAACACAGTGGTTGCAGGCTGAGGAATTGGTTGCAGTGGAGAACAGTGTTAAAATGAAAAAAAAAAACCCAAAAAACAACCACAACCCCCCCCAAACACAAACCAAACCCAAAACATATCTATACAATAAAAATGTTTAAGGAAAAGAATACCTCTAGACATAATGTAATACACAGGCGAGATGAAATACGAGGCCAAGAGCATCCATATGACAGCACTTAGAAAGGACCTGTTGTGTCTTCAGTATTGCCGTGCTGATGCACAAGGGCCCTAGCTCCTGCTTTCGCAGGTGTGAGACGTGCTGGTAGCTCAGTGCCTCTCCAGCTCTGACCAGCAGCTGAGAAGCATGGTGGTATCTTCTGTCCCTCAAGCATCAGGCATGCAGGTGATTTTGGTTTGTTGTAAAGGAAGTCCCACTTTATTTCTGGCCTCCTGATGCACTGGCATTTTGGTTGGCCATTCAGAAAGGCTTGTGCAGTTACATGCAAATTGCAGCAGTTCCCTGTAAGTCTCCCTGTCTGCCTCTTCATATTGAGTGTAAGTGCGGTCAAGAGATGCAAGGCACAAATACTGCATCTCTAACAGAAGTTGCACGCCTGTTTTTGGTGTTCAGATCTGTGCCTCTGCTGTGCTAAAACAACTGGCTGTTGCTCTCCCACATGGGGCATGATGCAAGGACAAGCATTAAGGGTAGTAGTGGACAGCAGCAAAGGGAGAAGCAACATGTCCTTGGAGGGAGCGGGACTGACAGCATGGAGCAGTGTTGAATTTCAAGTGAGGTGTGCATGCAGCAAAGTTCAGGCTCCTTGTAATGTACTTCAGATCTACTGGGAATGAGCAGGATGCTCCAACCGCAGAGTGAGGAAATGTATTTGATGCTGGACAGTTTTGAGTGCAGGGACTGAAGTGGAACATCAACACATACACCAGTGTGATGGGCAACCAGAGACTTGAAGATGGGAGCTCAAAAGAGCAAAAATTTTAATTAATTTTGTGCCTAGAATTAATTTTGTTGGTGGATGAATGTTAGAAGGCTCAGCAGAAGGAAGAGAGTTTGCATACACAGCTCCCAGGGATTTAGTGCAACTTCCACTGACGTCAGTGGAAAAACTCCTGTAGCTGTGAAAGTGGGGGCTGGATCTGCTGTGGGTCCATCTCAGAGCTGCAAAGTCAGTAGATAAAATTAAAACCACCACCAGTGACTGAACAAACAAGCAATCTCTTCCATATTCAGTCAACTTTTTTTTTCCCAGAGTATTAAACCCATATTTTATCCGTAAGAGTGAATAGAGACAATTACTTGAGTCACACCTATCATATCCTGTTTGCTTGTACAGTAAGTGCCCGATACCAGAATGGCGAGCTCGCATTGTGTGTTCCTTTCAAACAGAAAAGGCAAGTTGCTTCAAGTAGAACAATTCTTGTACTAATTGCAACCATTTCAAGTTTGCCACTCTAGGCTGGTTTCCCTGAATGAACATGCTAATCTGTTAAGACTTGTAGTATGTTAAGACATTTAATAAATATTTTCTCTTTAGTTTTTCTTTTTTGTTTTACAACTAGACCAGAGACTTTTTGGTGGAAGAAACCAGGAAAGTCTTGTTTACTTTGACATTAAATCATTCTGTATTCAATGTGGCAATAGCTTACCTCCAGGGGATACTTGATAAGATGGGGGAGAAAGGGATGATCTCTGATACAAGCCTGTTCCTGGTTTCCGGCAGGAGTGCTTGAACCAGTTTGCTACTGCATTCCTCCTTAGAGAGGGACAGGCACCATTACACTTGTGTCCAGTGCCAGATGCATCTACATTTCAAAGCTTTTATGAGCCAGGCTTTCAATTTTAGTCAGTGGAAAAAAAACGTGTTTTTCTTCCCTGCCTCCCTGAGCAGTACCACCATCAAACTATTGTGTTTACTAATTTGTGTTTTTATGATCTGTGTTTCTAATTCTAAAGCGAATGTTAAATTCTAGGTCAGGACAATGAAAACTTGCAAGCTGATTTAACGAGCCGAGCTTGGAGCTGCTCTTTGGAGTGCCTTTCGGAGCGCATATTTTCCTGGTGTGGGTAGACTGTCCTTCTTTGTTCCCCCTGCCCACAAGCTCCTCATTGGGGTGTTGCTCCCTGGTGTGGCTGGTGGGTCAATGGTCCGGTGGGGCCCATGTGTGTCCCTGCTGTCATCCTCCCCTCCTGTAGGAAAGGAACACCCCAAGCCACTACCTGCACCGAGATTGCATAGGATTCATAATTAATTAGTGTCGGCATGGCAATAAAAAGCAAAGGAAGAGGCTTCCCATATCTTAACTCAGAAGGGTCATAGCTACTTTTGTGCATATTAACTAGGGATCTTTCTCTTTAAAATTGAGTATTGGACATGTTGTGCGTATTATAACTTAAAAGCTTCAGTGGAGCTGCATTTTTGAGAGTTGTATTCATTCTGGAACTGTACCACAATTCATCATATTAAACTTCATTTGTTGGAAGCCTTGCACTGGAATATGGGCTTGGTCTCTAAGGAAGTGCTTCATTTCTGTATTCCTTACCAATAACAGCACACGGCACTGTCTTTTTATTACTCTGTGGCTAGCACCATTCATATAGTGCATTTCTACATCAGGGCTGGAGAGACCCCCATCCTGCTGAAAAATTTAGACTGCTACAGCAGTAATCAGAAATACCAATAAAGTGTCCCTGGTTCTAGGTGGTGATGTGGGATGGAGGGAGAGAAAGATATAAAAATGAATCATGATGTGAGACAGCATTGCTCTGGCAACTGCTTCAAAACCCGAGTGCAGTGAGACTGTATAAAGGCTTGAGAATATTCCTATGATCCTAAAGAGACCTGCAAAGACATTGCAAACTCATCAGGCGGCCAGCGCTGCAAGGAGGAGGAGAAATGTTGTTTTGAGTCATTCATCCCCAAACAACAGATGTGTCTTAACCTAGAAATAGGTAATATGGCTTCCAACCGAGGTGAGCTGCTTTGGATAAACCTGGTTAAAAAACAACCATACATTTAATGCAGGAAGCTGTCGAAGGTGTAAAGAATGGCTAAGTAAGTGAGTGGGACACCATTAATCTTGGTTTGTTTCAGCACTACATCTTTAGCCGTTGAAGAAAAAAAAAACCTTGCTCCTAGCTCATAACCCGAGTGTTAAAACTGATGTCCTCCCCATTAGAGCCTGTAAGCTCATTAGCACATGGCAATTTATCCTCTTTTATTTCTTCTCAATTATCCTATCATCCATTGTATCTGGATCTGATTACCCTTTCCCAGAGTCAAACATTATCTTGTAAATCATTTGCTTTAAGTCTAAGCCTGCCATTGCATTGCCCAGGATTTTCTTAGGCAGGTAATAAATCAATTAGCATTAAACTTGTGGCGTCATCAATTTTCTTTCCTTGTGACTGAAAAAAGGAGTACCTGAACTTTGCGAAGCCGAATCAAATTTCCTTACGCTGTCCACATTGAGATTTCCCTCTTCTTCCTTTCCTTTCCCCTGCATCCCAAATCAATATCGATATCCTTTGCACTGAATTGGAGACGAAAGCAGTTAGGAAAACCACTGTGGACCCAGATGCAAAGTCTAGGGAAAGAGTCTTGTTGATTTGGGATCCTTTGGCTCAAGCCCTGGGTGAGACCCCTGTAGCCAAGGGACTTCTGGGTTCTGCCATTCGATAAGCATCAAAACCTGAATAGTGATGATCATCTAGCATGATGAGCTTCTGATCTCAGAAATGTGAAAACAATGTGATATTCCTGCCCTTCCGACGTTGGGAGGGATCTGCTGGTGCTCTGCCAGCCCCATGCTTCCCCAGGGCTGCCTGTGCTGGTTATCTCTAGTGCTTCCCTCGGGTGCAGGCAGCCCCGGGGCGGTGGAGGCACGGCACTGTGCTCCTTTCCCCCTTCTTCCCTGAGGCTGAGGTAATTGGTGTGGTTGTGGTGTCTCTGCCCAAGGCGGTGTTTTGGCACAAATGCGATCCAGAACTGGTGTGGATAGCAGGAGCATAACTGGCTTTCATCTGCTCCTACACGCTCCTCCTCCAGACTTGCTCCCACGACTTTTTGGCGTATCCCCAGGATCTGATCTGACAGTTACAACAACATTTATTAGCTGTAGTCTGGGCAAATGATGCAAAAGGAAACATTTCTTACACCCTTTGCACATAACCTACCAGGGCAATTGCTGAATCAGCTTTCTTGTGTTTGGATTTTGATGTATGCAGCCCCTACAGTACTATGCCCTTTTTTCCACATTGAGCCTTCAAAATGGGAGATGTAAAATTTTAGCAATGTTGATTTGCCATCCTCTAACCACAAACTGCCTGCCTGTAAGACCTGTGCTGAGATCCTTGCAGTGAAATACCTGAGATTAGGTTTATCCAGTTGTCTTGCTTATTATGAAACATGCATTAAAAAGGTCTAAAGAATTGACTCAAAATACATTAAAAAAAAAAAGCAGACTTGTTCAGACATGGAATTACATATTAGGGCTTTGAGTGCTAACACCTGTGGAATACGTGTTGTACCATAACTGTAAATTCCCCCTGAAACCGTTGCATCTTCCTTTTGAAGGAGCTGGTGCTGGCCATTGCCAGAGATCATATGGGGTCACCCAGCTCTCAGACCTGGAGTCATGCATCTCAGCGTCTTGTGTTGCCTGCTGAACCCAGCTGCTAAGGCATGGGTGTACAGATTGCTGATGGACGTACCCAGGGCTCATCCAGTGTCTCTGGGCCATTGTTTCTACGGAAGAAAGTTCTCCTGCTTTTATTTTTTGTCTGTTTGTTTTGTTTCAGTGTTTAACTGGTTATTGCTGTGTCTTAAATTTTGGTTGCTTCACAGTAATTTCCATGACTTTTTGTTAAAAAAAAAAAGTGTACTAGGAAATAAGAAATGCATACATACAGGTGGTGTAAGTTATTCATTCTGAAGAGAGCTCATTAGAGGTGCCTGGCTGTCATAGTGGGGATTAGTATTTGGTTTTGTGGATGTTAGTTGGTTTCCTATGAGTTCCAGTTGTTGACTCAAGTTCACCCCAGCAGCTGAGCCCTGCAGGTGCAGGTTTGCAGAGGAAAGGCCTGAGGAGTTTGTGCCCTGTCCCTCCCTGTCCTGTCCTGTCTCCCCCATTACCGTCACCTGGGGAATGTGCCTGCATTTCCCTTCTTCTTTCTGTTGCGTGTCTGATGTTGCTCTCTCCAAATAACGGAAACTTGTCTTTGCATTTAACCACATATAAATGGACTAGTGCAATTGCTGCAGCTTCTTCAAATGTTTTATGCTCGAGATGTTTTCGTAAGGCAGATATTACACAATTTTTGTGATTCTGAAGGCAAACAGGCTCTTGCTTTGATCAGCTGGCCAGTCACAAGTAGAGGTGTTGTAGCATCTGAGACACAGAGGAGAATTGTCTGGTGCATTCCTGAACAAATTTGCAGAAGACTTGTCTAAGATGGGTGATACTGTATTTTACAGATATTTTGTAACTAGAGAAACTGAGGCAATCAGCAATGAAATGGCAAGGTCATGCAGAAACTCTTTGGCAGAGATAAGAACAGAGAAGTTCCAATTCTCAGTCTTGTGGTGTAACTCCCAAGACTACTTATTTATATCTCCCTCTCTTTACATCCTCCCCTTATAAGGTATGTAAAAATGAAAGACAGACAGCAGTTCTCTTCCCAAAAGTTAGGATTTGAAATGGGAACTTTTTGAAAGTTTTCATTAAAATCTCTGGGGATGCCAGATATAAGGCATTTCCTGGGACTCTTAAAGGTCATTTGTTGAACAGTTTCTTCTAAGCTTATATGACAAATTATTCCCTTGGCACAATAAACAGGACTCAAGCCCTTTAATTATAATATAGCACTCAATATCTTTAGACATTTCAACGTTTCCTATGTATCCTACACATTTCATTACAAGGAAAGGTTGAACAGAATTAAAAGGGTGACGTTACCCGAAGATTGATAGTTTACCTGTCCAAAAGGGAAAAGTTGCAGTACAAGTAAGCACAAAAGAAAGAAGGATCCAAAACAAGTTTTGATGGTGGAGGAGACTCAGATAAGAGAGTTTTTATTATCCGCAGCTTTTAGCCTTATTTACCATCAGGCTATCTTGCCACAAGCATGCTTTTTAGTTCTGACAGCTCTGAATTATGACCATTGTGGGATCCTATCTCATTAACTGAAATGGGAGAATAAAACATCAAACAATCATAAAAATAATTTGGCACTGTGAAACCACTTAGGAGCAGCTGTCAAACAGGTTGGAAGATAAAGTTCTAAATAAAAAGAATAGAGAGAGCTGCAATGTCCTGCCATATGCTTCCTCTGCATTATAGACTCCTTAATAATATGAAGTGCCTGTGTTTATGCAGAATAGGCCAGACACTCCATATATGATATTGATTATGCCTTAACCCCAATTTAGTAAAGACATACTCCTCCTTTTCCTAATCAGATATTGCAGAAGCAGTTTTCTGAAAATGTCCCTAATGCCAAGACATATTTTATCTCCGAAGGCTGTGGCAGGAGATAGGGCTTTGTCTTGCCTGTTGTCATGGCTTGGAGCCCAGTTTTAGGACAGCAAGGCCCCTGTGGGGCTCTTCTCCAGCAGTTTTCATCCAGCAATTCAAAAACATACATCTTTATCAAGCTGTTGTTGTCAGACAACATTAGATAATTAATAGGCCATTTGTCAGCCTGCACAAAACATGTTAAAATCCCAAACACAATCAGGATAAATATAGTTGCCTGTTCTCTGAAGGCTTTTTGTTCTGACATGCAGGCATTGCAGGCAGATATTTACTATTAAACAAGACTCATTATTAATCGCATCTAATGTTAATTAATTAACCGCCTCTGTGCATTGAGGGCTCTCTGTGACTTTCAATTGTTTTAAGGAGCTAATTGGTAACTTAGCAGTTTGCATGGAAGCTGTTTCTTGTTCAGTTCACATCAACTTTTTCAACTTAACAGAATAACCATGTTCATTAAAAAATATAAATAAAGTGGGATATTTTTAGCAGTGTAAATTAACACTGATATAAGCCCACATCTGAACTTTTTAGGGAAGCTGTAATGATTTGGTAGAACCAGCTTTACCATTGGCATTGCTGAGTTAGGGCAGGTGTGTAGATACAAAGCTCTTTGAGGACTGAAAACCAATTAGAAGGGATACAGATGATATTGTACCATGCCCCCACAGCCCAAGCAGAGCTGCTGGCAGATGTTGACCACCTGGAGACACCACAGCAGCCTTCTTGAGCCATCAGCACTCAAAGATAGAGCTGCTGAGGAGCAGTAATTACAGGGATGTCTTTGTAAACTCTGATGCCTTTATGGTTTGGTCCGAATTCTCCTTAGCCCTGTACCTTGGCTCGTCAGTAAGCAACGGAGAATGAGTGTCACTCCTACTGCCAAAATGCCACCAAGTCTGGTTTGCACCCTGTTTGCCTGGTATGTTTGACTGTCTGAGGAAAGGAGCTATGGAGAAGCAGACCCTTTCCATTTGAAGGCGGCCTTCTTCTAAATGCTGTTTATTTCTCATGAAAGGAGGAGAGAGGCAGGACTTGCCAACATGGGTTAGATCAGCGATCCACGTGGAAGCCAACAAGGCAACACAACACTTGAGCAGTCACTTTGGCTGCAAAATTCCTGATGAACCAAATGGGAGGGCCACGGGCTTAGAGGTTGTATGATTTGGCCCAAGAGCTCCACCAGGCTGTACGTGCCACTTGATAGCACTGCAAACAAGTGTCATTTTTTTCTTTATGTTTTTTCTTAATGTGCCTATTTTATTCTACGCTCTGAATGTGCCTTGGATGCTGTGATGGCTGGTTGTGCCAAGTAAGCGTGTGGCGACTAAGCACACATGTACGAGGAATTAGCTTGCATAACTGTATAAAACCATTTTGTAGAAATGAGGGGGTAGTATTGCTTAATGAACTGTTCCTAGAAATTTTGGTCCAGCAAAACTTCTATGGAAATCAGCAGGAGTCCGGCATATAGAGAGCTTGCAGCGTTAATCCCAAACATAACTTGTGAAAACTGCCTTTCCTTCACATTCCCATTATACAACTTGGGGGCATAAGTGTCTGGGCTACAAAAACTATGAATCTTTTAAAATAGTCACTGATTTCATCACCCACTAAATAAAGATGATGGTTTTTTTGTGAAATATTTCACATTCAGACTGTCTGTCCAGCCATGCTCTTGCACTCTCTCCTCTTTGCTGTGTCAATATTTGCATTACCAACCCTATTTTGGAAGCTTTCTAACTTGATCTTACATTTATTTTGGCGAAGAACGTGGAACACAACTTCTTACTCTGAGAGAGAATTTGTTTTAAGAGTTGATGATGATGAGTTTTGACTTGGAGAGGGTCTGGAGTCCTTGAGGAAAATGCAGCCCTCCTGGGCTGGGTGGGGTTGGCTTGGCCTGGCTGGTGGGAGTGTTGCCCTGCAGCCCAGCAGCACCACAGTGGGAAAGAGATGTCTGGGTCTGGTGAAGGTGGTCCATGTGCTCCTCCATTGCCATGGGGTATCACCTCTCTGTTGAGTCTGAAGGTCTGGTCAGTGGGGAATGGCTCACATAGGGGAACTGGGCTTTTCTTAGCACATTATCGCTCTGTGAGTCTTGGGTGCATGTCCTGCTGCCTTTTACCTCCAGTGGGATCTGCAGGTCTTCCCTTGCAAGAGGAGTGGGCCAGTCTCTGTTGCGTGTTGCTTAAGGCTGCTTATGGGTCAGCTAGCAAGTGAGTCCTGCTAAAACTGTCTCATTACCCAGATGAAGTTGAGAATTGCATCATGGCTCAATTCTGTCAAGCATCCAGTCAAAAATCCCTCAAATAATTACGGAGATGGACTTTTTGAGGTCAAGGATGCAAATACAGTTCCTGAGCACTTTCGAGACTGTGCCTATAATTTCATATTTTAGCCATTTATTTGCAGATACATGCAAAAAATCTGTCATGTACCCATGCCAACAAACATATTTGTACACACGTATATGTTCATAATCACATACATGCATAGGTAGATATGTTTCACAGACTTGCATTTATAATGTGTGTGTAACAAGTATTTCCTTGTACAGGTATACCTAAATAGCTCTTACACAGGGGAACTGCAGAGCTTGGATTGTCTTATTCCTGCTGAAATGCTGACACCAAATTGTATGAAAGGGAGAGCTTAGTCCATAGTGAAAAATGCCCTTTAGCTAACAAAGCCTGGTGCTGGGATTAAACTTAAATCAGTGTTAGTATTACTGAAGAAGCCTCATTGGCTGAAACGGTAAGTGTTGTATGAAGTTGCAGTATATTCTCTCATCATAAGCCCAACAATATGTTTCAATTTAACATATGTCACAGGCACTTATCCTGAGAGCATGAAGCTGTTGCTGTTGGGAAAGTTCAGTTTTTATTTATAACTGTGGCTCCAAGTACAAGGTCTTTGGGTACATCACAGCCCTATCTCTTTTGGGCATATTAATCCAGGCTTGAATTTTAAGGAGATGTTCAGGTTGCCCGTGTCACCTATTGGGGTGTTAGTCACACTGGGTTGTGCGCTGTGCTCTTGGTGCATGAGAAAATAAAAGTACCCTCTCCCAGCAGCCTGTTCATCACATCATGCATTGCCTGCTGCTGTGGGCTTGCCGTTGAGTTCCTGGGATAGCCCATTCATCTTGCCTGTAGCTCCTGGGGCTCCAGCACTGCCCAAGACCTTTGTGTCCACACCATGCCTGGCTGGCAGAGGTCTGCCCCACATGGGAGCTGTAGCTGCATTGCTGTCTTAGTGGTACATGTTCAAAAATCTAACAAACTGTATATTTCCAACCATGGGCTTCAAAAGATGCAGGATTAAAAGGTTAAATAGGTTTAGGCTAGTGTTTCAAGCAAGGCGCATGCTTGAGAAATAATATTTGTGTTGGCTCTGTGCTAGCAAGTATACAATCAAGAGACAAACCAGAAACTTTTTCTTTCAAGCTGTAATGCTCTTTTAGGAGGAAGGGATATTTCATTCCCTAGATAGAGGAAGAAGCTTCCCTCATCCAAACTCTGAGCTGTGAAACACTGTTTCAGGCAGAGAAACACCCTAAAAATCATGGAAATATTTTTAAATAATAACATTCAACTATCCCTCCTCTGTAACCCCAGATGAGCAAACTTCCAAGGAAGGAGATGAAAAGCACAGCAATATCTATGGAGAATGCAGGAGTCTGGCATCAATTTGCATTTTCCCCACCTGTTCTGGACCGAAGGTTTGCAGCCATTCTGTCTGGGTTACACCTACGCCATCAAAAACACAAAAAAGCCCCTTAGCCCAAAAGGCAATTTTATTGAATCATGTAATGATTACCAAGTGGTTTCTAAGACTGACCAATAAGGTTATAACCTAGATTTCCTTATGGACTTTTAAACAAGCTTGCCTGAGGTTGGGTAACAAGAAATTTTAAGACTACCTCCATTCTAAAAATGCAAAGCCATTTCAAAGCAAGAAATAATTCTAAAGAAAATTTGTATATGCTTGATTGATTATCTTATTTTAATCCATATTAAAGCTTTAAGTCTTTAGGTGTGGCTCTTTAGTTCTAACATCTCATAAATTATGGCTATAATGAAGCAGTCATTTATCCAGAGCTGATGATAAATGGCTTGCCCTAGGAGGAACTAAAGAATAGGCAAGTAGATCATTTTCATATTTGGTGAAAACAATATTAAGTACCCAGACCTCAGTGATTGCCCTAATAAATGAATAATCTGAGGTGAGGGGCTTGGCAGTCAGCGTAAAAAATAACCTGAGCTTTCTCTGTCATTTGTCAGGCTTTGCTATGACAGCATGCATTATGGGTAAATGAGCAATCAGCAAGAACTATGTTATGGCTGGGATGTTTTTGAGAAATTTATCATATGCATTGCTTGGTACCTTTAAGACCTTAAGGCTTAATGGCTATAGTGCATGACTGCAAGCGAACACAGTTCTTATTTACCATCCTATGCTTCATTTGCACTGGATCCCCTTTTTTTTCCATGTATTAGGGGAATGAGCCTCTGTTAGTGTTGTTTCCCAGACTTACTTTTATTTGTACAGGATATTCCAGCCTACTCCATGTTAGTTTTAAGGCACCACAATATTTAGGGGATTTTGAGGATTCTCTGCCCGGTATGGTAGAGCTGTCAATTTATATTTAATGAGCTAAGTCAGTAACACACGGATAGGATGTGTAGGAACAAAACCCAGGGGAAATGCAAGGAAATGCAATAAAGCGCTCCTCCAAACACCTAAAGTGCAGTGGGAAATTAGGTGTTGTTACCTCTTAATTAGCCATGAAATATTCAGGTACAGAGTGGGGAGCACAGTGAAGGGTGTTAGCAGGTGTCTTGGCATGATATAAACCTATTTTTCCAGACTGCTCCCCATGTGAGTGCAGCACCAGTGGTGTGCTACGCGATGCAGTGCATGATAGCTTAACTCTTCTCTAGGTTGTTTCAGCTGTAACTTAGTGGAAGGGAAGACACAAAAGCAGTGAAAATCTTATTTTATGTCTCCTGCATAATCATTTAATGGAAATCTAAGAAGGCATCAAAAAATGGAGCAGAACTGTGGAGACCGAGATGTGCTGAGGTGCTGGGAGGACTGGACCAGCAGTGCTGAGACTGCACACGTGGAAGGGGAGTCCCATGCAGTGGCCACTTCTGGAAATGTTGACATAAGTGATATCCTCAAGTGGGCACAGATGTTGAAGTCCACGGTCTGGATTTCTGTGAGACTTCTTACTTGTGACTGAAATGGATAGGAATTTCTCTCTCCCTAAACAAACACAGATTAGCAGGAAAAGCAGTTAGGCACAGGAGCGAGCAATGAGATGTGCTCTTTCGTTAAGCTGAGGCTTGTGAAACAAAGCTTGTCCTGGCATTACACCTACCCTCTTTGTGGGATGGGTTTTACATCAGATTGTTTTTCTCTTAATTTTCTTAAGGTTTCTGGGGGGAGAACTGATGCAGGGACATGAATAATTTTTTTAATATCTGGAAAGCAAAACTGCACAAGCCAAGTCATGATGTTTTCCACTGACAGCAAAGACCGTCAAGATGAAGCTTTTAGGGGAGTTCTGATATACAGCTTTCTGTTTTCTGCTCCTAAGGCCTCATCCTGCAAGGTGCTGAGGACACTACCAGCAACAAGACTGTCTTTGCTTACTTGTAAGCTGGGCACTGTGTTGTTTTAGAAATGTGAGCTTGGATGAGTACGTTTCAGTGGTTTGCTGAATCAGGGCAGAACCACTCAGCACACTCCAGGACAAAGCCTGCAGTCTTCTCTCTGGCCCGCTCAAACTTTGCGCTTCTGCTGATATGCCATCTTCCCAGCAACCACAACTTTGGATGTCATTGGTTTTGTAACTTTTTTTTTTTTTTTTTTACTATCCTAGAAGAAAGGAATGTTAGAAAATGCTCTGATCTAGCTTTTCCGAAAATTTAAATGCTGGTCTGCCACAGCTTTCCATATCTCTTTACCTGCTGCCACTTATACCTTTCACTTCTCATTAAGGAAATGAACCCAGAAGATTAAAGCACTCCCAATTTAGCTTTCTAAATAGGAAGTGAAAGTTGAAAGCAGACCAGCTGAGAATAAGCGCCACTGAGAACTGCAGCTGGGCTGATGCTATTAGAAATAAGAGACCACTTCTTGCTTCTGATCTGTCATTTAAGGAAGCTTGTTTATGTATAGGTCTGACATGAGATGAACATGTTGTGACCTTTCTCATTGAGATGAAAGTTTTACTTTAGACCGATCAGATATCACATCACTAAATACTAAGAGTTTTATAAAAGTAAGGCAACAATCCTGTCCAGAAACAAGTTCATCTTTGTGGAGCCCATTAATATCCCAGAGGTCTGCACGGGATTGGAGCCTGAGATTGGAGAGAGTGATTTCAAACCCTCTTAAATGAATTTTGGGAGACTGACTCTGGATCCTGACTGACTAATTTGAAGGTCCAGAGGGTGAAGGGAAAGGAGGACAGAGGAAGGTGGAAGGTTCCTGATGTGCATTCTTATAACTTCAGCATTTTTTTATGTCTGGGTGCCCTGCTTATTACAGTTGCTTCCCTATACCTCTGTATCTGTTCAAAGGTGATGAAGCAAATAGGAGCTCTTCAGGAGCTGTGGATCAGATCCTTAGGGAGCATGACTTGCAAACAGCACCAGAACACACTTAGCAGGAAGGAAACCACTGCAGGTTGTCCATGAGGCACAGATGAGCACAGCAAAGGATACCAGGAGCTCAGCTGCTCCAAGACATCTCTTTGTAATGCATACAGATGGAGAAAGAAATTAAATAAAGTGGAGTAAGATGCTGTGCTGGATCAGTGAGTTAAATTTGCTGAGCAGAGGATAGGGTGAGCACTCCTCCCAGCTCAGAAGGAATAGGAAGATTTTGGGGTGATGGGAAGGTACAGAGGGAGCAGCCATGTCCAGCACAGCAGAAAGCTCCTACATGGCCTCAACCCAGTTTGTCTGACTTGACTTTGGTGAGGTTGAGCTCAGCAACTGGGAACAAACCAGGTCCCTCCATAACTACCATTCAGTCCCCCTGTGTGACGCATGCTTGAAATGGTGGTGCGAGGGACTCTGCTGCTATCTTCTTGAAAGGCACCACTTGCCAGAAAGCAGTATTGTCCCTTTGCCTTAGGGACAGGGGACTGAAAGTCCCTGGGGCCATGACATTTGCTGAGTCAGGTAGAGAGGGATCCCCAGGAGACCTGAGCAACCTCCTGTGGGTCTATGAGACAGGGGTGGCCTCCTTCCCCAGAGGAGGGATGTGATACAAGTTCATGTGCTGATCTGTTTCTAAGTCTAAAACTTCACAATATACTGTGGATTTGCTCTTTGCTTAGTTTCAAAATGGTAACCTGTGAATCATAAACATGCTCTTAAAATCCCTTGCATAATCAAGTTCCAAATGTCTAATGCTTATTCAGATGGGCAATGTTTACATACTTTTCTCCAATGTCCTGAACTGTATGTATTTGATATCTACAGACTCTAATATTCAAAGAAATAATTCAAAGAAAACAACTAAAAATACAATACAAGGTAGCATTTCTAATGAGACTCTTGGCTACATCTATATATATTTTTGTGTAGGTGTCTTACTACCCATAAAATAAAGGGATAATGCTATTATAGACACTTCTCACTACACCAGTGCCAATAAGAATAGCTTGTGACTAAGAATGCCTGAAGTGATTATTGGAAAGATTAAAAATATCTGTCGTATTAATATATTTGGGTTTTGTGATTTAAGCTTTGTTTCTGAACATCTGATTCATCTCACTGAATCTGAGTTAGTGTCAGCAAATCAAAGGCTTTACTTTTTCTTGAATTTATTTAATAGTACAGTCTCAAATAGAAAACACAGATATAGGGTTCATTGCCTGGTATTTTCCACATGGGATGTAGATGCTAAATCTTTAACCTGGACTATGTTGTGTGCTAAGTGATCTCTGTTTATGCTAGAGTATGTTACGAGTATCAGCTTGCTCTAAATATATTACTTTTAAATAACTCCTGACAAAGAAAAGGAAGGTCGGAATATACCATGTATCTTTTATTGCTTAATTGTTTACACTGACCTTAAATAATAATAATACTAATAAAGTAGACTGACTACAGAACCCCTCCTAGTAAAATCTAGGAGCATGGGTATGGCAGAATTTCTCAGTTTGATGTGACTCTATCTTTGACAGTTCTCCTAAGGTAGGTTATTTTGGAGAAAACATATGTTTCCATTTTCTCTCCCTCGGCTTCCCTTTTAGTCCCCAGGCTCCACTAGGGTCACAGCAACATTAAGGCTTTTGTCACTGTGATTAATAGCTCTTTAGATCATCTTTAATTCACTCACTAATGACTGAGGGTCTTTCTGCTCTCCAAGTAATCGTGTGATGTATGAGCCGATAGTACACCTTGTGGCAGAGGTGAAAATCATTCAGGCAATGCAAATATTGTCACGGGGACAAATGTTTTCCCTGTTAATAAAAATTAATGAATTCTACCCAGGAGCTAGTTAAAAAAGCTCTGGTGAGAGAGATCCAAACACAAACAAGTTCTTGCTTCTTGGAACCATTAATTCAGTCTTTCTAGATATGTGAGGATAATTATTATTAGTATTTCTACATCTACATAATAGATGAGACAGTGGCAGGTTGATTTAATTATACAAATGCATTGCACTGCAGGTAGATCTGTCTTTCAGTTATGCCCACGTGCTGGTCTTCACTTGAAAAACGTTATTTTGCTTTGCCATGTTTACTACATGGGTTTCGACGCTTTGCAGTCTCTAAATAAGTAAATTCCACTTGCAGACTGAATGCTTACTTCCAGCCAAGAACTGCCTAGGTCAGGATATCGTAACTGTAAAATGATGCAAAGATGTTTATGTTTCTTTCAGGTCCCTGTTACACATCATAAAAGCTTGATGAAACAGGCTGTAAATTAATCGTCTGGAAGAGGAGGAAATACTTCAAGTATCTTATTATATTTATTGCACATGTATGACTAACAATAAAAATGCTCTGACCCTCAGCCAGGTCACCTTACGGGGCAGTTGTTCCTGTTATGATCCCTTCCCTCACCCGGGGCTCAGGCTTTGGCGTGCAGAGACTTTGGAAAGGTGCATTTCTTATTTACTGATGGAGCGCACGCCATGGTTAATGCTGGTGTCTTTTTGTTTCATTTTGATAGTCACCAATTCTTTCTTCTGATGACAAAAAGCTATTGTCTCAGTGGAATAAATATTTCTGAATTACTTCCCAGTCCCAACCCTATCATTTACATCTTAGAACAAGAAAACAGTAAACTTTTAAAAGACATAATTTTACCTCTTCACAGTGCTTATCTACAAAGGAACATATTACTGAGGGGGGGAAAGAGCTCTAGTTGTTACTATTATTTCTGGTAGACACCCAAGGAGAGTAGCTAATTTGTTCTTCATTAATGCCAAGGACAAATAAAAAAGCAAGGACTGAATTATGCATTTATTTCCATTGTGCCTCTACCATGGGCTTCCACTCCCCATCATCCTCCAAAAGAATTCCCAAACCTTTGCTGTGCATTTCATGTGATACCATAGGGTGCAATAATATGGTTTTAAAAGAAGATGAATTTAGTGGTGAATCTTAATCGAAGGCAGAAAATTACATGCGGCCCCCCTGCTGAAAGGAGGATGGACAGTTGGGCTACAATCAGAGGCTTTTTTTGCTATAGCTCGACAATAACCTTTTAGTATTAGTTCACAGAGGCCTAGGCAAAAACCTTAGAGTAAAATTTATTTGGAATTTGAACATTTTTTTAAACCTGTGCATTGATGGCAGTTCTTTGAATTGCACCAGTTGTCTCCGTTTTGTGATGAGCTGAGCCAGTCTTGGACGTCAGCTTGAATTGTGGGTAACTGGAGATGAAATTCCCAGCCTGTACAGCCCCTTGCAAAATGAAAGGTGTATGGAGCTGACCTTTCAATTATTAGCACATGAGTGTGTGTACCCAGGTCCTCCTTTTGACAGCTAAATGCCACAGGGCCCAAGCTCTGCCTCTTGGGGTTGAAGGGCATTTTCAAGTGAATCATTGGGCTTTGAATGTGTCCCTTACAAAGGTTTTGCACTTGCATAAAACCCAAAGCACTTGGATTTGAAATGAGTAGATTTTTTTTTTTAAATGTGAAAACTTTTTTTTATTCACTGTAAAATATATAAATATTCAATGAAAAGGATTTTTAATTTTTCTGTCAGAAGAAATGTTTGACCCTTGTCTCAAAATGGAGTGATAAATTATATTGTCTTCTATAATTAATAAAATATCAAAATATCAAAATAAAATAACTGCTATACTGTACAATACATGTTCCTTCTAAAATGTATAAAGCAGCTTTCAAAAATGCATTGCCATACTAGAGACAGCCAATTTTGTTCCAGCAGTATCACTCTGTGGAAAATTAAGGGTGATTCTCCAGTATGTTTCTGGAGATGTAACCATGGCGTATTTGCAGAAATCAAAATCTGAATTTCACAGCTCACATCTAACTTCAGAAAAACAGGCTATATTGATTAAAGTTTGCTTAACAAAAAAACTGGGAAGGATTTCTTACAGCTCCCCAATGAGAAATTGCTGCAGTGTTTTCTTTTATTATCACCCTGCTAGTCTTCTACTGCTCAGCCCCCAGTTAGGCATCTAAATAAGATCCAGATTTGCCAAAGTGCTCAGGAGTCAAGAGTTTCCACCGGGAGACTTTTTCCTGAACTTCCAGAAGAATTAGGTAACGGAGACTGCCCGTTTGGTGTCACAGCGGGAACCAGTCTGTTTGGCAGCCTTGACCTAAAAGGTTTCAATTTTCTGGGTGTTGTTGCTTCTGTAGTTTCAGGCGTGTCTACAGAATAGCATAGCTATTTCTGCATCACCTCTTGCTGGAGAGCTCATGCTTCTGGTAGTGGTTGGGGCAAGAGAGGACGGTATCCCTCCAGAAAGCCATTCTCTTAAAATACTGAACCTCTCCGGTCACTTCAGGTGGTTGAATGTCAACCACTTTCCTTGACACTGAATTACAAGCAGGTAGAACAGCCATTGCTAGAATATACTGGAGCATAATCTACGTTTAGAAAAATTTTTATATTGTTCTGGTGGAAATTTCTAACTCTGTCAAAGGTTGGATATTAATACATAAGTATATATGCACACATTGACTATTAGTAAGGGAAGAGCACTGCATTAGGACAGCACTTTGTCCAGCCATGGAGCATTACTTCCCAGTGAAGAACCAAGTGGCCCAAAAAAGCCTCAGAGTACACCTGGCAGGTTTGCATTTTTGAGTTTCTTGCTGACTTTTATAGCCTTGGGCTCAGTTTCTCCTATTCAGTTTCTTCTAGTCCAGGTCTTTTCTGTGCGGAGAAGAAACATTTCCATGCTGCAGAGAACAGGAAAACAGAGAGTGAACCAGGCTCAGTGCAATGTAACTTCACTTGCTTACTAATCAGTTTGAGGTGGGAAAAGCTGAGGAGGGACACCAGTAGGACTCTCCCAATCCCTTCCTCCCTCTCTCCACTTCGCTTTCAGGCTTGATGAGCTGAAGCCCAAAGGTCATCCATGCCTGGGCTTCTGTGGGGTAAAAGCCACCCTACCACAAATGGAGCAGTTGTCTCTCCACATTCAGGTCAATAGGTAGCAAATAGGTACAAGAGAAGGAGACCTGAGAATTTCATTAAACCAATTTAAAAAAGAAACTGAAACAATTGCATTAGAAACTGGGCTGTATATGTTATATAGGATGTGAAGGATTTATATTGGATGACTGTCTAATCTACCATGTAAGTGGAACTTCTTTGGCCTTATTTTGAACCTGAAGTAATAAAGAAGGAAATGAAAGTGAAGGTAAACTTAAAGTATTGTTTTACTCTAAATGCTTTCAGTAAAGGGCCTTGTTATCTAATGATTGGTACTAGATGGCTGGTATAAATCGTGTTGTTTGTTCTCTGCACTCATGGCAAAGGAAAGCAGAGGCAAAAGGAAATCAATTGGAACTAGCAGGTAACAAATGACCAGTCTTAGGCAAGCATAGCAGATGGGGAAAATAGAGTTGTGGGCATACATTATTAGGAAATGCAGTGGTGACTTTTCCCTGTTATTTAGGAAATGAAGCAAATAATGAATATTTTTGATGGAGGGGGTAGCTCAGACAATTAAGAAAGTGCAGATGTTTCAATATTGAGTTGTATTTTCAATGCTTTCTTAGTAGGGGTTTTTGCGCTTAATACTGAATTATCAGTATCAAAAGGGGAACCAGAAGGTGTGATGGCAGCTCTTGTGGAGGCAGGCAAGCCTGTTTCCTGCTAGCTCTGCAAGGAGAGCGCCAATGGAGCCAGCCTGGCAGTGCACGGTTCAGAGGCAACTCCAGAATTGCCCAGGACTTTGGGAAATATTTTGGGAATTTTGTGCCAGACTGAACCCTGCAGCGTGGCTACAGTATAGTCAGATCTGAATTTAGATGAGGACGAGTTCCAGTAACCTTCTGTTTGGGGATATCTCTCTCTACTGATAGACCTTTATAGTTGTTCAAAAAGATTCCTTTTTGTGGAGCACAAAACCCCATAAAATAGCTGAAGAACAAGCTCTACTACAATGTCAAAATAGGGTTTTTCTGGAGTTACAAACAGGGAAAGGACCAGCCAGGCAGAGACTCTTTTTTACAAGGATCTGGTGGGCACCTTGGCAGTGGGAACCAGGGCTGGATCAACTGGAGCATGGACAGTAGTGAGTTTTTTGTCCCCTTTACTTGCCATCTGTACCAGTTTTGCACCCCTGGTGCAAGCAAAATTTTGGAGAACTGGAGCTAGGTATAGGGAAGAAAAGTATCCTAAAGGTAAGTAAGCACTGGGACCCAGCGAGGTGGAAATTCTCCATCCTTGCTGGCTTTGAAGACCATCCAGACCATGCTGTGAGGGGACTCCGTGTTTGTCCTGTCTGGAGGATGATGGTCAACAGGTCCCCTCTGGCTGACCTGGTTCTGGGTTTGCCCTCCCACTGTGCTTGCTAGGCTTCTTTGAGACCCTGACGGCTAGTCTGAGTTATTAGTCATGTGTGCATGTGTGTGTAGGTAATGGGGAAATCTGTGTTTTTGTTTTTTTTTCTCAAAGCATCTGAACAATATTCTCTGTATGTTGCCACAGTGTATTAGTTCTGCAAGCAAATCCAAAAGTGCTACAGAGGGGACACCCTAACACCTTGAAAAGTATTGGTAAAAACTGCTGAAAGCATTAAAAATAAATGAATCATAGGGTGAGAACTAGTATGACAGGTAAATAGGCACGACGTAAAATGCCTCTGGAATCTGTGGGATATTTGCAGGTACAAGGGGGCTTCTAAGCCATGGTTCATTTACAATGTCTGGTTCCTCTCTCCAGGAAGGATTTCTAATAGATTCAAGGAGACTCCAAGCTTTTAGTAGGTCTTGGGAGAAGAAAGGCAGCTCTGTAAGGGAGAGAGGTTTGGTTTGTTTATGGAGAAAACTCACCAGTCACGTTTCATATTGTGTCCTGCTCGGAAGAACAACTGAAGGCTTTCACGCTGCAGAGGAGATGGCGTTTCTGTACAATAGCCATGGCGTGAAAGCCTACCTGGAGATGGGCTGCAGCCTCCTAGAAAGCCCCCGCTCCATCAGGAAAACATTTGTGTTTTACAATTAGATGCTGGTTTTTTTTTTACTGCCCCGGATCTGTTCCAGCCTGTGGCTGCAGCAGTATCTGAATGGTGGAGTTTTGCCAAAAGTGAACAGCATTGAGTACTCTCTTTTACCATAACAAGTGCAGAGGTGAATGAGCGCTGTCAAGAAAGCACCATGAATACTCTTTTCCGTTATTAACTGAATTTATTATTTTGCTGGTAAAAGTTAACAGCAGAAGGCAAACGTTAATTTCACATCTGCATGAACTTGTGCTGGAAATGTTTGGGGGCTCATCGGGTCGGGGGGTAGAAGCAAGTTTTGGCTGCTCGTTGCTAAACAAAACAGCTAGACTCTCAAATATTTCTAGTTAGTCGTGACTTTAAAAATATCCAGAAGTGTATTTGAATAGGGGACACGTAAAAGAATATCATAATCTGCTCAGGCTATTATGTGAAACAGAAACATGTTTTAGATCATTACCTGTATTTATTCACCCAGCTCCTGCTAGTGTAACACCACAGGCTTGTGACGCCTTGGCGGTGTAAAGTAACATGCTTGGCCTCCTCTAGTTGCACATCAGCCCTGGTAGTAGCTGGGATGTTGGATAAAACAATTTTTTATTTATACTTCATCAACAGCTCTGAGCATCTTGCTTGGTTCATAATAGCCAAAGAAATTGTAGTAGGTGTTTCACTGCTTGGATTTTTCAGCCAAATCCAAAGCTTTAAGAAAATCACTACCATGGCATGCTCTATATACAAAAGAATATTTCATTCACTTTTCTCATCAAGAAGAAAACTCATCATTCCTTCCGGGAGGATTCAGTGGAGATATCCTCCTAGAATGGTGCAAGAAGATAAAACCATCCAGTTAATCCATTCAAACCTTCAAACTTTGAGGGTTGAAGGGGTTTGAGGGAGTTCTTCAGTAGCTTCGAATTAAAATAACTAAAATCAGCTTTCACACAGCTCTAGGACAGATTCCGCACAAGTTCTCCACCCTTCCTAAAAAATTTCCATGTGCTGCTTTGAATGAGGCCACCTTGTGAACCCACCACTGGGCATGTGAAATGCAACGGTGTGACCTGGGCAGAGAGATGCCAAATGCAAATTGACCTAATTGACGATGAAAAGCAAAGTAGGCAGACACAATTATTTAATTCAAATATCTAAGGTGGGGTTACTAGTGCTAGTAAGTAACTTCTTTGAGATGTGGGAGGTTTGACATGAGTGTGTCCTCTCAGCTCTGCCTCTGGGAGAGGGGACTCTTTCTGTTTTGATTTTGGACAACATTGCTTGGGGGGATGTTCAGCCATCAGAGACAGCTTTTTTATGGAGAAACAGGTTTGCAGTGCTGGTTACCTTAATTTATGGACTGAATTTTCAGAAAGTGGATCTGTCTTCATTGAGGTTTGTTTTTTGGTTGGTTTTTTTTTTTTTTTTTTTTATTACAGAAGCAAATAGAAATATTCAAATAGATCACACTAATTAGTGAAACTAATTATGTTTTCCCAAGCATCTCTCTCCTTACCTATTCTGCAATGAAAACTCATTTGCTTATGATGTAAAACAGGAGAAAGGAGATTGCCATGACAATTAGCAGTAATTAATGAGAAGCTTTGAATTGCTTGGTGTTAACCTCAACATCTATTAGCAGGCAAGGCTTGGATTTACTCACTGAGGGGTGTGGGTTTGCACAAACTCCTTCCCACCCAGAAGGGAAGCAAAGAGATGTGGGACTATGACAACCAATGAAAATGGTTTTACCTATTCTTTAGTGAGTATTAGAAATAGTCATGTGCACCTGCAGATTCACATCTGTCGTCATACTTGCAACAAGTAAAATGATACTGATAAGTGTTTTAATTAAAAGGAATTTTAAACTCTTTAGACCGTATTTAGCTTGACTTGAATAAAGGCATGATCACTGCAGCTGCCTGTAAGTTGTTACTTATTTTCTACAGAAGCCTGTTATGTTTCAGAATTTATTTTTATTTCACACTGCAATGAGAAAAAATCTTCAGAAACTTTTTATGAAAGGGAACCGTATAAAAAAATAGCATTTTTTTAATGTCAATAAGACCAAGTTTCTTCAAAGAAAGGTCTTTGTAAAGAAAGGCTCCCCTCTGCCCTGAGACACACAGACACATACATACACACATATATATTTATATGATGGAGGCCACCTGTATTCAGAACTCAAAAAAAAAAAAAAATTTTTTTTCGGCTGAAAGTATCTTCAGCAATGATGCATTTTCAAAATGTTCTCATTTTGGTTAAACAGAAATTGTTGAAAACACTAGGTCAAGTTCATACAATTGCATTTTACAGTCTCCCCCCACACTGCTTGTCGCCCACGTCCATGGCACATGTGAAATTTGTATGACAGAGCCTGATAATAGTGCAACAGAGAGCATGGATGACATCTTGCCCCATGTCATCAATCAGTAGCTTGCCTTTAACAGCAGAGAGATCAGGATTTAATTGATGGATTTTGGATTGGTCCATAAAATGCTTCAAAGTGTTTTGCATAATTTGAGATCCTGTGTGGCCAGTAGATAATATCACATTTAGGGATGTTTTCCTTTGGAAATATTTAGATTTCAAGTTGTGAGCCACATGACCAGCTCCTTCCTTAGAAGTGACATGTGGAAGAGCTGAGAAACAGATTCATCTTCTGCACTGCTGCTTCCCTGTAATTGCTTCCTGAGAGCAACTTGTCCTGGATATGATTTCTGCAGCAACATGGGAGGAAGTCACATTTAACCCACTGAAAGGGGAGATGCTGCTTTCAATTCTCCTCTTGCCCCTGCTTTCTCTCCTGATTTATGGATTAATTGTAAACTTGCTCTTGACACAACTTTGCCTTGTCTCTGTCACGGTAGCTGGGATGATATCTCGCATTCTGAAGCTGCTTGATGTTAGAGTTGCACCATCTCTAATTGAAGGGCTGATGATTGATAATTGAATACAAGAATAGGCTAAAAATCTTGGCTTGTTTAGCTGAGGAAAATGAAGGCTGATAGAGGTTGTGACTGATACCGAAGGTGATAAACACACCCAGCAAACCATTTAAGCTAAAGGACAGTGCTGGAACAAATACAAATGGGCAATAAAGTGCCCATGAATATTCTGAGGCTGGAAATGAGCTTTCTAGCAATAAGAGGGGTAAAAGAGAGGACCATCTCCTCTGTAGGAGCGATGGAGCGAAGAGTATCTGCTGGTAGAGCTGTGTGAAAGGTGCCTCCAAACACAGCACTGGTGCTCCAGCATCCCAGCGGGCCAGGCCACCATGAGGTCAATGCTTTTGGTGGGTGTGTAATAGCAGGCATGGATTCCTTGATGTTGCCCTAATGTTTGTAATACCTTTTGCTGTGGGTAAGAGGAATCCACCTGTTTTGTTGGTTTTCATGTGCTTGAAAGGGAATGCTCTAAAGGATGAAAATATCTCAAGGTAAAAGACAGTGAAGAAACTCATTTTAGTATCCTCCCTCTCCTTTCTGTCACTGCCAGGCTTTCTGGATCCAAGGTTGAATATGGCAGACTGAGGGGTAGGAAGCTGACCCCTTGTAAGATTGAGATATTTCACATTGAGACCTGGTGAGGTAGAATAAATGTGGAGACCCTTTGTCTCAAGGAATTTAATTCCTGAGCATTGTGTGGTTTTACTCCTGTGATGTACGACCTATTTCACTATATTCTCTGCTGAGTTGGGGAAATAATCTTAGAGAGGTGCTTTGTGTGAGGGTCTGTCATTTTGTCTCAAGCTGCGATGCCGGAGTTTCGTGCTTGATGGTGCTCAGTCCTCAGTGTAATAATTTTGCTTTCAAGAACTGGCATTTTCAAAAACATTATTTAGCCTCATTTTTCTTCCACTGACCTGAGCAGTAAACCCTGAGAGCGGAGTTAGCCAAGGTAGCTCACTTTTGAGAAGCCTTTTCCATGCCCAAGGGCTGTGGATCAGGCCTCACTTTGCCTCCGCGTATCCCTGAATTGCTCCGTATGTCGTATGTTGCTTTCTGTCACTGCTTTTAAAGTAGTTTGTTACTGGAGTTTGAAAATGCTTCACATTATTTAATCTAATCAGTGAAAACTTCCTCATGCCATTATTTGAGCAATTTTGGGGGAGGAGTGGTTGTTTTCATTAGGGTTTTATGATTTACACTTTATTTTTACGGCATGTTTGTTCAGGAGGAGGATTTTTCATTACTTTCCTTTGTAGTGATTGTTTTGTACTTTCTTGGGACAAAATCGGCTCTTTTGAAGGTCCACATGCTTACGTGCAAAATATTGGCAGATCTCTGAGTCTGAGGAATGCAGTGGAAACCATAGTGCATCCTGTGCTTTGATTTCTGCAGATCTCCGTGTGTTGTTGGTGGTTATGAAGCAGAGTTTCTCGCTTCTCGCCCCATCAATGTTAGCTTCTACGATCACTTTTTATTCTTATTAAGCTTATCGATACCCACTATGAGCTGATTCACTCCTACTCTGGACTGGGTTAAATTAGCCCCGAATCAGGGCTGTAAATGCTACGAGCAATGCTACTGGCAGTTCCTGATGAAACTAGGAAAATCACAAAAAGTTTGCTGGTTTCGTTGTCCGGTTTGAGGCAGCTGCGTAGTTTTCTGGACTCCTACTACGGCCAGGATAGGTGCTCAGCACCTTAGGGAGCCCAGGCATTGGTAGAAAATGAAATAAAAGATTTCCCTGTATATAATATGTCCTAGGTATATTTTGGTCAGTGAAGAGTAGGACAAGGGTATCTTTGCTGGTTATATGCCCTGTTCACCTCTTTGCACACACCTCTTTGTGTGTTTAACTCTCTAAGAATAAAATTGCTTTACTCACATGACTAAAACTGGATTTAAGTGACAAACCAGCCATCAACGAGCATGAAGATTTTACAGTCTGATCTTTAGTTTCCTTCTAAGAACTGAGATCTGCTACCAGCGATAATCTGCATGGCCCTCCTCGATACGTTTGTCAGCAGAGTTCACACTGCAGCTCAGCTAGTCAGGAATTGTATTTTATGTGTAGCTTGTAGGTTGGGATTAGAGAGAAAGAGGACAGTAATACTCAGGATTTGCATGGATATTGCCTGAGCTGGTTTGCATCTCCAGACATACAATTTGAAAACAGCCATACTGCTAAAATCAAAGAAAATTTACCAAATCCTCTTTTTTTGTTGTTTTTGAGGGATTTGCGTGGGGGTTATTTTGCGTTTGGGTTTTTGTTGTTGTTGTTCTGGGTAGTCCAGGTTAATTTGTCGAAGCTCTCTTTCCTATTTATTTTTATGGTTGCTTCTCTTCTGAGTGTTAATTTGCAAGATTACATCTTGTTTAAATATCCCTATTGTATGTGTGTCTTTAGCCTGTTTTTCTGCATGTTATTTTCAGGGGAAGTGGAAGGGGAAAGGAGAAAAAATAATTCTGCGTCACTGAAAATACAAGCTTCGAGCGTTGTGATGTCCGCTCTGTATCATCAGGTGGCTCTTTTGCACTGGGAGAAGCAAAGCATTTTAAAAAAGAAAAACTATCAGGAACCCTTCATGGGTTTAATACTGTGCATTGTGCTGTTCTTCATCCCTATTTTCCCATGTTTTTTCTTTCACAGCAAAATGTGAATTTGCAAACTCTGGCAAAAGTGTGATTATGCACTCGGAACCCCTGACTTAAACTCCCCCAAAATTGAGACTTTTTAAAGAAATCCCATGTTATTCAACAGTGTGTGTTTGTGTGTACAGCAAACCCCTTGCACTAGGCGGGCAAAGCAGTGCTTAGGGGATTTTCTCCTCCCATCCCCCCATCAAACTCTTCCAGTTTAGGGCCCATCTTCTTAATTTTATTCATCTCACAGGGTCCGTGGGTCTCTGTCACTGGTGATGAGAATAGGACACTGGGGTTTCTGTTTTTAAACATGGGCAGCTTGCCCTCCCCTTCTGCAAAGAGAGGCTAGAAAAATAAATTTATCTTTCACTGCTGGCACAGTGTAGCTGGTTTTAGCTTTCTCAGGCAGCCTCCAGGTTGGGTACTAGTTATTTAGGGCTGTCAAAACACTTAAAACCCACCTTTTGGTGCATTTTTTGCTCCAGGAAATAAGTTATGACAAATCTGTAAGCATCTATTCTCTCCATCACCATCACACATCACCCTGATTGTTGTGTAAACACTGCTCCTCGGGATGCGCCAGCATCACAGCCCTCCTAATTTGTTGCACTTGGGTTTTTTTGTAAATATTCTCTTTGTGGATATTAAATAGTAAGCAGATGTCCATCAGAAAACATGCTTTCTAGGCACTCTTTTGTTTGACAGAACTTTGAAGAGCGAATATGTATTGCCTAGTAACTTTTATTTTTTGAATCTATTTATTTTAACAAATCAAAAATAAAAAAAAAATTAAAAAATAGGCTTTCACCAAAATTGCAGTTTTTATCGCAAGTCATTATATTAGCCAGTCATTTCCAGTTCCTTATTCAGCTTAGAGTTGTATAGGTGCACAAGCACCCCCTAAAAACTTATATGTACATGCAGAGATGCGTGTACATCTGCTGGGTAAATGGCAAGTGTGCCACTGGTCCCTGAAAACAGTCACTCTAAATAAAATCTACCTTTTTCACATCAGGTGGGCTTTTGGCCACTGATTTCAGTGGATGTGGACCAGTCCTCCTAGTCTGGCTTGAGTCCGATGGAGTCACCTTGATTTTGCCGAGAGCAGGGAGTGCTGCTGTTGTCTGAATCAATGCCTTTTTTACTTGGACATCTGATTTGGCTGAAACTTCATGTATGTTTTAATGACCTCTAAACTAAATTTTCTGAATGACTTCCTAATCTTCAAAACTATTTTTGCTATTTCACTAGTAAATAACACCGCAGAAAAGCTGCTCTAAAGCAGGGAAGAATTACAGAGGGGACCTCTTATCAATATATTTCCTCAGCAAAAGCTTTATGTGGCACCTCTGGAATCAATAGGAGATTTGTCATTGATTTCGGGAGGAATACCTCGCTTTAAAAGAAGAATCAGACAAATCCCCTCCTCTCTGTATATTTGATGTATGGCACAGGATGCACAGTTTTCTGTGGCGCTTCCCAAGTTCGTAATTTGTATTTCACCTTAACGCTACTTTGTGAATTTATTGGCAGCCAGAAGCACTCCATCAAGATTATAGAGTTTTGCCTACCTTTTGGTGGTTATAACATTATTTTTTTTTTAAAGGAGCATTTAGTTATTTTTAATAGGTGCCACATGGGTGAGTCGGTACCAGCCTGCCACCAGAGCAAAGTCATATTTTTAAGAGACTAGGAGAATACATCAAAACTCTGCTAGCACTTTCATGGATGGGGGGATATTTGGTTAAATAGATGTTTATCTGGGAAAGTCATCATCTGGCTAGCAGCATACTGAATGTTTCTAAGCAGCTAACTTATGTATACTAAACAAATTTGGTTTGGCTGCAGCTAGAGCTGCCCTGTGGAAATTCTCAACATACATTTGTTTGATTGAGCTGTCATTTTCAGTTGATCTGCTGATGATCTGTGTCACTTTGTTTAAATGTCCTGGTGTTTTTTTTTTATACAGTGCAAAACCAGTCCGCTTTCTGTGATGGATTAAATTGAGGTGAAATTCTAGAGTTACTCCTGTTTTCGATTTCTGTGCTCTGAGACAGGTGGGCTGGAATGACAAAGAACTTCACACACAAACACATTAAAACCAAAATGGAGTGGATGCCCTTATGATTTAAAACATCCGTAGATGTGTCAACTACCAAATGCTCCTGTTCAAAGAAGTTGCTGGGATTTGCACTTTAAACAACAAATGGTATTTATTTGGCCTATCCTGTTCAGCCAAAATACCTGGACAAATCTGATGTTGAGCTCTTTTTCTCCTGCAAAATTCCCTGTGGGTGCATAAGTGCTGGGGGTTTGGCCTCTGGTGAGAGAACACAAGGTTAACCCTGAGATGAAGTCCCTGGTGAGCAGCAGGGAATGGAAATAGGCTCTCCTGCATGGTAGGAGTCTGTCAGCCCAGTCTGGGAACTGGGCAGCATCTCTGGTGGTCTCAGCCCTGGAGACGTGCTTTTTGCAGGCACTTTCTAATAGACCAAAGCTCCTTTCAGACTGCAGCACTTGGTTCAGGGTTCTTTTTTTGGATTTTGGGAAGTATTGCTAAAGCTTTGGGTTATGTATTGCTAAAGCTTTGGGTTATGGGTTGTGCTCCCTCAAGGTTGGTACGTGTGAGATCCTGGTCCTCCCACTAATCTTGCAGAGCAGTGGTGATGGCTCCAGTGGGGAAAGCAGGATGACGCAGTGTGAGGAGGGGCAGAGCCAGCTCTGAGCATGGTACGTGGGAGAGGGATCCAGTGCTTGGCCCCTAACCCCCCTTCCTTCAGCTGACCTTTCCATAGCCCCCATCCAGAGCTCTCACTAAAATACAGCTTTTCCTTGTATGCACTGTGGGCTCTTGTGCAAGGCTCGCCAGATTTCAGTCTTTGCTTTAGAGCTCTTCGAAGGCTCGTTTTGCTGATCTCCAGCTTTTCCCATGTGGGCTGTGGTCCGTATGCGAACCGCCAACTAACGCTCTGCAAAGCAGCTGGACTGCAGCTTTGTGGGGAAGCACTAAAGGATGCCAAGTCCAGACAACATGCTTATTTTCTAAACTTGCCACCAATTTGGTTTGTGACTGTTGGTCGGTCGTGTTCACCCACGTGGCTGCAGTCTGCCCGCGGGTGAGACAGAGGCGTGGTTGTGCACTGAGCACTCGTTCAAGATGTCCTCATGATAATACTTGTATTTTTTTCCCTCTGACATACTTAAAGTTATGCATGGCCTTACCTAACTTGCTGAATTAAGGTTCGCAGGAGCGTGGAGAAAGTCAGCTAAATACCAATTTGATGCCTGCTTTGCAAAGTGCTCTAGGAAGAGTTGCCTTTAGTTGACTTCAGCTCTAATGAGCTTAACAAGGAAAGTTTAAGATGTGATTTGTTGCTTCCGTGTCCTCACTTGGAAAATCTCTTCTGTGAGCAGCAATTGCATCGCTGCTGCTTGAACAAGTGCAGCCCATGCGGCTCCTGCTCTTCTCTGTTCTTCTGGTACAGACACTGATGCTACAGTGAAGGGTATCTGACAAAAGATCTCTTTTGTGACCACTTTGTGAAGTGTAACACTCTAGCTTGAAAATTTCTGAGCATTTTTTGCTTTATTTTGGAAAAAAGGAATTCAAGTCATTCTCAGAACAATGTCAGGAAAAGTCACATTATTTTCCTCACATTAAAAAAAAAATGTACTCCTCAAGCCATTTTTGCTCAAGGACTCCGTCACTTTTATGATTTAGGATGTGTCTCTGTATATATATAATATTATATTACATATATGTTCTGTGTATATATACACTCTTGTCATTATAAACAGTACTTAAATCCATGTCTGTAAACATAAATAGATATATAGTTAAGTACTCTTTATAACAGAAGATTAGTCTGTAGTGACATAATAAGTAGAATTAAAATATATAACAACTGCATGTTAGTTTGAGCTTTTAGGGCCCTCTGCGACCCTTTGGGATGGAGAGCACTGCCTGGGCCAAGGTCCCTAATGGCACGGCATCCAATTACACTAAGGCTGAAATTGCTCCATTAAGCGCTATGCATTTATTTAAGCTGTCATATATCAGCCTGCACATGAAAACAATAGAACTTGTGAAGATTGCCAGTTTGGGGGGGGAAAGATTATTTTTCGGATTTGCTTCCAAGTTATTGGGATGAACCAGAAGCTTTCAGAGTGCTGATTTATTGCTCTCCGCTAGTGGCTCACCAGGACCCCTCTGCTTCTCCAAGATCAACAGCTTCATAGAAAACGATACAAGGTGTATGGAACAAAGAGTGGAATAAATTACATTAGCAGTTAACTTTCTTTACAGTTAATATATATCAATAAATATCTACAAAACATTTGAGGCTTTGACCAGGAAGCCATGTAAAATAAACTTTAGTCCTGCTCTTTTTCTTTCCCCCCTTTTTTTTTTTAAAGTCAAAATAGATCTAACTGATGTTAACTGTTTCACAGCAGGGGTCTCGTTCTGGTTTCACACTGGTGTCACTGTTGATTTTGGAGGGGGGATATGATCAGAATAAGGACTGTCACTCTTCCCGCCTTACAACAGGCTACTGGTGCTATGAGAACACTTAGCATTTCCATACTGTCCTGCTTTGCATCTTCAAAGCGCTGGGGAGAGATGAGCTATTTGCCATGGGGCTCATCTGAGGCAAATGAGATAATGTGATCCTGTGGAAGAAACGGGAAACCCAAGAGGGAATGGGATAATTTGTTACTGGATATTTTTGCAAAAGCAACTGAGTGTGCAGTGTCAGAGCTACTCGTTCCCAGTATAAGCAAAGGCTTCATGGTTTGATAGACCAGGGAGGCAAGAACTCAGGAGTTCTTTCCTTTTAGTCCTTCGTGTGCTGAAATATCTTCTTGATTCTTTTTTTAACTAGCTGGTCTTGGAAAACTCTGGTTTTTGCTGGTCAAAAACTCCCCAATGGTTTCTGCGTCTGTAATACCTCTGTCTATGAAGCTTTGGCTTGCGTGGTGGTCTCCAAACACACGAGACAAGGGCACCATTGGCAGTTGGGCTCCTGGTCCCCAAGAGCTGCAGGGGAAAGGTTTTCCCTGCGAGAACAGCAATGCAGATGGATGTAACCAATTTTGCTCATTTTCCTCCAAAGAAAGAGGAAAAGGTGCGAACAGAGTGAGGTGTTACTCTGCATCCAAGTGAAGGGTGTAGCAAAGGGTATTTTTTGGCTGAGGTTGCAAATACTTGTTAAAGAGGGAACAGGCACCTCCTGGCGTCGACTGCAGACCACCAGCAGGGGAGAGAAGCGAGAGTGGAAAACTCTTAGATAGTGTTGAAAACCTCAAAGCAGTCAAGCCACAGAGAGCTTTCCCTTCAGAGACGTGCTAGGTAAAAATACAGCCAGACAAACACTCTTGGAGAAGTTTCTAAATTGCACAAGGAACAATTTTATAGGAAAGAGGTGACAACATCCTGGATTTGCCTAATTTCTGCAAACACTTTTCCTTTTAAAACAAGTCTCCTGATTGCTCAGCAAAACTCTCAAAGCTGTAATATTTGGGGTTTGGATTTTATTTTTTTTTAACTTCTCTGAATGTTTTCCTTTTCCATGACTTTTTGGTAACAACATGGAAAAGAAAATGAAGCAGTTCTGAGAAAAGTGGGAAGAGAAAGAAATGGGAGAGAGTGGAGAGAAAACGAAGGGTTTTCAGGGGGGAAAAGCTAGCCTCTGTTTTTCAAACACCTTCCTGTAGCAGAAGATGCAGACAGGGCATGGGGAGGGAGCTGTGGTCTCTGGCAGTGAGGCAGTGCAACATCCTTCGGCCAGGCTGAAGGGCTGCACAAAGCACTGTGGTGGTGGAAGTGCTGGGCCCTTGTTTTATCCCTGGATGGGTGGTTTGGTTGCAAAAAGCCTAGCCTTTCCCCCGTCCCCTTATACAAAGGCCAAGGAAAATAATTGCTACAAATCCTTGTAGCTCATCACACTCTCATGTATGCCATGCTTTCTAGAAAAAATAAACTATCTTAGAAAGGCAATGGAGAATTGTAAGTGTACTTAATGGGTGTAGTTTTCTTTTGCCTCTGTCCTTTTTTAAAGTCATACTGCCATGGACCCTGGGGCTTGCTGTAGGTCAGCAAGTAGCTTTTTCCCAGTTGTGCTTGGATGCCTGTAATAAATGCTATCAGTTTCATGGGTAAACCTTATCTGCATCACCGCTGGAATTATCATTTCATTAAAGTCACTGGCAGAAGTCCCACTGACATTAAGATCCCCCATAAATCCCAAGTTTGCTGGGACAGACCCGCCTTCCAAAATGTGCCGGGAAACACAAATATATTTTATTGATCATAAATATTTTGTTGATGGTAAAAATTAACAAGTGCTTATTTAAAATGTATGGCTGGGACAGGTAGAATTTGGTTTGTCAGAACAAATTTTGGAAGTGTTTGGAGGAACGGTAGTGTCTGGAGTAAAGGGAAAGTGGGATCAGTGGAGATAATGTGGATAAATCAGTTCAGAACACTTTTTTTGCTGGAGAAATGAAACAAAAAGGATTCTTGCACTCTGAAAACACGTGCATGTTGTGTTGAGTGAGATACCAATGAGAAGAACTTGTCAAAGCTGTGTGTGCTAGCCAAGGAGCCAGGTTTCACAGAGACAAATGGGAACAAATTGTCATCCATGCCTTGGAATAATCGCACCCAAAACAATGCTGTCATGCAGGAAATAAACTGTTCCTCCATATGATGAAATAAAACCGTCCCAAAGGTTTTTCTTTGTAAAAAATATGATTACTTTACTCATCCAAACAGATTGAATATAAACATATACTGATGCCCTGCAGAATGAAGCAAAATACACCCACACATGTAACATTAAGTATAGTTGCTCTTAATATTCATGATTTTCTAATCAGCTAAGTACATCCTACTTGTTACTGCGTGACCTTGTGGAGATATAACTACAGCACATGCTGCTGAGAAGTCACTTGCAGGAAAAATTGTGGCCTTGTATCTCCTCAAAAACAAATGCTGGAAACCAGCCCTGCCAGACCTTGAGTTTTTGAAGTGGACAGTATTGTAGGATTAATTATTCAATACTTTTCCTGATTAGTGTATTTGTTGTGAGTACTTCTGTTACTGTTTCAAGGACTTAACTACAGTGTATCACATTGTCACTCAAATATAATTAAGACTCTCTCACTGTAATTGCATAATTAAAAAGTTGTCTGGCTGGTGATACAAAACCTTCTGTCCCTGCTGTACAGCAGCTTGGTTTTCCAGAGGCAACTGCCTGAAACTCCAGTCCTCCCTGAAGCATGTGGGTATAGCATGCGAATGGGTACATTGTTGGTACCAGGCCACATCCACTGGGCCTTCTCTGATAATCCCTCAGCTCATGCTCTTTTATTCCTAGCTGCCTTCTCCCCACTGGTCCATGTCCCGTACTCTTCCCAAGTGGAGTACAGGCAGGGCAGATCCCCTCCCCGATGGTTTCTCCAGGGTCTTTTTGCCATGATGGTGTGAATATACAGGCATGAGAGAGGTGATGGGGTGGCCGAGCCTTCACTGATTCTTTTTTTTTTTAACTTATTGGTGCTTGGAGTGAGAATTGCTCAGCTTCCCAAGGCAGTTGCATGGGGGTGTGTAGGCCAGTGCTGGAGTGGCTGCTGGTAGGAAGGGGTTAAATTCCTTTTTATTTGTCATGCGCTTTTGAAACAAAACTTCATGACCTAGCTTTTTTTTTCTTTCCAAGTGATTATACTTTGCTGCATTATAAGGGAGTGAATGCATTTATGTCTCAGGACCGTACTCTACCAGATACTGACATGTTCAACATCTCCTGTGGTTTACCAAACACATCAGGGATGTGGACCTCCCTCTGTTTTCTCATTATGCCAAATAATGAAATGTGGAAATAATTCTAATCCTTTCTTCTGGTTGTGCTGTACCTCTGAAAATATGATAAACTCAATCCAATTAAAAGTCATTACCTCTACAAGGCTCAGTCTCTATCTATAACCTTTGTTTTATAATTCACTCTGTTATCTGTCTTCATTATAATTTGGTAGAATAGTCATCTTTTATTATTGCTTTCTGTTAGACAGAGGCATGTGATTTCCAGTGCTACTTTGTGACACATCTCAGTTTAAAACAGTAAAGGTCTACTAATGAGTAAAAAGAAGTTCTGTTACACTGATTTATTACATTGAGATAAAGTTTCATTTGCATTGATTATAATACTGTAGGTTTAAGTAATTGTTTTGATTTAAAAATATTCTTTTACAGCAATGGGTTTTTACCATGTCAGGGACTGTTAAAGCGCATTACCTTTTCTGTCTTACCCTAGTTGATACAGATTTAGTTACATTTTGTTCTCGGTTAGCATTTTCTATACCTAAGTGGCTGATCTCACTAATTCACATTTAACCTTCCTGTCCTTAGTTTTCTCCTAAGCACGTTGGCTTCTCGTGCCATGTCGGTGTGAGAATATATGTCATGTTTACCATTATGGCAATCGAACAATGAACAAAAGCTGGTTCCTCTAATGCATTTTCCTCCCTTAGCAGTGACCAGTACTCAGGGCTCAAAATATCAAGGCAATTTTTTTTTTTTTTCCCTTGGGTCTACTCCATACCAAGAATCACGAAGGGCCTTAGTGAGTATGTGTTAGCCACTGCAGCTCCACTCAGTTGAAATATTTTACTAAGATACAAATTTAAGCTATTAGTTAGAATTTCAGCATGCTTTGGTCTGCCTCCCAGCCACCGTGGAGCTCTACAGGCTCCTTGCTAGCTGCAGATCCAGCCCTCAGTATATCAAACCCTATAGCTGGCATTTCCCTCTTCTCTTACCCCCTGCTCTGTGTAACCCAGAAAAGATTCTGAAAGTCAAATATATATTTATTCCATTGAGGAAACTTTATCAACCAGCACCAAAGTTTATTGGCACTAGCTAGTGATATAATGGGCAGTTTAAACCCTGCTAACTGCGAATAATTTTTCAGCATTTTTTATGGTTGCAGTAGACTCTAACAGACCAGAAGTACAGATAACATAAATATTTCTACCAGGGATGATTGTACTGGAACTATAAATAAAATTAGACTTAACTTGTAAATAAATTCAGTGACTGCCAGCCAACATTTATAATTCTTTGTTGCTGCATGTAATACAGTAATTTATATGGAAAGTGCACAGGAACGCAAGCGGCCAAATTTTGCTTTTCAGTTATGCAGGTGCAACTTCCTCCAACATCAAGGAGAGCGGCTCCTGTGCAAATGAAAGTAGAATTTGACCCATAGTCTCTCAGTGCTGGGCCCTAATTAAAAGCCGGCGCCTGGTCCATATCAGATGCTTTTGACTGTGTTACTCAATTAGACATGAATGACACTAGACAGAGCACCAAATGCTACTAGTTATTGTAGGGGCTGATAGTGAGAATTGCCAGAGACAACGGGCAGGTCCCTACGCAGTTACTATATTATGACTTTGCTGGTCTAGTACCAACACTTGGCAATGCTGAAATTATCCTCTTGCAAAGGCCTGATGCTCTTGAGTGCGTGTAACTTCGCTCCTTGCTCACCTGTGGACAGGTTTCTCCCCAGTGCTTGGTTTCTCCCCAGTGCTTGGTGCTCATCCTACCAACAGGATCTCACTTCTGCTCCCAGTATGAGCCTTTTGTTTCAGGGTTATTTTCTGCATACACCATAATTTAAGAAGCAAAATCTGCTTCCCATGCAAGGAAGGGTTTTAATTTTTCTTGTGAATTATCTGCACTGTTGTTACTGATGTGCACCTTGCCATGAGGCACAGAGAGAAGCTACCAGCAGCCCTAGGCCCTTTGCATGGGGCACTCCAGCGGAGATACAAACTGAGCTCCCTTTCCATTTCATGTAGATACTGCAGCCCACGGAGCAGCAACATGCAAAGTTGGTGATTTTTATACTTCAGCCCGAAAGCACGCTGTGCTCGGGCTGCCTTTTTCTCCTGCCTTTGTCTGCGCAGCTTTTCCTACAACTCCCTCTTCTGCCTGCGCCGCAGAAGGGTTTGCTCGGTGCGGCTCAGCACTGCGGTGCAGGGAGGCTTTGCTGAGCACACCGTGCGAATGCCCTCTGCAATCTGCAGCATCACGAGCACGAAGGGAAAGCTGAAATCTGGGCACCACATTTCCCTCTCATTTCGTTACATTAGTGTCAATCTGAAGAAATTTGAGCAACTTTGGCTAATTCCAGGACAGACACTGATCTCATTTATTCGTTGGTGGAAGTCTAAAGTAATTACTTTGGATTGAACAGTTGCGTAAGAGAAATCAGAATCTGGCCTCTGGGGCCACTGCACGGGTGCTTTGGTCCCCCTTGCTCTTGTTGCGTGGTCCATGAGCATGGTTTTCAGGGTTGGCCGTTTTGAGTGTGTTCAGGACAGCTTTGGTTTTCTCATGCTTGTGTTAGGGTCAAGTAATAACAAGTATGCAAAATACCCGTGCATTTGAAGGCTAATGTTTCTGAAAGTATTTTTGCTTGGTAATTGATGTAATGATTCAAAGCTGCTTCAAGTGCCATGTTTATCTCAACTTGCTTTGTAATCTCTTTTGCTGTACAACCAAACTTTCTGTTTTTAAAACAGTTTTTCTTTCCTGTTAGTTTTATGATTTTTACCTAACTGGGAATTACTAGCTCTATTCTGTTTAGAATCTAATCTCATTTGAATAGGTCTGTCTGATGCTTTTCACAATGGGGTCCTGCCTGGGGCCCCCAGACTGTGCTCCAATACAAATAATAATAAATAATCATCATTAGGTCCAGCTCCACAGAACAGTTCTGTGAACAGGGAGCGGCACAAACCAGTTTCAGGTACGTTAACTGATAAAATGTTCAAGTAGAGTAATGTAGTTTTTGGCTAGAGTCCCTTCTGTGCCTGGAGATAGTAACCCAATCTCTGCAGGTTTCTAAAGCTAAGGATCCTTCTCTGCTTCTCCTCTAGAGGATGTAAAAGTGGCCCCCCCGGAGCCATACCTACCTCGTTTGGTACTGTCAGGTGGCTCTCATTTAGTTCACCACTGGTTATATGCTGCTTTTGAAGCTAATGGGTTTTCTTCTCTTAATTTTCTGCTTTTCCTGACCTCCTGTGTTCTAGACCAATGTGCATGTATTTTGTAATCAATCAGTCCCTGCCTGTAACAGTTTTTTTCTTTAATACTTGTTCAAACAGAAATTCAGATAAAGGTGTCCCATTTGTATGCAACAGGAAATGCCTGCCTCCTTTTCAGATATCCCTTCAAATACTCCATGCTGATTTCCTCAGTGCTGAATAGAAATGCTAGGTCAAAGAAATATAAATGCTCCCAGGTCTCTTTCAAGGATCCGATTCAGGGCTTTGTGGTACATTCAGGTCCACCCTCACCTTATGCGGGAGAAGGGACTAATTCACCCAATCCTATTATGTTCCATCAAAGCCTTCATTAATGCATCCTCGCCAAAGGCTTCTATCAGGCATGGTCAACAGAGCTAACAGAGCTCAAAGTTCCTGACATGTGATAGACTTCTCCCATCAAACACAGCCAGGTCCTTCTGACATCTAGTCTTTGGGGATAAGGGTCATCTTTCTCACCTTTGAGAAGTTGCAGGCGTGAACCTGTGTGTATCTTCTCATTGCAAAGAGCCACTTCCACATTTATCTCAGCTCTTATTTTATCCTGCTCAGAAGATGAGGGCATTAGAAACACTTCTGAAGTAGGCTCTCTAGATGCTTTTGCTTCCAGCCTACCTTTTTCATCCAGAGTAATCAGCCATCCAGTTTATGATTAAGTCACTGGTGGCCACGTGCATGACTCCAAGTACAGAGAACTGGATTTATGTGCTAGAGGGTTGATCAGTCAATAGTCACTTTGGGAATGCATATCCTCAGGCACAAATTGCCTGAAGAAAGGGAGAATGGATAGTTTGTATGGATACGTTTCAGTTTGTTAGGGGTGGCTTTGGGTCTGGAGATCTGGATGCAGACTTGATCCTTGGAAGACTTTGTGTGAACTTTGAGTTGAAGACCACCCAGAAATGCTGATACATATAGCCTGATACATATAACAGGCTAAAACATCCCTTTGACGTGAGATGCCATTGTGTGGCATTTCAGCTGCAGAAAGGCATGGTTTCATTGAATGTGTGGCCCAGTGTGCTTTTGAAAACAGTACACCTTTGCCTTGCTAGCAATCACAGCCAGTGGAAGGTGGTTTGGGTTTCATTCAGCAACCTCTGCTTCCCCCAGTCATTAGGGCCTCCTACCTAATTGCTCTTGGAGAGGAAGAGCGTGCTGATCTGCTAAGAAACATCCGAATGGAAGGAAGTCCTCTCCTCCTCCCAGCCATGCACAGAAGCCCTCTCAGTCCCAAAAGGACCCCAGGCCCTGGAGTTGTGGCAGTAGCTTTGGCACGTTGCTCTCCCGGCCTCATCAAGCACATCCCCAGCATGCAGCCACGTGGACTCTTTCCTGCTGGCGTGCAAGGTTGTGTCAAAAGTGCAAATGCAGGTGTCCACCCTGGTCTTTTAGTAGCAATTAACCTTTTCTCCTGGGTTTCCTTTGAAGCTTGCTCATGTTTTTATTGTGAAATAACGGTGAAGAATTTTATGGAGGCTAATATCTAAGCTTCCACATTACCTAATCTCATCTGCTCCCTTATCAGGGGCCTCAATTTTTATTTCATCCCATTTCTAGTGGGGATAATTATTGGACTTTAAAGAAGCCATCTTGAATTTCAAAACTGCAGTGCTATCTGCGCGAACGATTTGCAGTTCACTGGAAAAACAATGCTTATCAGTACAGTCCCTGTGTCTAATTCTAACCTTACAAAGATTTTCTATCAGTCAATATCCCACAGTTTTGCTGGAAGTCACTCTGATCCATGTGGGTGTAAATTTTGAGGAAAGTAGTCCCACACCCTTTGAAAATGAAGACCAGATCCTTGGTTCATGCACATTGATTTTAATATAGCTCCTTCTATCATTAATTTCACAAATATGTCTTAATGGTCTTCCTGTCTCTTGGTCAGTTGTAATTCAACTTCTTGTTTATTTTGAGGTTTTAAAATATATTTTTGCTAGAACACATTGCTATTTCAGGCAGAATAATATTTCAGTAATCCGTTTTACCCACACTGTTAGGGCTTTGGGGCATATAGGCATATTATATTTTCCAGAGCTTTCAAACTGAAAGCCCGTGTTTAACGATGACATTGGGTGTGGCTGCTGGAAATCAAAGGAGGCACAATAGACCCAGCAAATGGACTTGTCTCCCTGCCAGGCTTCCAGAGGCCAATTTATCAGCTGCAGGTTTGACCCTATATGGCTAAAAATGAGTGTAGCCAGAATGACTGAGATAAGTATAACCGAGGCTTTTGAGTCTGAGAGAGAGAAATTAAACTGGACTGTCCCTGGGGGAGAAGAAACATCTGTAAAGCCGTGCTTGCTAAATGTTTAAGGCTCAGCTTGTGCTGGCTCATGGGCAGGCGCTGCTGGCGAGTGGGGCTGAGCAAGGTGGCCTTTTGGGGAAAGGCACAGAGCAAGCAGGTCATTGCTTGCTGTGGCTTAAGCAATTTGACTGAGCTGCTTTGTTGTTTGGTGGAGGAGAGCTGAGCATGGCTGTGGGACACAGGGAGAGCCTTGGTTTTGTGGGGCGCTGCTTGGTGGGATGGGGACAACGGCAGTGACTGGGTGAGATGGGCTTTTTAAGGAGTTTGAGTGTCAGGCATCCAGCTGTCACGGAAAATCAGTTAGATTTAGATGCCTGAAGTTTTTAAAGCCCCCCTTCCAGTGAGCCATGTGCTTATCATCATTCAGATCACTTTCCTTGTGTGATTTCTCTTCCTGCACCCCATGTGTATACATGGGTTAGGTTTTTTTTCCTGTTTCAAAAACAGCTGAAGTCTTTTAGGCAGGACTGCAATCTAAACAGCTGGGGAAAGACATCTGAGCTGGAGCGAGCCTGCCCTGGGTGGATGCAGCATCATTGCTGGCCTGTGAAGTCAGGAAACACATCGGAGTATCAGGGATGTTCAGGAGGCGCGGGCCAATCTTTCTCACCCATCCTACCACGCTAGAGTAAAGCTGTGTTTGGGGGCAGCAGCAATGCCATAATGTAACAGAGACGGCTGCTAAGGGGGTCATTTCAGTGCAAGGCAAAGTGAATGGTGGCATCCAGGTGGAGCTGTGTCTCTACCCTTTTCATGTCTTCTTTCTTGTCCCTTGGAGTCCAGGCTCAGTTTTGCTGGGGGCAGGAAAGTACGGGCATGGGCTCGTAGGTGCTAGGCACAGAGCAAGCTTTCTGCACCAGCGCTTTCACGAGCCCTTGAGCATCTTTGCCAAACTCGGCACCACTGAGCTGCGACAGGCAGGATTTCTGGAATGTAAGTGATGGAAAATCCCTCTGTGTGTCCTCAGCTAAATGGTAGAGTCAGTCAAGATTTTCTACTCAGAGCGCCAGGTATTAGAAATGTGACAAACTAATCAATATTGGGTTCAATTGTTAAAGTGCAGGGAGAGTCTGCCAAACCAGAGGCTGAGGGAATGGGTAGCTGAACTTTCTTGTGACATGTATGAGGTCATAGACAATGCCACATAAAAGAAAGAAAAACAGTTCATGGTTGTGAATAAATTGCTCACAGATGAAGAATCCAGTTTGCCAGTCATGTGATGGGAGCAATCTATTCAAATGATTTGTTATGTCCCAGTGTTTGTCTTAGGCAGTACCAGAAGCATGAAAGTACAGATATAAAACTGTGAGATAATATGTAACAAAGATGTGAGAGATAATGGACTATGACCAGTTTCCAGTGGAACAGGCATACGGTGCTAATCTACCATGGATAGTTTCTTAAATGAGCAAGAAATTGAAAGAACATTTTAAAGTTTCCTGTTTCTTCACTGAAACTGAGTCATTCTGAATGCCAAGCTCAGCGTAACACTTTAATTTCTGGGCCAACCATATTATGCAAATATCCTCATGCTCAGATCTTAAATACCTGATCTCTCAACTTAATTCCTTGGAGAATAGTATTCTTGCCTTCTATTTAGGTTAGAATTAAGTGGAATGTGTTCTGGTGTGTAGGAAAAGTACAGTAACATTAATGAAGTTAAATTAATGTAAATAATTAAGAAGTCTTTGGTTAGTTTGTTTTTTGCTCCTTTTGCATATATTATTTGGTTGAGTACTATATTGCTGGTGCAGCTAAAGCCCCTGCTGAAGTCACTCAGAGTTTTTTGACTGAAAGGAATTTACAATCAGCCTTACATTTTGAGCTGTCAAAAAAAGTGAGTTTTTCTTTCCTTTTTTTTTTCTTCTTGTTTGCTGGCTAAGTCCCAAAGATGAAGGTTTTTTGTTTTTTTTTTTTAATGTGTTTTGGATCTGCCCCAGGTTTTTTTGCAACTGTAAGAGGAGAAGGTTCATGTTCTCTATAAGGTGCTGTTTGGATCCTGAACTTATTTTAGACCATTGCGTTTCTTGGAGGTCAGTGGTAAGACACTGATTTACATCAGCTGAAGTTCTTGCCAAGAGTTGTGTGGTAGGCTGGATCCTTTCCTCCAAAGACTAATTGGAGGCCATCAAACTTAATTTTGGCTACTTTAGGTTCAATCTGTCTCTCTGAAAGACCAGTGAAGCTTTCCTGCTTTTCACTTCACTTAGATTTCAGTTGTAACATATAATGCTGGCCTTCAATTGTAATTTCAAATAGTATGCAATGCAAAGCGCTATATCCGGACCAGATTGGACAATAGGGTGTGTCTGCATATACATCTGTATGTAATTCCCTCGCTTGTGTTCAATGATGTAAACCACTTTTGATGTCAAGAATGTTAAGAAACACTGCGTACCCCCAGGCCTGCAATAGGGAAAAGGCTCAGCTCCTTCCAGGATGAGGCCCTGTTGCAGGACTAGTGATGGATGAAGGTGCCGCCCGCCTACCAAACTGTCCTCTCCATTTCATGTGCAGGCTGAAACGGTTTCATATGCAAAATCTATCAGGATATTTCAAATCCTACTGTTTGGCTTTATTTTCCAGGTGATGAATGTTTGTATGAAAGCTTTCCTGAACTTCCTTTGGAGGAAGCGCCAGAAGCTGATGGAGAGGCTGCAAACAACCAGTGTCCAACATCTGTCAGCATTCCAGAGCCATCTTCTCCAGCAACCTCCAGCGAAGCTTTCACACCAAAGGAGAGCTCCCCTTACAAGGCTCCGATATACATTCCTGATGACATTCCCATTCCTTCAGAGTTTGAGCTCAGAGAATCCAACATTCCTGGAGCAGGATTAGGGATATGGACCAAAAGGAAGATTGAAGCAGGGGAAAAATTTGGCCCTTTTGTAGGAGAGCAGCGGCCACACCTTAAAGATCCCAGTTACGGTTGGGAGGTAAGACACAGTACATTCTTTCAGTCTGTTGAACTCTTTTGCATGTCTGTAAACACAGAAGTATTTGCAGAATTTGAGTCCTATCCTGCAGCAGGCAGGGGATATTTGTGTACACGAAGACTGCTTTGTGGCCTTTCTGAGCTTTCTGGATGGAAACAAGTGTAAATTAAAAAAGAAAAAAGGCATGAATTATTGTTGCTCCCCATGCCTGAAATCTGTCTGGGTGGATATTGGCAGGTGATGCCTCTTTTGGGGAAAGAGAGGAAGAAGTTGCATTGTTGGAACATTTCTGTATAATTTTTAGTCTGCTCTTGAACAGTCCTGCAGTACATCTGCAGGTGAGGGATTTGCAAATGACACTGCACTATCTGTTTGAAAAGAAACTGTGCTGCTTTCAGGGTTGTGAATCACCACTTTCTGTTGACAATTATTAAAATAGCCTTAAAATCTAGTATTGTGTGGCTAGAATTGCTATTGCAGAACTTTGTGCTACTCGGGGACTTTGAAAGCTGGGGGGTTGATCCTGCTTCCATTTAATTTAATGAGAATTTTGCCATTCATTTGGTGAATGATGGATCATTTGGATGCTGGTGTCAAACCTAGCACACGTGGGGATGGTGTGGCTCATGTTACTTCTGCAGATGCTCTGAGAAATGTTGCTTTTCCTGAAGGAGCTCAAGGCCTCCTTTGCAAGTACAGCAGTTGCTTCTTGCTTTTCCTGCCTTTGGGGGCGAGGTGTTTTCCTCGCTGTGATATCACCATGGACCTGGCTGAGCTGCGGGTCCATGGTCAGGTCAGGGCTTTAGACCTCAAGTGGTGCATGTTGCCAGTTGTGTTATGGTGTAACAAATGTTCTTGCATGGTTTTATTCATCATTTTAACAATGTGCTGTAGAAACAGAGTGCAATCTCAGCTTTCCATCTGTATGTTTCCTTTGGTTTCTGATAAGGGGAGAAGTGCAGAGTTTGCACGGCTCTCCAGGGCCATGACTGACCTCTGGAGAGACAGGAGGTTCATTTTCCCAGGAAAAATGGAGTTTCACTGTAGAGCAGAGCCTTGCAGATATGGTGGAAAATAACGGTTTGATTTGCTCTTAACTGTCCATAAATACTCGGTGAGTTCATTCCAAACTTTCCATCCAGTTGTTTAAACTCTTGTGAGACCTGTGACAATATGACAGAATAGTGTCAGGAGAAATTATAGACTTGGCAGCACTCTATCGAGTTAACAGACCCTGATGCAATATAATTGCTGGTGAGAAATCTTTATTATTTGAAAAAGGCACCAGGAAACCATAAAATCTGACCTTTAACCACACCACAATTAAGCTCAGATATTGATAACAGAAACTGGAGAAAAAATGCTGATACATGGCTGTACTTCCAGGTTTAACATATACCAAAATTGGTATTTTAGACTGGATCCTCGGATAGCATAGTGCAGGATAGCCCCATTAAAATTGAGGAAAACGCATCTTGATTTTCACAACCTTAGATGCTAATAATATGCTCCAATATTAGAGGCTAGTTTTCCTGCTTGAAATATTTAGGATTTTGGGGTCTACAAAATCCAGACAAGAAATGCATATCTTGATAGTGCTGGAAGCCAAGCTGGCAGATTGAATCCCTTTCAAGCTGCAGGACTCGTGCCATTTGAACAGTGTTATGTATTTGGGACAGCTGGGGAGAAGCTATTGAAAACTGTTGGAGCAAAATCACACAAAATCAACAGTTGAGTCCCCCTGCAATTTGGCCGCTCATCTAGAAGTACTCTGTGGTGCTCAGGGGAGCTTGAAACAGATTATTTTTCCAACAAATGGGTTAAGCACATTTATTGTAATTGAAGGGAGACAAAGAAATGCTGGTTACCAGAGTTTACACAATGAATAAAATGGCACGTAGTGAAGGTTAAGGCTAAAGGACAGATGTGGGGCAGCATGGTAGTGCTGGAGAAGACCTTACTAGTACCCAGCCCAGCCCAGATGCTCATCATCGCACTGCTCTGGAAACCACCACTTTCTTGGACTGTGCCTTGGGATAAAAAAGGGAGAAAGAAGCTGTTACTGGTGTGTGGGTCCGGCAGTGTCAAAGTAAGCATGTGATGGTGAGGGAAAAGTATCATTTATTGAGGTTTAAGTACAGTCTTGGGAATTTAAGCTTTCCTGGTGTCAGTTTTTCCGCCTGAATGGACACTTTTGTGAAACAGGACATTTGTCCTGGTAGGTCCCAATAAGTCAGTTAACAAATGAGGAATTCAGTCTGTTGCTGATGTGAAGGTCATATTTCATTATTGTATTTTAAATGGAGGAAGGATGGAACCAAAGCTTCTGTGTGGTACTGACTGTGGCTTTAAGTGACTTTGTAGCATCAGAGGTTTTGAAATCTTTCTTTCCACAATGATCCTTGCTTGCTGAGTGAATTGCACTGATGTAGATACTGTAGGGATATTCTCTTATGTTTGATTATATGTAATTCCTAGAGTAGTTCATGGTGCTATCTATAGAGGTCAGCTCTGTCTGGTGGCTTCAAAAGGCGAGATGTCTCAACGTGCTCAAACTGCTTACTGGTCCCACAGGCCAAAGAAAGCATTTTGCTGTGTCTTGGCTTACCAGTTCCTTCACCTCACATGCGCATTGCTCAGAGAAATACATAGTGGGGTTGCAACATTGCTAATGCTTGGGTACTTATTTAATTCTCTTGAGTAGACTCCCCTGTGACTACAGAGAGGGTGATTAAGTTATTAGAAAACCCAATCTTTCCATTTTATCTGCATTTTTCTGAGTTTAAGGTGAAACACTGAATGTACAATGGTGTTTGACTTTCAAAGATGATGAAGGAAGAATCTCTTGTCAAGAAAATAATTAGCATAAACATATTAAAATATTTTTGGAAGGAAAACACAACATCTTCCTCAGCAGTTTTCTGATACTGCATATATTACTGATTTTGCTATGAAACATTTTCTCTGTTTTTGCAATTGTTTAGGATTGCTAGGTAGTCTAGAGTCTTAAACTTGAAATTTTCAAATCAAAACCCTACATACATGTTGCAGGGAAGAGTTTGCAGCTACACACAAATTTGGATTGTAACTACATTTTTAGAAGGGACATTTTTGTTCCCTTGCAAAAGGTTGTAATAGGTTTTGGGTATTTCCAGCTGTGGGATAATTCTGACTTCCAGTTTTTGTGACTGATGTCCATCTGAGTTGATACTAGGATTAGCCTGTAGTGGTTGGGAGAGAAGTGGAAGCTGGAGGAAGTGGTGCTGTTAAATTTTGCAGCCAGGCAGTTGATAAGAAAAAATTTGCTGCAGAAGACTGAGGAATTTCATGGGGCCTATTCCTATATTCCCCTATAGCAGGACTCCCTATGGCATCGACTCAGAGTTTTGTCAGAACAAGTCCGAGAAAACAATGTGTATTGTGTCCATTTATATTCTTCAGCCATAAAACACACTCTGGGACAAAGAGAATTTGTTGTGATATAGTTGTGCTTGGGCCATGATTAGAGTGCTGTAGACCAGTTTAAATGAAAAGCCATAAATTTGAATTTTATCTCATTTTGTGGGTCTAGAGCTGAGCATTATCTAATCAGGTATTGGTTAGCTAAAGTACAAATCGAACAGGGGGTCACCGGACAAGGGGAAAGGTTGAGCTTTTTTGCAGTTTGTCACCAAGGTTTTAGTATTTGCCGGCAGCCCGAATATCTGAGGGGGTTGGGAGGCTGTTGCTCAGTGGTTGTTTGAAAAGGGAAAATTGACTGCTTCTTAATCAACAAAGAAAACAAGCTTTTAAGGGATGGCAGTAATTTTTTTTTAAACAAACGCAAGGGAACAGAAATTTAGTGATTTCATCATGGTTCATGCCCTGCTATGAAAAACAACTGGAAGAGTATTTCAAAGAAAGCCTTTGAACAGGTCACCAAAGCACATGCACCTATCTTTGACCAGCATCTTCTGGAGTACGTTGAATATTCAAATTCAGGTCTCTTACTGCTATAGCAAACTCAAAGTCTCATTCATAGGGACAATTTCTTCACTGCTCTTTTTATCTTAAACTTTTATTTCTATACTAGGAAGGCAAAACAAGGAGCAATAAACTCTAATAAATCAAACTTGTCACAGAAGTAAAAAATATTTTAGAGCTTTATAAAGCAGCATATAATCTGTTTATAGAGCAGAGTATATTTTCCTGTCATGACAATGAGGCTGAAAAACATCTCAGATTTGGTAAGGTATACTTGAGCTGATGCTATTACTTCTAAATGGAAATTAGGAGGCTATTTGGCTATTTGTTTACTTCTCCTTTCACATTTTTTATGTGAGTCTTTGGGGAAATCTGCACAGCTTCCTAAAAATTGTTCTGGACTACAGGCTTCCCACTGGTTTAGAGGGACTGGAATAGTTGCAATTTGAAATTTCAATTCTGCACCCTTTGGCTTTCTTTTGGCATTTTTAAAATGTAAATTTAGTTTTATTTGAGATTCTGGGTTCTAGGTGTACCATCTCTCTCTATGAAAATTAAATAATATTACAAATTATAAATGTATAGGCTTTTAGAGTTGGAATCTAATGTATATGCTCCCAAATCCAGGTGGTAACACCTAAACTGATAGCTTGGTTTTCTTGCTCTTAGCAGCAAAAAACTTCCACTGTAATCAATGGGAGCTGGTTACCAGCTGATTGCTCTCTATGTATAGATGTTATCCCCTGCCCCCTTAATTTTCTGCTGTTGTCTGACACTTTCACACTGCACTGACTTTTACATACCAAATCTTGACCTTTCCTGGAATTGTTTTTAAGAGCATTAACATTCAAAGCAACTCCACACTCAACCAGGTGGTTGGAAAGTGGGGAAGTATAATGCAGATTCCTTGCCTACATTTTCTCCTTGTGTATGGATTTCAGCAGTATAGGGACTCCAGGAAGCTTTGCAAAACTATTGCTGAAGCAAAAGCAGGAATAAGAATATGTGTTATTCTCTTATTTGGAATTAAAAAAGAATAACTTGTTTTATTGTTGGGGGGATGGGATGCTTTTTGATCAATACAAGACCAACCTAGTTTTGCAGATAGCTTATTCTCCCCCAGGTCAACAGACCATCCACTGCTGGCAGCTGCAGGTGGGGGTGATATCCTTACCTTTTCTTCAATACATAGGTGATGTTTTATCCCATTTGGAGCTCAGCTTTGCAAGGCATAGAGCACTCTGGCTGAGATCCAGCAAAGCACTTAGGCATGGCCTTATCATCAACGGGATTACCCAGGTGTTTGAATTAAGCATGTGCTTTGCTGCTGTGTTAAGCTCTCTGTTAGGGACATAGTGTTCAGTGCCACATAGGATGGAGTTCATACCGTATATCTTGCCCGGGGTGAGTATGCACGAGGGTGCTTAAGACAGCCCCTCGAAAGTTGCGTACAAAACCGACGTTACTTATGGTGCTGTTAATGTTACCAGACTGAATTCTTCTGTTGTTTGCATCTGTGTCTTGTGGTGAGGCTGTGAGTCAGATGCTACCGCAGCTATAGGAGTCCTGTAGCAAGGTAGATGGATGTTTCACAAGCAAAGGGTTGCTCTCAGAGGCGATGTCAGTTGTATACCCCAACCAGCTACCTGGTTGTTAACACAAGCTTTCTCCCTGCTGCAATAACAGACAGTTTATAATTACAAATGAGCAAACATCAGGTCCTCGAATAGCAAGATAGGAGCAGGTGGACTTGTCGTTCAGTTTGAATTAAATATATTAACAGCAAAGGGGAGTTGTTAGTCCTTTGGGTTGCTTCATGTGGATGGAAGTGTGTTAGGACATAAGGACAACACAGAGTAGTCCGCTGTTGTCTTTCTCTACTGTTCCTTACTTCCACCCTTCAATTCTCCTAATTCTTTGATTAACATGATTAAGCAGAGTCTCACATCGTGAGGTTGGTGGGACGTGATGCTCTGTTTTTTTGGACAACGACCACAACCTTCCCTTGCTCAGGCAAAGCTGCTCACTGGAAGGGGAACACGAGCAAGATCTGCAAAGCTCCCTCTTTGGCTCTACGATGGAGCTATTCTCAGAAAATGTTCAAAACTGTTTTGCACAAGGTAGCCGAGAGGCTGTAGAGGCTGCCAGAAGGGAGGTGCCACTTGCCCCTGTCCTAAGCCAGCTCTGGCACGGAGGCTGTTGCTTGCGGGGCTGACAGGTCACTGAACCAACCCAAAGTCAGTGTAGCAACAGCATCAGGAAGAGGTTTTTGGCCGGTGCAGGAGGCTGAGTGGGTGCTGGTGTGGCACAGCTGTGAAATCTCACATAAAACCTTTGTCTCAATTAAACCTGGAATGTTTTGTGTAGCATTGACTATTTCTCCATCCGTGGTGGATGGTCCACCATGTCCTTGACCCTGGGGGCAGGAAATTGCCCATTTCATGGCACGGTCTAAAGCCACAGAAACCTCTCTGTAGGTCTGTGTATGTATTTCCCACAAAGCCACTGAGGTTTTAATTTAGTCAGAAGGAGCATTAACTCCTGAGGGAAGCAGAGTGAAACCATAAAGGTCAAGTAGACTCAGAAGTAGGAAGGGGAGGAGGAATTTTTGTTACCTTCTTCAGTGCAGAACTGGGGGGATGTTTCAGGAATTTGTATTCCTCTTCAAAATAAGGTGGTTGTTATTTACTCAAACATGACCCAGGTAGATTTTATTTGAGTTCAGTAGCACTTTGTCCAAGCAAGTAACAGCACTAAATAAACTGAGAGAAATGCTGACATTGGAGTAGATCTGTGAGATTATCAAAATATGAAGAAAAATAATTGTGAGGTATGCCAGATGTCCCTTTAGAAGACAAAGACTGTAAATTGAATTTAGCCATTAAGAAAGACAACATCAGAATGAAAAATAAAAAAGATAGAACTGAAGAGAATAATAATTGCATCTAATAGAATTGACAAACAATCATAATTCTTCCCATTAAATAAATATGTTATAAAAAATTTATTATGAAATGCCACATTATGCAAGCCAGGATTCAAAGATGAGTTCTTTGCATTAAGTACAGTAGATGCCATTAAGGAAAACAGTCAATATGTCACTAAGCCACGGCCTGTAAAATTAAATTGATTTGGTAAATGTAAGTAAGATAGATCTGTTTGCTTTCATCATCAATTTTGAGTGGGTGAACAGGTGATGTCACCAACCTGGGAGCGATAAAGATGCAGGACCATCTGGAAAGCTTTGTGATGGATGGGCAACTGCTTTTGGATAGTGACAGTGCTGTGGTACTTTGTCACTTGGGATGCAGTACTTAATAACTTTTCAATACCATCATAATAAATTTCACTGCCTTATTAATATAGAAATGGTGAGTTATTACTGTGATGGCTATTGTAAATAACAAGAGATGCAGCTGTCAAAAGCTGATTGTTTGGGCATGTTTCTTTAAGCAACACAGTTGACTTGGGATAATCAACGTATGTCTATACCAGCAGAGTTTATTGCTCTTGTCAGAAGAAAAAGCTGCATTATTCAAAAATTATATGAAGTCCATAATAAACAAGTTTAATATATTATCAGACTTTTCCTATAAGTTTCCTAACACAGAAGAATAAATCACTTTTAATAATGCTTTTCCGTGTACAATAATATCCTTATGTTGTAATAATGTCCTTTCCTAACTATTCACCAAACAGAGAACTTCTGAAAAAACAGAAAGGTATCTCACTCATCAGAACACTTACAAAATTAAATCTCCCTATTTCATTAAAAGGCTACTTTTGATATAAAGCTGATGGGCTCTAGCTGTGTCTTTCTTTTTTATTTTAATTGAACAGATGTAGTTAAAAGTAATCTATGACAAAGAAATACAGACAAAATTATAACCATGTGTCCCTAAATACTGGCAGGAAAGAGCATCTGTGGGTGTTTTATGAAAGCCCGGGACTGCTCTGTGACATTGCTGCTAATGTTATCGGTTTGAGGACTGGAAAGAAACAAAATGCATAGATAGTTGTTAGCAGAAGATGAATTACCAGATCAATCATTTAGCACCATTCAGAGTATTACACCATTGTTCCCTGGCAAGATAATTAAATCAATGATGTCTTTCTTATTTGTGTCAAGAGGCACAAACTTGTAAAGAATATCTAAAGCTCCTCAAACATATTATTTCTGGTTTTTTTTTTTTTTTTTTAAACCCTACCGACTTTGCCTTTCAGGCTCTAGCTTTGTCCCTCTTTTCAATTAAATGTCTCTCCACCATTTCTATGACTGCTGAAAAGAGAGCCAGCAGTCTATTAACAGGCAATAAAGTTCAGGAAGCCTAAGACTAGTTTCTTGGGTCAGAGGTGAAAATTGCATGCTAAATGAAACAAAGGTGTGTCTTGATGGCTCAACAAGCAGTGGAGAGACGAGCATACATGTGGGCAGGAGGAGACAGTCATCATTAAACAGAAGCAAATGAAGGCAGGAGTTAGTGTACAGCAAAATGCTTATTAACCCAAATGAACACATGCCCTTCAGAGGCTATAGCACTGAGGTTTGGCATTTAAACCACAGCATGATTTAACAGTACCATTGAAATCTGGGCATTTGGTCTAATAAAGCCATCACTAAACTTTAAAAGCAAAACAAAAACCCCAACTCCTGCTTGCTATAGCCTGCAGACTGGGGTGTGTTCATCAGAATGGTACAAAAATATACTTATTTGGAAATAAAGAATAGAAAGCTTTAATTGGCTAATAGGGTATTTCCACCCCAGAGAGTATTAATATGGCGTTTCATTGACGTGACATCCCTCATGTTTCCTGGCTGATCGGTAGGTGGCACACGCAGGAGTGAAGACAGGTTGTCATAATCCAGCCTGATTTTATGTGATCGCGTTAACTTTGGCGCATACAATAAGCATTAATTTGGAAAAAAACACAAATGTTAAGTAGCCCTTCCTTTTAAAGTACAGTCCCAGCATTTAGCGTGGAAAGATGTAAAAGATCCCACAAAAGGCATAACATTTCATCAGGTGAAGACTACGGCGTAAAGGGGCTCTTGTGTATAGTGGGTTTCCCAAAGTGTTGTTCTTAGTCTTAACTTGATGAAGTGTATTGGCAACATGCATGGAGCGGCCTTTTTACGCGTAGTTTTGGAGACCTGGTGCATAGCCGTTCAGGATTTCTGAGAGCAACTTTCAACGTTCTTCTGTCTTCTTGAAATGGTCTCAAGTGGTAATTTGGCTTTCAAAAAGTGTAGCTATGACTATATGGGTATTTTATGCAAAATTAAATCTGAATATTCATGTTTTCTAAGAGATTTGTGGTCACAATATTTCTGTTGCTTACAGCAGTGGATATTTCAAAACCATGGCAGTAATGTTGGTTTTGTGCAAAGAAGTAAATCTCTCTGGAACGGGAAAATGGAAGCTTGGGTATGGGAAAGCTTCAGCATTACCGCATTTACAGAGAATATTCTTTAAAACCAAATTTTAAGCAGTCATCTAGCAATAACTTCTGCATAAGACAAACTTTGCATGTGAATATGGAAAAAGTAATTTTTCTTGCTAGTTTTAACTTGGCATCTACATATTTGGAATACCTACATGTGTAGGCACCCAAATGAGAGTGAAGAAGGCATCCAAAGAGGAGTGACCAGTTTTTCTGTCTTCCTTTAATGCTAAAACCAGAAATGATCCTAACAAACCCTCCGTATCTGCAGAGGGAGATGGTGCTGATGCCCAGGGAGAGCAGCGATGTGCTGTAGTGCCTTGCCATGCCCTTTGAAATATGCCTTCTCTTTTGCACAGAGGACAGTATCTTACAATTTCCCCCCAGTTAAGGCTATGTGGAGGCCTTTTTTCTTATTTGTTTGAAGATCTGTGCTCTCAAAATGCATATCCCTCAACCCACTGACCCCAGGGAATGCACTTCTCTTTTCTTCCTTCATCACTCTTTCCCTCCTCCTCTCATAGCCAGTGCTACTGTCCTCCATGTTATCCCAAAACCTTGCAGTCAGCTGGGGACCTTGTTCAGCCTCATGAAAAACCCTGTAATTTCCTTCTGCCCAGCCTCTTCTGAATCCTTTGCAAGACCTATCCACCTCTGCCCCTTATATCTGGCCCTCATCCTCCTTACTTTAGTTTTCAGCAGGCCACTGTCATAATGGTCACCTTTGCCTCTGGCATTGGCTGGCTATGCAGTTTGCTAACCAGGCTCTGGTTGACTTTTAGTGCCTCCGTAAGTTTTAGTTTTCTGCTGTATCCTTTCCTGTCTTGGCTCTCCTCATATCAACATTTTGGTGTCCCTCAGTCCATCCAGGCTCGGTGCTTCACTGTTCTCGGGGACACAGTCTGCCTGTACCTCCCCACAAACTCTTTTCTCTCCTTGAAATATCACCACTTTCACCACTGGCAAAGCAGGTCAAGCCCTACCAGTATGGGGCCCTGGTATTTCCTTTCAAAAGTTGATTTTCTCAAATAATTTCCCAAATTTGATGGCTAGCATTGTTGTGAAAAAGGCAACATCTTAACGGCTGTCCTCAAAACCTGTTCCCTCCCACCAATGCAAGCAAAGCTGAATAAAACATGTGTTTTAGGCAGAAATAATGATGCCCTGTTTTCACACTAGTTTAAATAATTATTTGAAAATTACGACTTTAACAGAAGCTGCTGTGTGTGTAAAGAAACCCTTGTGGTAGGGATTCGGCTCGTGTGACTTGTTTGGCATTTGCATTCAAATACTTTTGTGCTTCTGGAGCATTTTTAAGTCTTGACTATCTGCTCCCACCACCCATGACAACAGTGCACAAGCAGAAGATGAAAATTCTGGTTTTCAGCCCCAGCATTCCTGAATAAAATTTAGCTGATTGCAACAGTATCATTTTGGGTGTGATTTTTAGTGGGTTTGAGTTTGAATGGGTTTAGAATAGGTGCTTGAGCGGCTTTTGTCCCCATGCTAATGCCCCCACAGCAGTGGGAGTCAGGAGGAGTGAAATGATGACCTGAAATAGCAGACGGCTCCAAACAGAGCTGGATTAATGTGAAATGGGGCCCTCTTCCTCTCCAGCCACGAAGCCTCCAGCCAGGCCGGGGGCACCCGTGCTGCACCCCATCCAGGATCCCCCCCTCAAGCCCTCCCCATCAAACCCACCGCCACCGAGCCTCTGGTCTTTCCACAGAGAAATTCCCCAAAGTGGGTCTCCGGCAGCCCTGACAGGACGATGAGCTGTGTGCCATGCCGAACATGAAACAGTGGAGGGATTAAAACCCAATTTGCCTGTATTCTGATGGGCTTTGTATAATTTTTATGCGCGACAGATGCATCTGATGTGTTTGGAAAATGTGGCAGTAGAGTTCCTCCTCCTGTGATATTGCCAGGCTTGCTCTGTAATGCTGAAGAAGAAGCAAAAAAAAAAAGCCTTAGTGTTGGGAATTATAAATAATTTGATGCAACAGGTTTAAGTTACCATTTTTGTGGTGAAAAGAAAAGCTTAGCATGATCCAGATTTTCCTTGGTTTCCTCCTATTCTGCTGAGAAGCAGAGGTATTCACATTTCTTTGTCTAACAGTTTTATAATGTCTTAAGAGATTAACAGTGAGCATGAATGAGGGGCTGAGGATTAGACGACAAAAAGCCCGGGCCGTCCACTACCTTGTTTGCACATTTTACATTTTTCAGCATTGCCGAGCGAGTATAGAAACTAAGGAAAGATAATAAGGACCAGAGTCCCAAAAGTGTTTAGTGATTCAAAAAAATTCAGATGCCATGTCAGAACTGACAGAATGATGGAGCATTATGTGGCAGGACCCACTTTTTTGTCTTAGGGTAAGCTCTTGCCCTGAGTGAATGCAGATGTTATCGCAGGATCCCAGACAGACAGTCAGTGAAATGTGACAAGCTGTCAGCAAAGTTACACTACGTTGAGTTTGCTAAAATATCCTAAAGCTTTATACATGGCACTTTTTAATTTTTTTTTATATAGAAAACTTAGCTCAATCAATTGGGGAAAAAAAATGGGGGGGCGGGGAAGAAAAAGGGTTACAGTAATCTTTCCAGTCGAGAATCCTTTGAATTGTTCAGACATGACTATAAAGGTTTGTTCAGACTGGGGAAAAATTATAATCTGAAATATTTGGAAGGTTGTGTTGGCATCGGTAAAACTTCTGAAAGCAAAGCGCATGCACAGTAAGGCTGTTAACCACATGTCATACTGTGTCAGTCATTCCCCAAATGATTTGGCTATGTACCCCTGTGAAATGTTTAGTCAAATCAGTAATAGCAGCCAGCAGAAGTGGATCCTACCAGTACTCAGCTTTCTCTTTAGCAGGGTATCAGCTTCAAAATAGGGAGTTTATAAGCAATTGTAATTCTGTTTGTTTGTTTGGTGTTTTGTGTAAATTTTTTTTAACCTCAGAAATAGATGCAAATGCACTGGTAAAACTGCAAACCAAATGGCTAAAAGGATGAAAAGTGAACTGGTTAAAACATTGTCAGCAAATAAAAATATATGGCAGGACAAATCAATGGAAATGATCTGAATTCAGATGCTCTGAAGTCATAGTGAGGCTCAGAAAATGACTTTTGTTCTGAATTTTGGGTTTGCAAGAGATATTTGATTTGTAAATATTGTAAGAAGATCTAAGCTGCTTAAATTTTGAGCAGAAAAATAAGGGTGCCGTTCTGCAGAATCTTAAATATTTAACTCTCAAGGAATCTGCAGCAAAGTGATGTTATTTATGTGCCAGCACACTCCCAGGATGGTGCTCAGTATTTTCTTGTTTTAATACTTCATTACTTAAAAAATAGAAATATATACTGGGAAACTTGAATATTTTTACACATGCAACTGATTTTCACTTAAGAATTAGGGCTGAGTCAGATTCAAGCTTTTACATAATTAGAGGACAGGGAGCCTAAAATAATGATGTTTTCAATTTATTTCACAGTTTTATTTTAAAAGTATATTTCCTTATACAGGCAAGTAGGTTTTGATTTGAAAATGCCAAAGTAAATTGCATATCTGTTTTGTAAGTAATTATATATATCATTCACAGGAACCCCTTTAATAGTCTGTATTCTTGTCTTATTACTGTTAGCTTAAACCTAAATTTAATGAGAAGGCTGTTTATAGTGGCACAAACTAATATATTTTGCCAGAATATGAGTTGCAGTATGTTCATTCTCTTCTAAGCAGAGCAGAATAATGCATGTGATTTATAATCAGTTTAGATCTCCTTTTGAATAAGATGATCTTGCATTATTTGTTTCCATATATTGAAAATATTAATTTACTTCTAGAAGCAGGGGAGAAAGGGAAACATACCCAGACACACTTTAGTGTAATTTCTGTTATAACAAATGTATTACCAAACGATGCAACAACCTTCCCTGATTCTGAAAAATGCGATGCAAAGACGCTTAGGAGATAACATCTCACAGAGTGTTTTTGCAAAAAATCCCGAAGTAAACAATCCAACTAAATTATACATATGGAGGAAATGATTGAGAATATGTTTAGCTGGTAATCGCACTCATGCTGAAGTTTTAAATTTCATCTGTCTGCTCAGATCTATTGTGATCCATTAAGTGGCTTCCTTTTTTTCCGACAAATTGAATGCTGCAACTGCAAGGAGCTCTTTTGTTCTTTTAATTCAGTCAGCATGGAAATGATTTTCTCATTTCAGGCCCTTTTCTGTCCTCTCTTCATTGTGTCAATAAAATAGAGTTGTGCAGAGCTGCTCTAATCAGCTTAGAGTGCTAATTCATTGCACTGGGATGCTATCTGGGTCCGGCTACAGGTGGGCACTATAAGGGGTCAGTCTCCAGGGGAGTCTAATTGTGTCTCTCTTGGGTCTTGTTTGCAGAATAACTGAAATCTCAAAACCCGGCTTAAGAAAGGAAGGGAAAATGCACAAACACAGGCATATAGGAGCACGCATGGTCTCTAGATGCACAACTTGGTCTCAAATTTGTTTCTATTTTGACACCATTTGGGGAAGGGAACACTTTAGTTCAGTGGCAAAAGATTAATAAGAAACTTTGTAGGTCAATTTTAAAATTTAAATAAGAACGTGGTCATTTTGAGATATAGGTGTGCAAAAGGGAAACAGATGCTGTGGTGCTGGTGAGGACTTGCGGGGGAGGCTTGCCGTTAAAGTTTGGAGGCTTTCAAAAGACTAACGAAAAACAAGAAAGTGCATTATTTGGATAAGAAATCCTCTCTGCATGTGCCAGTGGTGGTCTTTAGCAAGCTTTTCACCAGGGCATGTTGAGCCAGCCCCAAGGAGCCCAGGAAATCCTCAGGCAAGCGAGGCAGGGAGTCCAGGCTGCCCCAGTGCTGCCCCGGTGCCTAAACCCTGTGGCAGCCCCTTCCTCCTGGTGTGGAGGGGCTGTGCTGATGGCAGGAGGTGATGCTTTCTGCTGGAGACTTTGGGTCTTATCCTGGGTTATCTCGGAGAACTGTTTGGGAAAGATCAAGAGAGGATGAGTGCAAGGGGAATGGAAGCCTCATGTTTGCCTTCTGCCCCAGTTATCGTACAGTTTGGTCTCAGAACTGTCCCTGACACAAGACAAGCACACTACAGGCTTTGCTGGTTTGGGTTTTTTTTGTTTGTTTTTTAATAGATGAACTTATGTTTGCCACCAACCACAAAAAAAATTGAGAAAAGAGGTGGTGATGGGGAGGGGTAGGGGACTCCCAGTGATTTCCCCTGTCTCTTGCCACCTTGTCGCAGGGTGGGGGGTTTGGGAGCATCTGCCCTGGGGTGCGTCCTTGCCTCTGCCAGCCCTGCACCCCCAGGGCAGCCCTGGCACATCTTCTGTCAGGGACTGAGCAGCAGAGCCCAAATTTCCCAGACAGACGTGATAGACGCTGCCAAATCGCTTCCTGATGTAATGCCAGCAACCCCAGTGATGTTACAGCATGCACAAGTCTGCTCCCAGCACTTGTTATGCAAGCCAACAGAGATGGGCATAGACAAAGTAGTAATTAAGGGGTTCCTACCAAAAACTTCTCAGCACCTTAAAGATGGCAGAGGAGCCCTGGCACACCTCCTCGCTGGGGAGGAAGGGCATGGCTTGTTGCAGAGCAGCCAGTGACTGTGGAAATAAAAATGCAGTGAAAGTGGTAAAGAAAATTGAGCAAATCATAGATTTCCTTAACAGTGTAGCAAAATGTAAAGGAAACTGAATTTGGACAGCATTTTGTTTTTAAATTAACATGGAGGTTTTCCTATAGAATGCATTTCCTGTGCCCACAATTGCTCAGGCAAAAATTGGGCACTATTTGGAATTACTTTAAAAATCTCATCCTGAAGAAGGCATTGGGTCCCTCCCAGCCACTTTTACCCCCATGTAGGAAAAGCAGAGAGGGCATGGCTGTGACCATGGGGCAGGGGCAGTTCCTCTCTTGTAGCACAGGGGGTTTGGGGAACGGGGATGTGACAAAGTCTCCCAAAATCCAGTGCCTTTTCCACAGAGAAGCTAGTGCTGGCTCCAGAAAGGATTTCAAGGCAATGTGGGCTCTGCAGGGCATCAAATCCTCATCCTTAGCTACTTCCACGACTGCGGTCATCCTTCACTCCAATGTGAACCTGATTGAATTTGGGCAGGACTGTTCCCCACCGGTGGATTTTCTACAGGAGCGATAAGCTTGTCAGTCTATTGTGGTTTTGTGGCAGAGCCGCCACCATGAAAATTAATTAACATACCTGAAGACACCCCTGAGCAGGAAATCATAGTGCTGCTCTGTGATTCAGGGGTGAATAGGATCTCTCTATTATCAAAAACTCCATCAGGGAAGAGGAAATTAAGTTCCTAATTAGACAGTGTCCAAAGGAAGAAGTGAGGCATTGAAGAGATGAAGAAAATTGAGAGGTAGCTGATGCACGTATCAGGCTAATGATAGAAAAGGAAATAGTAGAGCTTGAAAGGTCACTGACCTTATTAGGCTAGGAGAAAAGTAGTAGATCTTCAAAAGCTTTCACCTATGATAGGTTGACAATGTGTGAAGTTCTCTAGATGGTCAGAGAGGAAAGACAGCCCAGAAAGAGCATGGGAACAAATTAGGTAGATTACAGTGAACTGCATAAATGCAGCACCTAAAGCATATTTAGTAAAGAGAGGAATTCAGAGTAGAAACGGCCAGAAATGTTTCATTATTTGATGAGATCTCTTTTCAGTATGAGTACAGGATTTTCTTTCCCACTTAGTAATTTTTTTTTTCTATCAATTAAACTCAATAACGACCCATCATGGGTATAACATTTCCCTAATGAAGTATTTGCTTTCTGCTAAACTGAAATATTTCAGTGGTAGCCAATTCTGAATATTAACTTCAGTGAGATTAAGATAGCAGTGCTAATAATAGCTTCAACATTAGTTTTTGCATATAAGAAACACGTTCTGCGTCACATAGTGAAAGCATTGCAGCTCCCTTAGTGGCAAGAGACTTTTACCTTGGAATACCAAGCCTGGCCAGCTGCAAGAGTTTTAAAGGCTGTTATAGGCTATTTTCTCAGTAGGTAAAAACTCCCTGACTCTTTAAATGAGATATTACAAGGACCAAGTCTATAGCAAGTCAAATGAAATACCCCTAAAGCCTGCCTCCTCCCAGCTTCTCTTCCTGCAGCAGTTTTGTGCCGTACGTAGGTGATTTCTCAGAGCCAGCAAGGCCTGATTAAAATCCTCCCTGCTGGTTCGTGTGCAAGCGTGGGTTTGAGTTTAGAGGTAGAGTTGCTTCTCTGTCTTTCTGGTAAATGCCTAAGTTTTCTTGTTCTGACTGTTGGTAGGAAAGGGGGAGAAGGAATGCAAAGAAGAAAGAAGAGGAAATTAAAAATACAGCACTGCATGTTTTTCATGCAACAGGACCAGTCTATTCACAATATAACATAACAGCAGTTTTTCAATCAAAATAAATGAGGACAAATTCTCTGCTGGGAAAAATATGGATGCAGCACCATGACTTTCCTTTAATGTGAGCAGGGTATTATCTACTCCAACAGTACCATTATAAACCCAATGAAAAGACAGACCATGAAAAAACCTAATTTTTTTCTTTTGCTATAAGAAAGTTTAGTGGCTTTTTAAAAATGTTATGAATAACAAGGCTGTTTTTAATTAAATACTGTTGTATTCTGAAATTAAAAAACCCTTTGCAGACAAATGCTACCATGTGGCATTTGACAAATAAGGCAAAAGGCTTCCTGAATCTATGTAGAAAGGCTACCACGTTCCCATCATTGGAAACAAACCCAAACACGGTACACTTCATATCTTTTTCTGGTGCTTGTGATCTCGTCCTGAAGCAGAACCACTTTGTAGGACTCCAGCCTGGAGGCCAGAAGCACTGCTGAACCCGTTGGCAGAAGAGCAGCACATACCTCCATCCCTAGGAGGGCTCTGCAGAAAGGCATTACTGGTGCTAAAGTTCCCGGAGATGGAGAAGGCCTGCCATCCCCGATTAGATGTGGTTTGTAATAGTATCGTCCTGTTTTCACTCACCACGGTAGAACATTTCTACTAGGCTAACAAGGCATAGGGTAATGAGAAACATGCCAAGTTTAAGGGAAAGAGGAGTCAAACCTACGTACAGGAAACAAATGTGATCAATTACCCCAAGTGTAGAGCTCACAGATACCTTATCTTAAGGCTCCTTAAAATAAGAACTTGATTGTTTCCAAATGCGTCTAAGAAGCTAGTGATAGAAACACATTAATATGAGAGACATGTGAAATTTTATTACCTCCAAAAATTGTCATTATTATTTGCTTCTAAAGATATGGAAGAATCAACACAACTGTCTAACACATGATCATAGCAATAAATCTATGACTACCTATGCATGTGCAGGCTGTACACGTAGAAGCAGTTTTAGCGTTATGTTATTACAGTCATCTAAGCAATATTTCAAAAAGATACCAGTATTTATCGCAGTATAAATATCCTCTTTTGCAGTTTATTTTTATTTCATTTGGGGTTTTTGTTAGCATTAGACTTGTTTCTCTTCTTCAAAACAAATATTTTAAAGAAGTTTTCCTGGTGAGTATTCTTGTAGGTCCTACACCATCTGTAAACGGCTACTGAACTTAGGTTGACACTAGAAATGGAGATTGTTAGCTGAAATTTCTGACACATGGTGAGTTTTCTGAAGATACATTAGGAGCAGGGAAAAATGTGTGATGGCAAGCTCATACTAAGGTATGGCTTTGACCTAATGTTATGTGACACTACTAGGTTTTTAATGTAAATCTGATATGTTTAGGGCAAGAATATATTCTTTTTCATGAAATTGCTACTGTCTGTAGGAATGTCACCCATGGATGAATTAGCAGGAGAAGGGAAGCCACTGTGGGAAGTATAACATGCTCTACCCATGCATGCAAGTCCCTTTGGCATCAGCAGGAGTTGTGTGTGAGGTCTGATGGAGGTATATCACCCAAACCCTCTCAACTGCATTAGACTGAATTGCCTGAGATGAATGTGGCACTTCTTATACCTTGTGGGTGGATTTACACAGGTTGAGACTGTGACTGGAGCAAGGCAGAGTGTTGCCACTGGTTTTAACAGGAGTAACGCCATCCTCTTGTATTCCTACACATGATGGTATTCCATAGGAGAGCAATTTAAAAGTTGGGCACTTAGGACTGATGTATCAATAGAAGGAATCTTTTGTCAGTAAAGAGTCCACCCTGGATTTCAAAGGAGTCTGTTCACTTTGTAAACCCACACCTGATCCACCTTTGCATAATGTGGACTGAAATGAGGGCTAGAACATTTAAATTTTGCTAGACATCTCTTTGACATAGGTGTTGCTATAGGAAGGGGGTTATTGCTTCATTCTGCAGGGGCAGGCTTGTTTCCTTTAAAATGTGTTTGCTTCTGTCCTGAGATGACAAATTCAGCAGCATCTTTAACACGCTATTCTATTTGGCATTGTTGTTTCGTGTTTGAGATAAATATTAAGTTGTTTTAACGTTTGTGCACGTTTACTAATTCCAAAACAATGAGGTGTTTATTACAAATAGTCATTTAGGTGCAGCTTACACTCTTCAGACATGCTTGTTATAGTGATGCATGGGGTGGTCATTTCAGGGGACAATGCTAAAATATAGAAAAAAAGTTTCAGGCATTTAGCTGGAATTATATTCAATACTGACCTGTTATGGTTTATTAAAGTTCTGCACTTTAGCCTGGAGACATTTGCCAGTGCAAAAGTAATGGCTGCTTTAACATCCGTGTACAAAAGTGGAATTTAAGAGATTAACTTGCATTTGACCTACTTCAGCTCTCCTGGTAATGAGGGGTGCAGGGGCACAGAATTAATTTCTCTCAATTTGTGACTCTCAGGGGTGCTGCTAAGTTTGAGAGTGCTTGAATTTTAAGAGTCTCCTGGTGTGCTGAGAAGGTTTTGTTACTGCACGGAGTTCTGTCAGTGGCAGGCACTGAAGTGCCAGTTTTATCTATTTGATTAATAGCCTGATTGAGTTCTAGTGTATCTTTGAAAGAAAAAAAACATATTTTCTCTCCCACTCGAACAGCATTTTTTCCCACATGTGCCGATTCTCCTCTCCCACCCAGTAACAGCAACTCAAAACAGCCAATAGACTGAGAAATGTCTGCTGGGCCTAACTTTTAGACTGCAGCTCTCAAGCTGGGTTTTACATACCAGATCTGTCTCACCTTCACAATAATCTGGGATTTATTCAGGATCTGCTGTACGTTTGTTGTGTGTGATATTAATGGGCTGCTTCTAGCAGGATATAACTCAGGGTGGTATTATTTGGACTGATGCGATTTTAAAAGCTAGCAAATGACTGTGTAATTATTACTCTAGCGCTGTGTCTTTACCACAGTATTCATGCATCTAAAGAGATTTTTGGCAAAGCAATTTATACTCTGGTGAAATTGGCTGTAACTACTGAATGTACGACATTTCCTTTTCTCCCTGTGTTTAAAAGGTCTGTTTTAGTTCCTTATCGATACACTTCATCCCTCCTCTTAGTTTTAAAATAACTGCTGTTCAGTGGAAGATTTTTTTGTGCAGAATCAGTACCGACATGATGTGATTTATTCCCAGCGCACTGCAGTTTATCAAGGAAATAAACAGAGGAAGGAATAACGCATGTAGGTACCATCCTGTGTCAAATATGCAGTAGGGGTGTAGAATGATAAAAGATTTCTAAAGTTTTCTAAATACATTTTTAATGATTTATCACATTATCACACAGGAGTATTGGCACTGGGAGTTTATCTTTTCTAGAAATTTTTAAGTAAAAGCTACTTCTGCTTCTCTGAGATCTCCTGTTAAATCATAGCACAGAAGAGTCTGGAGACTGAGTGTGTATATGTTACTATTTACTGATAAGCACAATATTAAGCATCTTCCACCTAACAGCAAAAATGCATATTAACCATAGCAAAATAAAACGTGTATCTTTGTCTTTCATAACATATCTAAAGAAACCAACAATTGTGCCAGAATTCATATCAACATGTGCAACACACTTCTACAGGAATGCAATTGTTTTTTTGTAACGTTTACCTCTATCAATTTAATGGAGACTAATTGTCCTGACATTCTTTTCTGGAAGTTCACAAAGCCTTTGCCAGGTTTCACTGTCAGATCCTCCTTCCAAAAACCTGCGGTTACAGGAAAACACAGCTTCTCTTTGGATCTGTGATCTGTCAATAAAATGGTACTAGCTGCGTATTTTCAGCAAGCCTGGACTGACCAGTGCTTTTACCTCAAGGAAATGGCTGTTCTCTTTATTTTCAGATTAAGAAAATCAAGACAGGTTGTTAAAATAAGGAGGTTTTATACACAGAGCTCTTCCACAGGGCTTCCTGTAATGGGATGAACACAGACATACCTTGATGCAGTTGTTTTTGACATGTAACTGCTATCAGAAAGTCATGAAGGATTTTCCTGGCCTGGGGTTTTTTTTTGGGGGGGAGGGTGGAGGGAGAATAATTGACCTTTTCGAAGTTTCACTGTTAAAACATAAAACCACATTCCTGTGATGAGTTCTTAAAAAAAGGATCAAGGCCACCCCTTTCAACTCTGGAGAAGCATATCTTGCTGTGATGTGCTTTCTTGATTTTGTGGAAATTTTTAAAGATCATGTATTGAGGTTCGCTAAAAAAACTTGAAAACTTTTGATTTTAAATGTTTCTTACTCTTCTTTCATCTGGTGGAAAGCTTTAGTTGTTGCCGTATATGCTTCAGTGAAAAGCAACAGCACCAGTACCCGACCCACTGTACAGAGTTAATGTCCTGCAATCTTTCCCTGCTCCTGAGAGTTGGAGGGAGTTTCCAGCTCCACTTTTCCTAGCAGCTGCCAACATTGTCAGCACTGATCTGTCAGAAAGGATTTTTTCTGGCAAAACTTTGAAGCTCCTTTCTGACATCCCCAACAAACTAATTGTTGTCTCCTGCCTCCGAGAGCCCTCTGAAGTCCCAACGAGTTAGTGTCTTCTCAAGAGATGAGAAAGGGGACTCACAAAATCAATTTATCAGGCTATTACGCATTGTCATCAGCCAAAACAAAAACCTGCTAAAGACAGGAGAAAAAGTAGAAGAAATGGGTCTCTGAGAAAAGGTTACAGAACATCCATCTTCTCTCCTCTTCCAATTGTTTCCTTTCTTTACCCATTTTCATACCCATTTCCCTCCACTAAAAGACACTTTATGACAAGCATTGTAATCTCTTTAGACCGGGGGGAACCTCTTCTTTAGGACTGAATCTTTGCAAGGCGTGAGTGACAGCGGGAAGGGGTCCAATTGCCACTGAAGACACTAGGCAATAAATCATCCACCCTGGCATCAAGTGGCTGGACTAGTCCCCACTTCCTGATGGCCACCAGTGCCTGGCGGTGACAAAACAGCTATTGTCAGCGCCCAGCAGCCACATTCCCTCCTTCTCCCCACCGAGGTTTTAAGTTTACCTAAGGCATAAGAAACACAGATTATAGCATCAGGAAAGAAAAAAAAGGAAAGTCCACCCTGGGTAGGAGAAGGGACGTGCGAGAATGATCACGTAGTTTTGTAAGTCCAAACAATAGTAGCAACTGGAGAAGTGCCATCGGGTTTTTATTGGTAATTACTAAAATGTCTTTTGAAACCCTCCAGCCCAGACGGTGATTTTGTTGGCATGTTTTTAAGACTTTCCTTTTCCAGGTGACCCCTGGTGCTGTGGTTACTCTTTAACCGAGGCAAGGCAGTGCTAGGAGGTGTGCACTGTTATAAGCACAACAGCTCTTCACCAAACAGAACAATCTTAAGGAGGAAATACTAGATGGAAAAATAAGTGCTTGTCACCCAGATACAAAGATTGGAGCGTGTTTTGGATTCTTTCAGGCCAAACTCAAAGATCTTTAAATTGTCAAGTTATCACACCAAATACCACCATGAGCTTTTTATTATTCACAACTAAGTTGCCATAAAGGAAGCTAAAAAAATGCGTGAAGTTAGTTCCACCAAGAGGCTTGTGCACTGCTACTGCATAAAAGACGTTTATAGATAAGTTGTAATCAGCTCAGAGTTACATATTAACTGATGAATTATGGTAAAGAGAGGAATAAAAGACTGAAGTGGGATGAGTCTTTAAATCTGAAACCTCTCAGAAGGTCACCAAAGGATAAGAGTAGCAGAATATTTATCACTGCTGCATTTTTATCCTTATTGATTTTCCCCTCAGTGTCATTAGGGTGTTTCCTTTAGACAAACGAGCTAGAGAACACTAACAATTTATTAATTATTGTTGATGCTGGGAAAAATGACCCGTTCTCTCCAGAATACCCCTTAACTTAGTGCACTTGCTAAATGTAATGTAAAAGAGGAACTCGAGTCTGGAAATTTAAATAATGAATTAGTTAACGTGCCATTGACTCCTCTATTCTGTTGTGGTAAGTGGAAATCTATGTGCATTTGTTTCCCAATGTGCTGTCATTTTGTATGTCCACTGCCCCAGTTCTCAATTATAAGAACCATTTTGGGGTATGAGAATGCAATGGATATTAAAAAAAAATGTCTGGAGCTCCATAGTCAGGCAGACATGCCTTTCATTATCATAAGAAATATAGAGATTATATCATCCTTCCAAATATCGACTAGCCTGGGGGTGAATAGTTTTTGTTTGAGTGAGTGAGTAAAACATCATTAGTTTTTTCATGATCACCATGGGAAAAGCTGACAAGTAGATTTTTCTGTTGGCTGGTATATTTTCATGACAATTTTGTAAGGCTATGTTATACGGTTCTGCATATAATGAAACTCCTTCATAGTTTAGTAACAAGGAAAAATATCATTCCTTTTCTTTTTAACTGTAAATTGATTAGGCTGCACTGAACCTAACAAAAGTAACCAGGACTCTCTGTTTTAACATTTTGAATTATTTAATGAAAAGCCTTTAAGGTTTTTGAATTCACAGTCAAATTGCTACAGAGAGTAAATGAGATGAAGGTTTTTCTAGGCTCCATGACAGTTCTATCCCATTTCATCATCTTAACTAAAAAATAATCCTATCTAACTTGAAATCCACAGCAGCTGTAAGTAGAAAATAAATCCAAACCGCAGCTCAGACTTGTAACCTAACAGCTATCATAAATAATCAGAACCTATTTGAAGGTGGAAGATGGGACATTAGAAGCTATTTACACTACTAGAGTGATGCCATTGATCAGTAACAGCAACCCGTAGATAAGACTCATATGATGTCATGGTTATTTATGATGGGAATTGACAGTAAAGCTACTATAGAACTTTTTTCCTGACAGCTTCATTCATTTCTGTTTGTGATGCATTTTGCTGTTAAAGAAGCAATCAATAGCAAAATTGTGGTGATAAAAGTTATTACTGGTTAAATATATGAAAAATGTGCCTGTGTGCATATACATATATAATGCCAACTATGAGAACATTAAAAAATTAGGTCAGAAGAATTTATTTAATATTTTTTATTACCGATGTACAGTAAAGCCATTTTATGTTCTTTGATGGCGAACATGTACTACAGTCCGATTTATTTTCTAATCTCATCAAACTTATTGCAACCATGAGAAATGCAGTGTTGCAAAGATTTAATATAATGTTATAGGTTCTCTGCAGTAAGCCTTATGGCTCACAGTGCATTGGTGCAGGTCAAAGAAGAGGAGAAAAAAGCCCCTTCCAGACCTTTATCAGACTTGGGAATCTGCTGTATGTGTCCAGCATTAACTGTTTGCATCCAGCAATTAAGAGTGTTTTAGGAGCAAGCAAAGACTGCTGAAATACAGAAATACCTCTGCTCCGGGTCTAGTGTGCACATGTGCAAATGCCAATTTTGTGGCAAGTTTACCAAAAAAAAAAAAGGCAAGAAACAATTCTTTTTTTATATGTGCTCTTGGTGGGAGTTGGATAGTAAAATGGAAGTGAGCTCATAGCCAACCTCAGAGCAAGGGGTCTTGTTGCTGCCTCCTCTAATGGCATGGGTTGCCCTCATGGGACCGGTGCTTTCCTCCCCACAGCTGTGAGCAGGTGCTGAGTGGGCACTTGGGCGAGAGGAGTTGGATGAGGGGGTGTGGGAGATGTCTCCCGGAAGGACAGGGATGCCCCAACCAGGGCTAGGTGACACCACGCTGCCTGCAATATTGGGCTTGGACCAGCTGCAGAGCACGTGTGGGAATTAAGGTTGTTTCTATTATTTCCATGGTTCTACACATTAACAAATATTTTGGTTGCTAATTTTGTACAAGTTTTTGATAGTATGTTAAGACAATATGTTGATAAAAAAGCTAGCAGAAAAAACTGACAGAAGAAACATGGAAGGATAGTTTCTACATTATACAAAAGATCACATGAGCCTACTGCTTGCTTAAGCTCTCCAATCTTTTTTGCATATTTTACTTTTTATTAGTTAGTTTATACCCCAAATGAATGTTTAATTCCATTTTTGTAGCATAAGATTTCTGGAAAAAAAAAACAAAAAACAAAAAACAAAACAAAACAAAAAAAACCAAACAACCCAACCCCCCCCCAAAAGATGTTCAGGTTGTCTTCATTAAATCAAAAAGATGTAAAGATGATGGTTACGTGTGTAGGAATGTAATATGCCCTGCAATAGTCAGTCAACTGTAATTACTAACCCCAGACACTACAGGAACCAGCACCAGAGACTGAAAACGAAAACTGATAGTATGCATAAACTGAATTAAAAGTCACGTGAATCACCAAAAATTAAAAAACAGCATAAGGGGAGAGAGAATGGCTGAAATTTTTTTTTTTTTTCTGTAGTGTCCACATAGGCCATAAACTGATTACTAAAAATATACTGATGTTTTTAGATGAGAATTAGTGCAATATTATCTGTTCATTAGCAAAATCAGAGTGATTGGCAGGCTAATACTGACTGTTATTTGTTTCTTAAGTTAATTTTCTCTACTGAACAACTGATAGAAAATACATGTAGCATCATAATTATCCTAATCTTGGCTAATTTATAAAATTCTTCCATAAGGTTATCTGTATTTAATCTGCTATATGAATCCCCATTCTCAGAGGAACTGGCTTATCTTTTTAACATTCCAGGCTCTATTTTGTATAGTTCCTTTATGTATATGGGTGTATGTACACAGCAGGTCAAAGGCAGTGCTTCCCAAGACCATTGTTGGCCTGGAACAATAAATATTAGACTTAATTTAAATGGGTCAGAGTTCATTCTCATCCACTGCCCGTCTATATGGCAAAACTGCCTGGTCAGTCATTTAGCAGAGACAGAAACAGTCAATGTCAACAAACTGCTAACGAAAAAAATGTGTGTTTGATGGAGCTTCTTCTAAGCCATGACAAATTAACGTGTGATGTTATACACACGTATATGCATCCTTCTGCTGATCTGTAGAAAACAGTGGTGTTTTGTTGAGATTTACACTTTGTACCTAGGAATGTGGTTATCCAGTTAGGTAGTGATGTACCTCTTGGTGGGATGTCTTTTTTTTATGTGATGAAGAAATATTGCCCTTATTAATATTTCACACATTTTATAGGTAATACTACCCCTATGACTTCACACTGTTCTTCCCAAATGGTCCCCAGGTTGTAGTCAGGAAATGTTATTACAAGACTTTCTGTCGTATTTTGTGAAAGGATGGGTTCGGGCACCTGGCCGAGAGCAGGGGATGATTGCACTGGAATTTCAGCCGCCCTTCCAACAGCCGGTGGCACGGCTGCTCCCTTATAGCTGCTAATTGTCATCCACAGGGTAACAGCAAACTGCTAAAATAAGGTTGGGCAACTGGGTGGATCACAGATATTATGTAGGAAACAAGGCAAGCCTTCATTTCATGGTAGCTTACGGCTGGCGTTGTGTTAAAACCATTGCAGGGAAAACTGATTCGTGATGGCACAAGATGTTTTCCAGTGGCAATTTTCCTAAAATGTCGTGACTGGGCAAACTGCCTAGAATTTGGAATTTTCTCCTTGGAAAATTAGGGTAGGGCTTTGCTCTCTTCCAACATCTTCCAGCTGACATTTCCAAGGCACTTTACAGATACTATATTTCTCAACATCAAAATGTCATGCAGTAGCATTTGCTGTATTTAACGGTATAGTTGGTCTTTTACAGGGAGATAAACAGAAGCATAGGGAGATTATAACGACCATTTTCAAACTCACTACCTAAGGGTTAGGTTTATAATATCTATTTTTCTGTGTCTAAGCAGGCAGCCCAGTTCTCAGTGCTGCTCAGCAGCCTCCATTGACTGCAGAAATTATGGGGTGGATAAGTTTGCCTCTTTTGTTTCCAGTGTTTCAGAATGTGCTCGACTCCAGCTGTGTTAGGTATTTTTTGGGTTATTTATGCCCAACAACAGTCATATGTTAATGACCCATCTGTGCTTTGAAGCTGACATGTCTCTGAGGTGAACTGGATGAAGAAGGAGGCTGCTTGTTGTTATTTGGGATTTTATAATGTTAAATGCATGCTGATCATGTCAGAAAGAAACACAGGGATACACCTTCATCCAGAGGCTGTTCTTGCTCGTGTGGACCGCAATCCCTCTGGGGAGCATCCGCAGAGTGTGCGAGGATGTGGCCAAACCTGCAACACCAAAGCGTCCCGGTCCCAAGGACCTTACTCTTGTATCTGAGATGTATTAATTATCATCTAATTATTACTAGGATTTTCTCTAGTCACTAACAAGGCAGTCCCATTGAATACAACCAAAATAGTTAGAAAATTGCTCCAGTCATTTTATTCCAAGTGGATTGGAGTAAAGAGTAATTACCTAAATGTTAAAGGAAAAAAAATCCCAAAGACCAAAAGCTTATTTGGGTTTGTATCGAAGTTGGGTATAGTTTATGCAAGCTCATCCTTACCAGCTGAACACTGAAATCCTTCACTGGCCTGGATAACCACCTCCTTTGGAAACAAATGAGCTGCTTCTGTGAGGTTATAAATGGATTTTACAACAGTTTTTAAGAGTAAAACGCACTATTGCCCAGCTCCTTTGCATGCTATAGCACAAGTCCCTTGAGCTCAAGTTTTCAGAAGTTGCCACAAAGTTTTTCCATGTGAACTGTTTTCTATCAGAGCCAAGCATCCGACTCCTGCAGGGACTGTAACCAAGAGCTGCTTGGGGTCAGATCACTGGCAAAGTCAGCTCATACTGACTAGAGGCAGAAAGCCCACAAAGGGAAGGTGCTTCTAAAAATGTGGCTCTTGTACATATGTTTTTTTATCTGTAATCAAAGGATGCATTGTGTGCTTGGGGTGTTTGTGTGATTGACTGAATTAATGATGCAGAAATTGATTGAAATTGAAATTTTTAGAGAGAACATCCCATGTAAGAACAGGGTTTATTCCTCCCTTTGAAGACAAATGGCTCAGAGATCACTTCAGTTTAAATGAATGCCTTTTTCATCATTTGGAATGCTCCAAATTTCCAGCGAAGGTGAGTTTACCACGCTAGGGCTGAGCTTGGGAGCTGCTGCTGGCATGAGCCCTGTTGAATGCAGGGACGCGTCTTGCACAGCATTGACAGATGCTGGATCTGGGCATGTGTTAACTGCTCTGCTCCATTCATTGAAAAACTCTGCCTTTAAAAGACAGCAAAGCCCTGAAACTCCCAACATGAAAAAAAAGTTGCCTTTGTCAGCATTTATTAGTAGACTGCATTGTATCTTTTATTGTAGCATATAGGTTGTGGCGTCTGTTGAGCTCACATCCATCTTTGTTCTTGGGTAGTATCTCTCTAAATGAAAATCTTTCTAAATTACTTAGCCCTAATCTGGGTAAGGGGCTCCATGGCACCTTCTATTCTTTTTTATTCAGTTTAGTTTGCCCTCAAGTTTCTTTTGTTCTCTTGCTTTCTTGACTATACACATAGCTTTGATTGGGAGGAACCCCAATAGGAGACAGATAAACTGAGAACAAAGATTTCTGCAGCTTGAGGTATTTGACCCAGAAGCTTATTTATCTGTGGACATGTCTATTCATAACTGCTGCTCCTACAGTCAGGAATTTGCCCTGGCAAATTGGTGCTAACAAATGCAGTTGCCCAGGGTGCCCCTTTCGCACATGCATATGCATTTATCCAGATGTTCGAAACACATTTTTCTTTTAACAGTGTGTCAATGAATTATTATGATGTATTTTGACATACCGGGGAAGGGGAATTGTTTCTTATGTGAAACAATTGGGAGGGGAAAAAAAAAACCCTGCTGCCTTCAGGATCTTTGCCGTCAGCCAGCTACTGCTGAACTTGACCTTGGGATTGTTCCACTGATTTCCTGGAACTCACTGCAGGGATGGATTTGTGCATTTACTCTCCATTTCTGCATGTACTGGCAGTGCAGCCCGGGTGAAGATTCAGACCCTCTGCTCAGATACTCCTGGTCCTGTAATGCTCTCTCAACAGCAGAGCTCAGCCCACACCGCACTGAAAGGATGATGACTATGTAAACAGGGCAGGAAGAAATTAGGCATGAAACTGAGGCCAAAACCCAGATTCTTTGGACTTTTATGTCCTTGTGAGAAAGGGGAAAAGAAATTACAAAGACTCAAACAGCACCTGCTGAGAATGCTGGCAGCTGATCGCGTACCCGGATAAAGCAATAATAAGTAACTGCTGGAAAAAAATAGTTGGAGGAGCCTGCTTTGGGGCTGGTCCTTGCTCTGAAAATGAAAAGGTGTTGTGAAGGCAGAAGGAGCTGGCTTGCAGAATACTCCTCCTAGGGGCTGCAGGAGCCTCTGCACCCGCCAACGTCCTCCAGAGACCATCAGAGCACCTTCCCTTCTGCAGGAGCTGCTGCAGCTGCCTGGAAGCCTGACTTAGAGCCAGTAAAGTTGATAATTAATATAAAGGTTTTGGGTGATGCAATATAGCCCTGTCTGCTGCTTTACCCTGTCTATAAACCTTGGCTGCAAGTAGCCGGTCAAGAAAGCACAGGTTGCCGAATATTGCGTCTGTGTCTGAGCTCAGCAAAACAACGGTGCTTAAAAGAACTTTAAGCAATTTTTAATTCTGCTTGTTCTACTTTTGGGCACTGGACACTAATATTGCTCCCTTACAGCATTCCCCTTGCCCTTTCTCCCCTGCCTCAGGCTGCAGTAACCTCTTCACTTTTCGGGAGTTTCTCACAAGGCTACACTTCCAACACCATTTTTTTTTTTTCTAATTCTCCCTTCCTCGTTTGCCCTAAATTGCAGAAAAGTAGAGATTAGGAAAAGTGCAAAAAGCTTCCTTTAGGAGATACAACTGTAATAAAAATATGGATTACACTGGAGTCCTACCAACCTTGATGGTGTCCTTTTTAGATGCATTTTAAGCCATCTCTACAGTTTGTGTAAATAACACACACAATATGGGTGTGCGAATACATTAAATATGCTTTCATAGGTTTGCCTGTCATATCATAAAAGCAGCAATAAAATACTGAGAGTATATTATACTTATTAATGTACATTTGTAATATACAATCATTAATCACAAAGTACTAATAACGGACTTTTTTATCGTGTTGAGGCAAAACTTGCCAGCTTTGACTGTTATGGCTGACTTTACAACTACCTGCCTGTCAGCTCTAAACACGGTGGAGGGAATATTTCATGGGGAAAATGCAAGGTCCCTAAAACATCTGGTTGTAAACCTGCAGTAGGGTCTGAAGCAGTAATAAAGCTTGTGATGGATGAGTCACGTGAAGCTTCCTTCACCAAAAAGCTGTTGCATTTCAGGCTTATTCTTCTCTAACAATAGACTTTCAGGACCTGGACAATAGCTGGAGCTTTTCCCTTATTCTTGGGGGGTGAATGGCAGCGCCAGGCAAGGCGCAGCTCTACGATAGGGCACAGGAGATGTCCTGCTTTCCCAGCCCCATGGGCTGAGAGGTCTCCTCGCCCCATGCTCAGTGCGTGGCCATTCTCATGGTGCCAGGTGAGCCAGAGACTCACGCAGGAGCAGAAAGCTCTTCTCCAGCTGCTCCCCTACCTGCCTGCCCTTTGCATCTGCTAAAGGCTTCCCCCACTGTCAGAGGACACAGACCTGCCCTACAACTTGGTGTTTGCTGCCTGTGCCACATATTTTGCCTCCTTTTCAGCTTCAGGGATGACCACAGTGCTGGAAGGTGGATGAGGATTTTCCCTTGGGTGCCACCAAGCCCCCGCTGACCCTGGTGGGATCACCCCCCCCAGCTGCGGGCTTTGGATTTGCCTCTGGGATGGTGTAGCTAAGCTGCTGATGGGCTGCCTTATTGACTCAGGTACCATTTCCCTCCAATTGGCCTTTGATTTGTGGGATTTTTATCCGTTTGAGAATCAGATCTGTGAAAACACCTCAAGGAACCCATTTACAGCCAAGTGGAGAGTTTTCCCATAGCCATATGTTTCCTATGTAAACGTATGTGGTGACCTTGGAGCCATCTAAATCCCTGTGCACATCTCACTTGCTCACTGGCGCTTTTTTTTTTTTTTTTTGGTGAATCAGAAATAAAATCAAAAGCCTCTTTGAGGATTACTGAAAAGGAATTCCACATGTGTTAGTGTGTGTGCACACAGGCCATTTACTTTAGAGCGCAATCTCACTAAAATCAAATTAATATAATCTGAACATGCTTTTAAAAGATTAAAACCCCAAAAGATGAAACTGGAAAGCCTTTAGAGGTTTTACAGGAGACAATTTATGTGGTCCATCATGTGCATTTTCAGACCAGCCTTGTTAGAGCAGATTTTCAGCATAATAAGAGAGAACTGGCGTTTCATCATGGACTGTAGACCTCAACAGGCTATTACAGTGCAAAAAATTTTTTTAAAAAATAAATCTGTTCTCTATGCATCTTTCTAGAAGGAAAACAATCTCTTCTTCCCAAAGTCATCTGTCAACAGGCTTTCTACTTTTCATCCTCTTTCTGGGAAGGTGCACAGCATCTTTGAGCTCCACTAGTGACTGGTTCCTGGAGGCTCAATTCTACCAGTCTCTACTCAAAAGAGGTGTTTTGGCCTCAGAACCCCTTAGGAACTCTAGAAATTATCTTGTAGATACAAATTCTGCCCATGTCTTCTGTACAATATTAAAGAGGCAGCAACTGAAAAGGCACTCTCACTTCTTTTATTAGAGGAAAAAGCCCTGCCTCTCATCATGTTCCCTGTTCTTATCTTAACAACTCCCCAGTAAATTTAGAAATTGAGGAAACTGCTTTAGTGACAGACTTAAAGACTGAATGCTCTGTCTGCAGAACAGATACAAATCAAGGTCATGCCCTTTTTCTCATGCTCTCCCAAAGGTGCTTAAAATTTGGTTTCCTTTTGCTTGCTTTAAATCACATCTTCTCTAAGAAGGGGTAGTCTTCATTCAGTGCAGATATGCCACTGAGATGGACTAAATGGGACTGGCAGAGAAAGCTAGCAACGTTTCACCCAAAGATAACATCCATCATTTCCCATATACAATGTAAATTAAATTTGCAGAAATTAAAGCCCACAGTTTCAGAGTATGCTATATATATAATATACATTATGCATCTTGCCTGTAGACCAAGGGAAACATTAACATTCTGTATCTGTCTCTCTTTTTTTGTGTATTTAGGCAAGTATAGCGATTTTTACATCCCAAGACCAGCAATATGGCAGGGGAAATGGTTAAAAAGAGTTGTAAACCATCACATAGCAGATACAAGCATCCACTGTATCCCAAAGGCTGTAGCCATTTCTTTCTTTGTGTTTGTTTTTATATGTGCATGCACACTTAAATGCATAGGTAGTATATATTTCACAAACCCGTTTGTGTGTGACTGGAAGTGCTCGCGCTCATGCCCGTGGCTTTCCCCATTTCCCTGTGGTGAATGAGTGAATTGGAGTCTGTGCTCTGCAGAGGGACAGGCTGTGGCAGCATCCTAACAGAGTTACCTGGGTTTTTTTGAAGATGGCTTTAGTATCATTTTCAAGCTCTGTACTTCTGTTTTGCAGGCTCATTAGCTTTCATGGCTTGATTTCAGTGTTGTGTCTACATGACATTTATTTGCTTTATGAATTGAGGTTTTAATTCACTTATTTTACTTTTAGCGAGTGAGTGGATCCATGCTGTAAAGTTTTAAGACTTGCTCTTGAAACACTATCTTCTTGGCTAATAAACTGAGATGATGACAAGATCTGTAGTGAATATTCAAATAAATGTGATTACTTCATTTCGTGTCAACAGAGGAGGTGAAAAGTGCAGCTCAACTGGCTCAGTAAGATTGGAAGGAGGGGCTGGGAAAAAGCAAGAGACAACAAAGAGATAGTTTGTAAGATTTAGTGGCTTTTTTCAGCAGGGGTGTTGAGAAGTCAGTGTTGCAAAGTTCAGCAGGGTCAAACAAAGTGCAGAAACTTTCTCATATTCATGGAGAAAAGCTTGATACATGCTTCCAAAATTGAAATGATAGGAAAAAAGTAGATGGACAGATGATGTGCTACTTTTACCTAGTCTAAACAGGCTGAAGTTTGCACTGGGTATATATTATCCTTTTTATATCAGAAGGTAGAAAGTCCACTGCCTTTCACAAACCGTAACTGTGATAAGACGCTCTTTCAGGAAATCATAAAAGACCATTACACCAGTGATGGTGTTTTCTGGCTAGAAGACTGACTGACCCAGACAGGCATACTTACCTAAACAAACTTTTCAACCTGAATGTTTGTTAATAATAAAATAATAATTTTCAAAGGCAGATTGGACAACACTTGGTCAGGATTATTTGCATGCAGTTAATCAGCTGTGCAGCGGGCACACTGAATTTGCTCTTCTGACACAGAAAATGCAGAGTCATCTCCAGGAAGGTGGTGTTCCTGGGATAGGTAAGCCAATATTTGGTTTATCTGTAGATGGTACACAATGTTTTCCAACTAAAGTGGTGATGCTGTTAATGTGGAGCAATAAGATGATGTTTACACAGACAAAACCTTTGTCTCAGATGAAAATGGCAATGTAGGTCTGTTCCTCTAACCTTTGCTTTGACTCTGGGCTGTCCTTGGGTGCATCTCCATATGTGTGCAGACTTCCATATGCTGACTCATCTTGGGTCATAATCTTCCTTCAATACTTAGAAAAACATATTCTCTGCAAGTAACTGTTTTTGTGGTGTTGCTACATATGTGAGACCATCCCAGCCATATGGAATTTTCTGTGTATAGTAATTTCACAGCATGTTTAGACAGATGGGTACCCTACTCTGCAAAACAACTGAGTTGTCACCACCCAAATCTGCTGTTGGACATCAGGGTAGAGGTGGTTAAAGTGCATTAGATATTTTCTTCTGACAAAGGTGTCTTGCTCCTACCCACAGGCAGTAGAAATATTCTCAATGATATCAAAAGGACAGAAAGGTACATCCAGTTGTGGGAAGAAAAAACATTATCAAAAGAGAGCACAATATCTATAGAAAATACTACAGCTAGTTCAATAGGTCAATACTGAAAATGTATGATTGCATGTTTTTCCCCGGTAATTTTGCACAGAAATGTGTAGCTGAATGAGGGACACCCCTGGAATTGTAGCACATTATAATGCATAAAAACATTTTGAAATGCACTTACAATTTTATCAAACCCATTTTTCTTTTTCCATGAGTTGCTCTAGGGAGACACTACACGTACCCATTTGTGCAAGGTTAGATTTTAGGAATTGCTGAAAAAACTCATTGTTTCTCCAGCCTATCCTCTTGATTTCTTTTTGGAGGGATTCATCATTGTGGACTTGCAGGGGTTTTTGAGGATGGAAAAGGAGGCTGATTCAAGGGACTAAGCTCCCTCCTTCCTGCAGGTTCCTGTACTTGTTAGATTTTCTGTGTATGTGTGTGCTCTGTTGTCTCCCAGTCTAAATGAGGATCATAATTCTTACCTGTCTTACTGGATACTGCATTGCTAAATTCATTAGTATCTCTACAGACCTCTGAAAATTTCATGTTTGCTGTCCCACTCATGTAAAATCTTAATTTCTCTGATCTCCCATTGTAGGAATGTACACAACCTCACCTTCCAAACCTTAAGCTTAGATCATTTCTTCCAGACATATGATGTAAAGGGTTTTTAAAATACTTGTCCAACCTGCAAATCAGTTGATGGGATTTGTTATCAAATTTATTTGGACAAATATTTCTCTGGCTTCAGGCTACACATGGAAGGTGTTATCCTGGAAAGAGGCATTGTCAGAAAGTCATAAGCAAGAGAATATAGAAGGCTACTGTTAATAAAAGCTGTCATGAAATGCTGGTTATAGTGGTTGATGACCAACATAATAAACTCCTCTCTTCTTCCTCACCCGGGAAAAAGCTAATTTGTGATATCAGTGCTGCTGTGTTGTACTGTTATTCTCTCAGGAGCTATGATGGCCCTGGAAAGGGGCACAGCGCAGAGGTAGTTAGGCAGCATTTAGGCATTAAACAGAACATAGTCTGCTCTGATGACAGGTGATAGAGGACTGACCCTTTAAAGTATTTTTATACTACAACGATTATGCTTCAGACTTGCCAAGTGGATTTAGAGATGGGATGATATTAAGCGGATTGAGAAAAGAATGCAAGAAAACATTATAGTCCAGAAACTAGACAGCTGCCTTGAGGAGAAGAAAGACTTGTAATGTCAAAGGAGAACTTCATGTGGAAATAAGACTGGTGTTTGGTTTACAAAATCTTCCAGACAACACGGAAGATTCAGGGTAACTGTTTTTTTTCCTAGTCTGTTAATTCCACTTAAGAAAGCAGAGGCACTGACCAAAAAGTCACTAAACACCAGAGAGAGGGGTTTGTATTGCTTCATCTTTTTTTCTTAAAGCAACCGTTACCTTTTCTCTTGCGAAACAAAGTTTATCTCAACACATGTTAAGATGAGAAACAGATAGTCTATTGGTTATTATATACTCTAAGACTGGAATACAACAGGTTTTATTTTTATTTATTGTTGAGAAATTTAATCTTTTATTTTTATTATTGTTTTACCTATAAAAATAAGATTTCCTCAAGTTCCTTGTGGTTTGATCAGAGTTCATCTGTTCCCGTCCTCATTTCTGAAGCCTCTCATGGGACTTTTATGACCAGGAAACTTGTCCGGGTGATGAATAAGCTCCAAAGATTCAGTTTGGGTCCTCTTCTGGCAGACCACTATGAGTATGATGGCCTACCCTGAAATAACTTACCAAATCTGCAAATTTGCACTGTAAATTGAGTAACTTAAAGAATTTAATACATTTATTTGTAACTGAGCCTATTCAAAGGAACAAGGGAATTCTCCTGTAATTAAACTCCTCCCTTTGATTTTTCCAGTATTTCAGGATTTCTTGGTACCTGTATGTTAGGTCCTAGTTCAGCACTGTGATATTGAAGCAAAAGAAAAAGATAAGCAACAGGCTTTCTCATGAGATTTTAGGACTTCCTGGCCCTGTGAGAGATGCTTATAAAACTTTTTTATAGATTTCTGGCACTTTCTGTCCAAATCCAGGCTGGAGCTGGAGGTGCAAAGCCACTTATTACAATGGCTGGAATGGCACAGAACCACAGTTCAGTGGATCAAAAAGCTGCTGAAGGTTCATGGATGTAGGAGAGCATTTCTCACTTGAGGTAGCCTCTCTGGGACAGCNTTTTTTTTTTTGTAATTTTACAGAATATTGTGGAAGCTGGATTCTGAGTAGATGCACTCTGGAGTGCTGCCTGCACCGTGTGTCCACAGCGCTTCCAGCATCCAGCCAGAGAGAATGTAAATGGTTTAAATTCAGAATATCAAGTGATTTCACCAAAGTGTCTGTGAGAGACCTATGGACCTCAGAGTAGCTGCAGAAAATGGCTGTGAAAAAATACTGAATAACAGAGGTGACTGAGAGGTTTCAGCCTCCTTAGAAGGCTTTAAGAGGGTGCAGGATGGGCTCCATCATTTGCTGGGAGCAGTCGTCTTTGCAGGTCGTTCCCAAGCTGTTCCTGAAAGGGTTACGTGAGGGTTGTTTTTGCCCAGTATAAAGTTTAGTTGAATAGTTAATACTATAGTACTGCAATAAAATAGTTATAATGTTGCTATAGCAATAATAGTGAGAAGTCACTTGAGCGGGCCACTCCGTTTTCCTCTGACAGGTAACAGCTACTATAGGACCAACTCTAAAATTCCACTTTTCACTTACAATTACCACCCTGACTTGGCTTTTTTTATGGGCACAGCACAGAGATCGAATTGTGCAGCTCTGCCATCTAAACCTGAGCATTTAGGCTGCTTTAACATAATCCTTTTTGCTTTTGAATTTGAAAAATTAAAAGGGAAGTTTTGAAATGCTGTGCCTTGCTCCAGGACAGCAATTCCAGGGGAATTTTTATTTTGGCTAATGTACAGAATAAGTGCTTTTCAGGCATGGTCTTGTTCTTCCCATTTACAAACGAGCAAAACAAATGATCGTTTTAACAGTATTGAGTAATTCTAATCACAAGGTGATTATTTCTGCAGTTTATTTTTTCACCACACGGTTGTTAAGGGTTAACAGTTCCCCAACATATAACTGACAGTCGTAATATTCTCTTTAGTCCACAGCGGAAGAAGAGGGGAGTTGCTTGTTGTTATAAAAGCAGGGAATTTCTGGATCTTAGTAAAATAAACCAGGACTTTGTTTCTTGAAGTAATTATTCTCTGGAGAGAGAATAGGAAAGATGGAGGCAATTAGGAGTGACCTTGCGTCACTGAATCGTTGAGAACTTCTGGATCAGTGGCTGATATTTTCATAACTCCATTTAAGAAAAGCTTTTTTAAGCTGTTCTTGCCACCGTTAGAGAAAACAGAGTTTAATGGCTGTTCCAAAGCCCACTGACGTTAAGGGTCTCACCATGTGCTTGTGTTTGGGTGGGGTGAAGTGGGGAGCGGTGAGGAGCATGAGGAGGTCGGGATGAGCACAGGAACAGCTCGCAGGGCATGGATGACACAGTCACCCCATGGAGAGGGGGAGACCGAGCTCTTGCATGGTCCTAGCCCACATGGGGCATGGGCTTTTGGGCACTTACCCCACCCCAGGCTCTGCTAAGGCAAAGCCGTGCAGGTCATTACGTCCCTCGGGTGGCCGGGGTCACCACGTTTACTGGAACAGTGAGGAGAAACAAACCTGGGAACACTTTTCGGTAACCTCCACCTAACCCCTTTTAAGTAGAGATTTGCATTCTGGTGTTTTTTTTTCTTCCGAAAACTGTCTTTTGAGTGTTATCATTTAAAAAGCATGTTTAACTTTTATGTGTGAAGTTGGCAATGAATTACTATAAAGCAAATAAAACTGTCCTAGCAGCCTGAAAGTGGTGATATAGCAGATAGCATTCACACCCTCATCTTTGTATTCCCTTCCTTCAAGGATATCAGTAGGCAAACAAGGCTGAGTCTCTAATATGTTTAATAAAAGAGCAATTTCTTACATTTCCTGACCCAGCTGTGGGAAAGGTAATGCACTCATCCCATTGCTCTGCTCCAGACTGATCGTGTCCCCTGGGCATGGCAGGATGCAACCACTGTCAGCCTGAGGTCCCTGGGAACCAGGTTTTGGCTCAGATTTTCTCCCTGAACCACGAATTTGGGAGCTCTTTCCTTTCTCTGGGGACTGATGAATAAAGAGTCTCCAAAATAATAAGCTAGACATAGTCCAGTAGTACAAGTAGCTTCAGCAACACAGACGTACTTTTCTGCAATGTGTTTCTCAACCAGTGTCACTTTTGTAATCTGTTAGTATCAGAGCCCAGCAGAGTCACATGAAAACTCTTTCCCTGGATGGCAGATGCGTGTAAGGACCTATCTCCGTGTCGCATACCGCTGCAGAAGAGGTTAAGGCGAAAAAAGCATGCAAATTTTTTTCATAGCTTTCATGTTGTTTGGTTTGTTTGATGTTCTTCTAGCTCTGGCAGGCTGCAGAAAATTGTTTTCTCTCACAGAGGCCATCACCTTTTGAATGGTATAAAGGAGTTGCTCTGTTCTTCTGAGTTGTTTTTCTGCTATATATTTACTTAACAATTTCATTTTCTGAGTAGTTGTTGAAAGAACAGGAGTTTGTAAATTATACAACACTAAGCAGTGGATACTGTCCATGGCTGTAAGCCCAGACACTGTCAAATGCTTCTGCAGATTCTGGCTGGTTTGAGAAAATCATTGTGAATTACAGAAGTATCAACATTTTTTTAAAAATTTAAATATTTTTTTTCTTTGTTTTTGCTTAGTATATTCTTACTTGCCTCCGTAGCTGGCAATCAGTTTTCAGAAGGGGTTGGAACTGGGTTGTTGCACATATGGAACTGAACATCTGTGGTCTCAATTATTGAAAAATTAGAAAGTTCAAAAGTAAAAGAAAATGAATGTTAGATCCTCGAACCTCCCTCTCTTGCTATTTGTTTTCTTTGTGCATTAGAAGTAAAAATGCCTTCTGTCATAATAATAATAACTCTCCATGTTATTATCCCGGGATCTCAAATTACTGGATACACATTAAAGTGTTATGTTTTCTAACACACTCGCGAAGTTAAGTCTTATCCCCCCTTCCCATTTTCCAGATGGGAAAACTACACTACAGAAACGAACATACTTAATGCCATACAGACACTTCCAGAGAAACTGGAAAGAAAACCACCACCCTCCACTCCTCCCAGTTAACCGCAGGACATGGTTTCTTCCTTCCCAGCCCCTGGTGTGAGCAGAATTGCCCCTTTGGGAGCAGGGCTGCAGTGCCCTGGGGAGCACCGGGTCGTGGATGCGTGGCTCCAGCATGGAGCTGGGGGACAGGATCCGGCCCCGCCATGAGGTGAGCTGGCACAGGGACGTGTCTGGGGCTGCGTGTGTCATGTTTCCCTCCTGCGGTTCTCCCCGCTTGGACAGCCCCGTAGTCTCGGCCCCAGCGTGTGCCATCTGAAGCATCTTCTGAAATCACTTTGGACATCTCGTTATGAATCATACCTATATCCTGTTACTGTGAACGGAAATCACAAACATGGAAATTAGTCTGTGTTTTACTTATTACAGCTGGGCTTGGAAAGAGCAGGAGCCGTCCCAAGCTGCTTGCTCGGGGCTGTGCGAGCTGCATCTAAGGCACAGGGGCTGTGCAAGCGTGTGCTTTTGACATCATCCAGCAGACCCAACCTGGATTATCAGTCTGTGCATCTTTGCATTGTCATTTATGAGAATTAATGGTGTTTCTTTCTGTTTAGGTAAACAGTTTATCCATCTAAGATGGAAGGTTTCTCAGCTTTCCATTCGGTTTACATATATATAACTTAAAAGTTCCATTATTGAGCTTGTTGCTGCAGACTCTTTTGAACTGAAGCCATTGTATACATATCCTGAGCTCTTCTTTCATTGTATGATGTTATAAGCATCCATCATTTGTCTGACAGAGGATTTTTTTACTTTCCTGGGGCAAAGCTGGGAAATTTGCTTGCACTGACATAACTAAATGTAATGTCTCTCTGCCAAAGCTCACTGATGCACTGAGCGCACATGTCTATCTATAGCCATTTAATTATATAATGATACTTTCCACCAAACCACTCCAAGTGATGAGCAGTAGTAATACATACAACAGTGGCATTGACATTTGTCATAGATAAAGAGATTTTTTTTTTTTTAGAATAAATTATTTGTGTTTGTAGTTGTTACTTTTATAGATCATAAATTAGTTCACATGTTGGCAGAAAAAAATCCTTACCAGTCAGATGCTTAATAAATCCTTCACTCAAACAGGGTACTTTTAGGCTTCTTCCAGTAAAACTTTTAAGTGCATGCCTTAAAAACCTGCTCTAGTGACTGAGTTCAGCACTGAGCCCTGGTTCACCCTCAATATTCCCATCGACTTGCACTGTTGCAGGTACAATTTCCCTCCAGACTACTAGGTTTCCCTCCAGAAAAATAAATATGAATAAAATCCCTTCCTTTAGGACTACTGTGGGTGCTGAGCCAGCCTGATGGTGCCAGCTCTGGGACAGTGTCTGTGAGACGCTTGCGAGCTGGTGACACCAGTCTTGTCTCCCTCCTCCATAGCAGTGCTGCCCACTCGCCTGCAAACAGTCATCCATGAAAAAAACCTGCATTTTCCCCCTGGAAACTGTCCACCGACAGGCACGGGTCCACTCGATGCATGGCAGGGACCTGGTCCCAGTTAATATTTCTGGATGTGACAGTGAGGAGGAGCCCCTGGTGCCGGGCTGGGGAGAAAAGAGGGCAAGTGCAGAGCTCTGATGAACACCCCGGGGCTGGGACCTGATTCATCTGCCCCTGATTAATGATGTCTGGTGTGTGCCTGAGTCACGCAGCTCCGCCGTGCCTTGACTCCTCGCTTGCGACGCTGAGGATAAACACCTGCCCCATTGAGCAACTCTCTAATCACCAAGGCTTGGAGAAGTGGCTCAGAGATCCTCAGGAGGAAGTAATCTCACAGATATGAGGTGTCTTTACTGGTAACAATAAAACCATTTTATCATTTCCTCGTGCTGAGTTTGAAAAAGGCAGAGTGTAAAGTCACACTGGTATTTTTCTAACGACTACATGGTGCAATTTATAATAACCTCATAAAGATATTCTTCCTCATCCACATTAAAGTATTTTGCAGACTAATCATAACGATACTTGCAACTGATCCCACTTCACTATCAGGCAGTGGTATTGTAACCTTCAATCTCACGTTCTGTGTTTTAATGTGATTACAGGTAGCAACCCAGAAGTTAAGCTCAGGTTTCAATGCATTTTCTAGCTCACACATAAAACTCTGCAGATCTAATATCTCCCCAACTTCATCTAAAGCATCCTTGGTCCTGTATTTGGTGTGCAGTGAGGAGATGGTATAATTTGTTTTAAATGGTATTTGGAATTTTGTTTAGTTAATCAAATTTTGTCTCGAATGCTTCCAGAGCAGCGTTTCAAAGGGATTGCTTTTGTACCTGCTGTTGTGAGAGTTAGCAGAAAAAATATTGTTCTTGGCTACTGTCCTGATTAACCCAGACATTTTAATGTGTGTTATGATAGGTCATTTGATGGATAGTCACCTGTACCCTGTGATCAACTCTGACTTGGCCGCTGGGGCCGAACTTTAGCAGCTAGGCGTCATAATTTCCCATCTTTTGCTTGATTAATGTTTCCTTTCGTGATCTAAAGGGAAAGTGTCTGGAGAGATCCTTCTCCATGTACCAGCCAGCCTGGATTACGGGGAAGGGACAGCAGGGGCTTTTCAATGAAAAGATCCTGTGAAAAATATAATGTGGACAATCTCTGTGTGTCGGTACCTTTCCTCCCACTTTGTAGAAAGTAAGCCTTGCGTAGTTTGCATGCTCAGAATAGCTGTAGCGTGTACCTTGGCTTTCTGTATACATTCAGATAAAAGCCCCTGTGATTTAAATACCACATGGTGATGCCTGAGATACTGCAGGTCCTGAAAGGGGCTTTAAGTGATCCTCTGGGATTTAATTGGGACCAACATAATAACTACATGACAGTTTAAAAATTCATAGAAAGGATACTTGTCACCTTTTATATTCTTCTGTATTATTTTCTATAACTTTAGGGGCTCCAAACATTTTTCATGGACCTCTCCTAGGTAACTCCTTCTTACTGATTTCATGGCTATTGAATTGTAGAGAACTTTTCCATTCTCCTAGCTCAGCCCCTGGGGAAGGAATACAATGTCCTCACGGCACTTTGACTTAGACCAGTGGACACCGATGCCACCACCTTCAGCAGTGCATTCAGACACCTCTCTGTTCCTCACTTACAACTTACCTTTAATATTTTCTTAATCTGCACATTGTAATGAAAACTTTTCTACAATTACAAGTTCTCACTGATAGCCACTTAATAGCATAGGACTGAGCATCTCCACAAATATTTATTCTTCAGTTACATGCAGAGGTCAGAGCCTTTTGGAATTGCTCCTGCTGATATCAGCAGGTGTTTGGGCATCCATATAGAAGCCAAATACTCAAATGCAGATCTTTGCAGATCTCAGATTAGTTGTTCAGGTTTTCATCCATGTTCACCAGTCATGAAGCAAGTGTGATAATATGGATAGGGAACATCAGGGGTATAAAAAATGCCAGCTCCAGCTTAAAATATGTATGCAAGCCCATTGAGCTTTAAACAATTTGGCTGGAGGCTTTGAATTCAGATGTCTGAGATAGAGTTAAAATCTGGTCTAAATTGTTGGGTCATTAAAATGGGGGGGAAAAACCCCACACTTTTGTAACAGGTGGGTTGAAACAAGAACAAAGGGTCTATAAAAAGAGCCAGGTGAAGCACTGAAAAGATAAGGAATGATCTTCCGGTGTGTGTACTGCTATAACTAAAGGATAACTTTTTTTTTTTTTTTTTTTTTTTCCCAATTGGTAGGGCAAGAAATGATACTAAACCCTCTTCCACAACTACAGTGCTAATTATTTCTTCCTGACCCTGGGAGAATCATCTCCTGACGTTCAGTAGGTTTGGCTTGAGACTTAAATTACTCTTGTAAATCCTTTTAATTTGTTCATGAGTTTATAGCTTTTCTACAAACACTGCTCCCAAGCTGCTGTTCACCCAGCAAGGTCCATTACAAATATTCCTTAGAAAAGCTGCTGGCATTTTCTTCCTTTGTAAGGATTTGAGTTTTTTCATCTGTTTGCATGGTGGAGCTGATGCACAGAGCTGGAGTCTGCCCTGCTCTCTGCTCCACACGTGGATGCGATGGCTTAAGCCCTGATTGCACAACGACAGGTTGGGTTTCCAGATCCGAGGTGTTCAGTGCTGCAGGTAAGAGAATGCCTGGTTTTAATTAAAAAATACAGCCTTTGGGGCAGAAATAGTTGGAAGTGTGTGAAAAAAAGGCTTTCCACAGGCCATTTTCATAGACAAAGTGCTGCCCTTTATCGGTCTAATCTCCAGGAGAGGTTTTACCTCTCATTAGTTGGGAGAATCAGGTCCCATCAGTGGCACGTGGCTGATGATGAGGGCCTTGTGAGCACATGGCAGCACTGGGTCTCACCACAGCAGCCGGGAGGAAGCAGGGAAGAAATTCAGGAAGGCAGTTGCTGGAAGGAGAGGCAGTACTGAAAAACAGTTGAAACTTTATTGGTGGTGAAGCGGGGTTGTTTAGGAAGACAGATGAAAGGCTTCGTGTGATTCATAGGATTTAAACGCAGTTGTCTATTCATCTGGTCGTATTATCTGTGCCTTCATCTGGCCGTGGGAAGAGGTGTGCTGCAGACCGCAGGGGCAGGCTGTGTGCCACCGTCCTTGAGCTATCTCATATCCTTTTCTGTGAGATCTTGTGACAGTTCGTATTACCGTGAGTCATTGTTTCTTTAAAGCTCATTACTGGCAAGGGCTCATAGCGAGACACCAAAGCGGCGTTGGGTTATCTGTACTTAACGGGGCTATTAATGTGTGTCACCACTGAAGTGTCATCCAGCAGAAATGTAATTCTGGATTTTGGGTGCTGAGTCGCAGAGGTATGTTCTTCCTTTGTGTCCAGCCAGGTTGAAACTCGGCACTGTCAAGGACTGTCTCAGCTTGCCACGTCGGTTTTAAAAGGTTTTGGTTTCACTCTAATTTATGTGTATAATCCTGTCATGGGGGAGGAGAAGGAAGGATGGAGGAATGTTCCTCAGAAATCAGTTCTCAAGTCACATGAGCACCAAATCTTTTCTTTTCTTACCTAAGTCCACCATGGGCATCTCTGTTGTCTTCTTTGTTTGTTTGAAGTTTTATTTCATAGTTCTGGATTACTGGAAAAATAATAAGAATGTCATAAGGCCTGGGGCTTCACAGACCTCTCTTCCTTCATGGGCACAATGGGCTAAGAGGTCTGTCAACGTGGCATCATCAAGCTGATACAGTCAAAACTGCTCCTCAGGACTTGTAGGAACACAGCCTTTTAGCCCATTGCTAACTTTTGCTTCCTTCTCTCCTCCTAGCACCTGCTGGCATCCAGTCACTAGATAACAAATTACTCATGTGTTACAATTCTCTGCCTGAGTTGGGATTTTCTTAGGCTCTATCCATCAAGCATTTGATTCCTCTAGAGTATAGACAGAATAAAATTAGTCTGCCATTGCAGAAGAGGAAGTGCCTCGCACATTTCTCCTCCAAACACAGGAGTTTTAATAGATCTACACACTTCCATCCCTCCTGCCAGAGTCCCACAAAGGGATCCTATGGCACTTGAGGGGCATTAGATTCCCAGAATGACCTCGGCAGAAGATCTTGATCAAAGTGAGTGCAGAGTTGGGCAGCTGCAGCTTGGGAAAGTTTCTGCATTCTTGCCTCTTTTTAATGAACTATAAACTATTTTCACACCTCTGCCTAGACTTCTTTCACACTTCTGTCTACATATTTCTCTGTCTTTTACCATCGTCTCTGACACATGCCTCTGAAAACAACTTGGACTTGTAATTCTAGAACACTGATACTTGTCAACATAAGATTTATTTTTTGCAATCTTCTTTGAATCCAGAGCCAGTTTTTTTTTCTTTCTTTTTTTTTTTTTTTTTCAGTCTGGTGTATGGCTAAAGACAATAAACTTTCCCAAATATTTGCTGTCAGAAAAGATACTTCTGGCATTGACTGCCTTTTTTCATGTTCACAAAATAATGTTAAAAAAGTTAGAGAGTGGATAACACACTTTAATACAGCAGTAACCTTTGCATTTACTCTCAAACTTTTTTTTTGCACGCATAGGTATTTTGCCTTCTAAAGCAATTAAAGGAGGGAAAATATGATAAGGCTTTTTTGACGCCAGTAATGTGATATTTTTCTAGCAGAAACTTGGGGCCTTTTGCTAAACCCTTTAGGTGATTGTTCTGGTGGATTTAGAGGTTTTCTTGGTTTCGTATATGGTTAGGATATCGAAGTGCTGTCTACAATAACTTCCTTGTTCTTCTGTAATTTTCCTTTGGCGTGTGTTTGATACTGGCAGGCTTGTCCATTCCCAACTGCTCTGTATTGGTTTTATGCAAATTCCCTCTCATCCTTCTACAAGTCCTTTCAAGTTAAAATATTGCTTCCTCATGCCCGTTTATATTACTTGTAATTCCTGCACAGTGACCTGCTAGCCACCCATATATTGGGCACAAAAGACATAATCTTTGTGAATCAGATATCTCTTATCTCATCCCTGTTTGCATTATACCTTCCCCTCACAATACACTTTTCCACAATGCTCATCCATTTAATGCCCACATACCTGAGGTCTCTTATTTCTGTCCAACATGCTCATCGCATTACTCATGGCAAACTGATGAGCAGGGAGATAAAAAGGCTTGCTGTGGGTGGTGCATGGATCTACAGCACAGCCAGAAGAGAAAATAGGCTGTTTGAGCCCAGTCTCTGTGGTTTAACCAGGATGTAACAGGCAAACTCTCCTTCTCAATAAAGTTACACAAAGGCAACGGTTCATTCTGTGGTATGAGTTTACCATGTCCATAAATTTGCAGTGATTTAAGATGAAACAACTTTTACCGTGTATGAAACTGTCCCACCAGGCACAAGGATGCCTGGAGCTCTCACAGGGTGCTTTCATCCCGGTGCTACACTTGTACACGGGTACCAAAGCAGGGTCAGGTAAGCTGTACAAAACTAGTATAGGTACACCTGTACGCTGGGGAGTGGCTGTCACCAAGCTGTAGGAGGAGATGGGATGTAGAAGCAGTAGCTCTATAATAGCTGTGCTTCTGAAGGTATCACTTCACCCTTTAAAAAATTGATTTCTCTTGGACTGGTGGGGAAGACTCATTCCTCAGAAGATGCACGGGAACCTCCCTGCAGCAGCTATGTTTTGAATAGAAACCCAGCCCCTCACTGGCAGTGGGAGCAGGTGAACATCTTTCTGTATGAAGTTCTACTTTTTATCTCATATAGGATACCTAAAGTAGATTTTGGGTTGTTTTTTTTTTGTTGTTGTTTTGTTTGGTTTTTTTTTTTTCTGGTAAGAATATCTCCTCAGACTTGTTTCAGATTTCAATGGTATAATGCTGTTTTGCCTTGAAAAAGTTTAGGTAGCCTTGAAAGATTGTGGTAAAAGCGGCGGTATTCTGGCCTGCACAGTAGTCTAGTAAACTGTGGAGGCACCAAGGGGAGTGGGGTTTGCTGTTGGATTAATTTACTGAATCTTGGTGTTGGTCTCAGTTCTGCAAAATCTATTCTCTTATTAAGCTTGATGAAAGAGAGTGAATACCAAAGGTAGAAATAGCTTATTTTTAATGAAAAAATGTTGTTAATTTTATCACTTGACTGTATCTGTTAGAGGGTGTGAAAAAGAATTTAATCAGTGTCATAAAATATGAATAATGTAAATACCTGTAACATATTATATCAATATTTTTTCCTACCTACATTTCAGAGAAATATACTTGTCGTGTTTTGTTACATACTTTTTTTGTTGGATTGTTTTATAAATGTGATCCCTTCTAAGGTCATTACTGTTGATGTCAAAAGAAAAGCCATAGGCAGTCCAGATTTGGTATCAACACTACTAATTCTTAAATTACCAGAAAAAGGAAAAGATAGAAATTTATTTAACTACTGTGGTACACAACAAAAGGCAGTCTGCTACTATGTTGAATACACTCTGTACTCTTCAGCACTCTGGCTGATCATAAATGCAGTTTTAGGCTTCAAATAGAGGCCACCATATCTGAGAACTGAAAATATACAATTTACTGTAGTGTCATTTTCAGAGTTTTGCTTCCACTTTTGCTAATTATCAAGAGATATGGAGGTACATAGGAGCTTGTTCCAAATGTTCTTTGTGGCCATAGTGCTTCTGAAGTGAATGTTTCTGATTCTTTCTCTTACAATGGTGTAAATTTGAAGTGTGGTCACTGAGCAGAAATGCAAAAATTGTATGAAATTAGGCAGAATATAAAGTGAAATTATTACAATGGTCCCTTCTGACCTTAACATCTCTGTATTTAAGAGTTCCAGCACTGTAATATAACAGTAAGAAGGCAAGGATGAGTCTGATTTTTTTTTTTTTTCTGTCTCAATTCTGTAGCAAGGTTGCAGAGTTGCCCTCACTCATCAGCTACTTCCGTGTACATGGAGCATTCAGTAAATATGCTCAAGATATATGGACTGCAATTAAAACAGCCTGTAAGAATGTAAGAGCCTAATGGTCTAATTTTTAATTATGTCAATGTCTGTGGGAATTGAGGTTGTGCTTATTATCTTCTGGAAGGCACCTTTCAGACAGCGTGGCCCAAGTCAGACAGGAGTCTGGGTTTGCAAGAAGCACAGACTTAATTCCAGAGCCACAGTCAGAGACCAGCACTTTAATGTGAGCGCTTTAACCTGCTGTGTCCCACAGTGAAGGGTGGCACAGATAAAGCTCATAGCACGTGGAAAATTCAGCCTCTTCTGCAAGAAGAAAGAATGCACTGATGCGTCCCAGCAACCAGCTTTTGGCCTTTTGTCCCAACAGAAGGTAGCATTCCTATTAACCAGCCTAAATTTTTGAGACTCCATGTAACTGTAAAAGGAGAAGGTGGTTTCGGATGCGGCAGAAGGCATGAGTAAACTGTCCATAAGCCATGTTCAAGAGGTTCCCCACTGTTTTGCTTCCCACCAGATCCAAGCTGCTGGCCAGCCAAGGATCTGCCACCTTACAGGGTCTCCCTCCATCCCAGCTCTGTGTGTCTCCTCCCAGGGCTTCAGCTTCCCTGCAAACCTTCCACTGCCTTCTGGAGGGTGTTAGCCCTGGGGCAGCACCAACAATATGGAAACCAGCCCAATGCGTGTTTTGGACAGTGGGCAAAGCACGGTGTTCTTATGTCACTGGTTTGCACACGTGGTCCTTATACATCTCCAAGGGGCAGAATAGCATGGAGAGAGAAACATTTGTCTTGTCCTCATATAGCCCGACTTTTCCAAGACTGAGTGTTTCCACTAAGGCTGGTCATAAGGGATTAATGTCAAAGGGGTGTTCAGATGTTCAGGGCTGATAAAAAAGTGGTTTGCCAGCATTCAGAGCCCTCAAGTCCATGTTCAAATTAAAAAAAATAGAGACCAGCAACATTAAAATAGTTGAGGTACAAAAAGAAAAAGGAAAAACCTCCTCAGTTATCTATGACACTATTGTTTTCATTTTTTATTATCTTGCTTGTTACATGCCAATGAGAAACAACCACAGATCGTCAATAAGGTTTTTAATTGCAAAGATTTCCTGTGACGTGAGTGTTAATGAATGTCAAGGCAATAACACAAAAGACATTACTTGTTTAATGATTGATAGAACAAGAAAAGCACGAGGTCTTTTGCAGGATAAATAACTACTGTTCTGTGTTCCTTTACATTAGCAGTATCAACACTTAGATCACATGGCAGGAGATAATGGTCCAGGAGATAAAGTACAGAATCACAGTCTGTTATACAATAACAGACATAGTAATGATAATTAATGTGGATTTCTTTGGCAATTCTCATACTTGTCAGTGCGGAGCCATGGGGACCAGTGCTTTGCTGTTGACTTAAATGGGGGCAGGACGGGGCATTTTGTTGGTCCGAGAGTTTTTGACTTTTGCTCTGCTGCAGATGCTGGACCTTAAAAGCTTTTATTGTCAGATAGTTTAAGTGGACATTCATGTATGAGCTTTGGGTGTTGTAACAGTAATACATCTCAATTGCTCGGAGTAATATGACAGAAAAAAAGGGCATTCAAACATGTGGTGTGATGGTGCCCTTTCCAAACCCTTGGGCCTTGGCCAGGAAGGATCAACATCATGACACCCACTAGAAGCTCATCACCATTCTCTTCACTAATAAACACACAATAGCTGGGGGCTTATGTCGTGGCCAAGGCCCCCTTTGCACACAAAAGGTAACACAGAAGGTTGGCCAAAATCTAGTCTGTAAAGACCCCTTGTAGCTGCAAACTTTCAGAGGAACGCTTCTTGGTGTGGGCAACTGGTCCTAACCGCACCCTTGTATGGCTTTGGGTATGAAGTTCATGGAAAAGTTGTACAGCTTTGGTTTGGTTTATATGGTTTCTGACACACCAGGTTTCATTGGACAATATGCACTTGGCAACTCTTAACTGGTTTGTACCACGAGGTTTCAAGTGCCCCTGGAGCTCTGCCGAGTGAGCAACTGTCTCCAAAAATGTGCTAAATACAAGAAAGCCTTCGTGGTGAAAATTAGTTCATGGTTTGGCAAAATGTTTGGGGAGTCAGAAAAATATTTGGATGGAACCTGGATGGTTTAATTATTGGCCTTGAACCACAAATTAATGGAGTTGCACATGGCCTTTGGTTTCAAAATGTAGCACTGGATAATGTTTCCTCGTTTTTGAAAGCTGTGTTGGTTTGCAGCTATCTGCGTTGGCATGGGAGTTGCTGCCTGAAAGCTGTACTGGTAAAAGTGTACATGTTTTGTCTAAAAAAAGAATCTTATTCAAATTAATAATACAGTTTAAAAATCTTTAAAAGTATTTTCTTGAACTAGAGCATCTCAGCTTACTCCAGGTTAAAAATTCCTGAGGTTTTAAAAATCCCTTTGCAGCTGTTGCGAGTAGGATCTTGTTTATCAGCTTTGAATTAAATTGTGCAACTGTTTTTTGTCCTCCGAAAGCTCACCAAAGCTGTGTTTGAGCTTTACTCAAGTAAAGTATGCACAGCCTTGTGCCGTTTGTCTTCCTTTAGAAAAAGCACCTTCTAAAGAGTCTGTTAATAACCAGTTTGACCTATGAACATGCATTTCCAGGTGTACCGGCCCTGGGCAGCGTAGCATGGACGTAGAGAGGTGTCATGGAGAGTCCTGAATGGGCTGGTTTCAGATTTTGGTGCTGGGGGGGTGGGCATGCATGGGGTACGAGACCTACTGTGCCTTCCCCATCCTCTTGCTAAGCTGTTTTTGGGCAATGCTTTCCCAGTGCTGTGCATCCTCCTCCCCATCCCTTGTGAGTTTTGAATTTTCAGAGCTCAGCCCCACTTTAGAGGTGACTGAACTGTTGCAGGAGCTGCCTGTGTTGAAGGCAGGAGGCGGAATAACAACTTAAAGAGGTTTGGGGTGTTTTTTTAACGTTAAACTTCTTTAACTGTGATGCCAGGGAGGGCAGCACAGCATGGAGAGTGTGAGTGGGTGTCTCCAAGGAGCCTGGACTGGGGTCTGCCCTGCTGCTGTTGTGCTCAGCCAGGCATCCCCATCCCTGTGCTGACCCTCTAGGAGAAGCACAGAGAGGCTTCCTGCATTAAATGAGAGTTGTTAATGTGAGCCCATCTGTGCACTTTGTTTAAAGAAGTTAGTAGTCACTTAAAAATTTCTGCTAGCCTCTTCAGGCTGCTCTGCAGAGTCTACACAAGTGCAACAGCAAGTACTTACCTGGGACGTGCGTGTTTAGCAAAAAATTGGAAAAAGCAGAATGTAAAAGAACGGACTGGGAAAAAAAGTTTCTTTAAAATATTCCATCAAAATTACTTTGATTTAGACTGTGTTTTGGCTGTTCTGTTATGAAGTACTGCAGAGGTAACCCCTTCAAAACTTGGGGGTAAATAAATAAACTTCAGATGAACTATAAGAGATTGTATACCTCTACATAAAGCCCTGCACAAGATATTCTGAAATTCAGTTTTCCAAATTGCCTCATATTCAATTTAAACCCACCATGCTTTGATGTCCATTCTGCAGACCGAGTAGTTTCGCGTCTCTATTTCACTCGCAGCCTCGGGATGGGCGATCGGCGGGTAAGGGAACTTCTGCCTGTCGCTTCCAATTTTAGGATCAGGTTCCAGATTCGGGAAATCACTTAAGCATGTGCCTGACTTGAAGCAAAGGTTTCCTTGTGTGGTGGTGCCCTCCCAAATAGAGATGTCCTCCTCAGTCTTCCCAAGTACCTAATGTCTGAAATTGGGCTGACCCAGGGAAGTCACTTTTTCCCCGGCACTGTGGAAGACCAGACCCCTGAGAGTCCAAAGACTCGATCCCATTGACCTCCCTGCTGCCCTTCCCCAGGAAAAAAGGTTGGAAGAGCAGGAGCAGCCTCCTGGCATTTCTATTACCCCCCTCACCGGAACAGTGCCCACTGCTCTCCTTGTGGGAGCATGTTAAGGCATTAATGAAATGCACAAAGCAAAGAGGCCTATCCATATAAATGGATGATTTAAATAATGAGGAAGGAGAAAGGATGTGGTTCAGTGTCAGTACTGATTAATTAGGGCATAAAATAAATAACCCTCCCAACATTGGCTGCTTCCACTATAACTTACTCTATTAGCAGGTGATGGAGTTAATATAAGTGACAGAGTAATTACAGGTTAGTTAACTGGCCTGTTACGACATTTGCCTAATTTCAGGGGATGGACCTATTTACACGCACACATTTTCCTGTTGCAAAGAAACCAACAGCAAAGGACTGATAAAAGTTGGTTGTTAATCCTGCAGTTTCACCACTTGTCAGGCACAGTTTTTCTGTTCCCCCCTTTGTGAAAGTCAACCGCGCCGATACCAAAAGCATGGAATAATTCCCCCATGTGCTTGTTTGATGTCACAGCTGAGGTCACGGTTAGGTATTGTGCTCTTATGAGTAAGCACGTTTATCTAATGTGTGGCCGCACAATGAAATGATGAACAGATGTTAACAGTGAGTTTTTAACATCTTAGCTCTTTTGTATGGAAGTTTTATTGAAATGTTTTGCCTGTTAACTCTATGAGTGTCAGGCAAAAGCAAGAAAATGTATACCAGGATTTATAGGCATTTTGAGTGGATTTTTAAAAACAGCATTGCTGCACAGCAAATAACTGCCGATGGAACAAGCCATTTACATTTAATACTTTTATGGCTGCTGGCCAATAGCTTCCACAGCTTGCGGTATGGATCACAAATTTCTCATAGAAAGAAAACAAATGCAAAATTAGATCTCCTAAATTATAATGCATTACAACCCAAACTTCACATTAACATAGGCCTTCAAACATGACATCAAATCCTTAGTTTGTTTAATGGCTCCATGGAAGTCCTGAAGCTATTCTGAAATATCTTTAGTGGTTGGTCAGTGCTGCTTATTTTTTCCCTGCACGATAGGAGGAAAGGGGGAGGAGGAAATCAGACAATTTTCCTGTATTGCGACTATGTGACAATGGTATTGATATGATATTCTTAAGGTCTTCTTAGGTCAATACAGCTGAAAACAGGGTCTGTAAATGGAGTTTGTACAACCTTCACTACAGGTAATGCTGCCAATGCCACGTGAAATGTATTGTTGTCCAGGGCTTGTATAAGGTCTAGTACTTAAATAACTAGTCTCCTTTCCCAGGGTGGTTATGATTTTTCTTTCCCTAAGTCATCTGAAATACATTGCAACCTCACAGTGCCTCAGTTTCTCTCCTTACATATGGGAGATAAATTTGAGTTTGAATTACCTAATGCTGCCAAAATATTTTAGGATTTCGGGTAAAACATCCAAATGCTACACATTGTCATTGAGAGAGCAACAAAGCTTGATTCTTCAGAATTCAAGGCAAATATCCATATTTCTATTTCAGTGCAAGTTATAGCATTATCCTTTTTTGCACTAAGTCACTTTTTTATATGCTATAGCAAGTCACTTCGAATTCAAATATAAAATGAGGCCATCCATCATGTTAGCAATTTAATTACCTCGGTATATATTTTTTCAGCAAAAAAAAAACCCAAACACAACAAACCACCTCTATTATTTGTTGTGTGTATATATCCTATTACAGATTCATTGCCTGAGGACAGGCAGGGCTGTCAGCAGGGCAGTCCTTGTGGTTACAAATGCTGAGATGGGGAGCAGATAAGACATGAAGTCCTTGTGCCTCCTGTTCGGGTCCGCTCCACTCTGTGTTTGCTTGGGGCCTTACCTGTTAGATTCCCTGTAATCTTTGTTGCAACAGTGAAATGGTGCCTTGTAAAGCAATGAAGCGTGACAGGGATATTGAAAGGGTCGAATGAGGTAGAAATGTGATATTTTCTATCTTCTGCGGGCCCAGGAAATAGGAGTGTGGTTGCTGAACTGGGATTTGGCATTCACTGTTGCATTCATGGCGAGAAAGTTGTGAGATTTATTGTTTAGTGCTTACAGAAGAGACAAAGTAAGCAATACCCACGATTTATCTAATTGTTTAACCATCTGGTTTCACAGTGACTGAAGATTAAACGTTGAGGAAACCGGGAAACTAGAAATGGCAAGGCAGGGGAGGGAGAAGGGCCTTTATTTATTAAAGTTCTGCTGGTAAAATTCACAAAATACTTAGGTGTCCTTCAGAGATTGAGACAAATTTCATGGTTTGCACTCTCTTTTTTTTTTTTTTTTAAAGGGTTGGATAATTGCATGGTCAATAAAATGCATAGCAATAAAAGCTGAGATAATGAGAAGTGTAATGATATGACATGTTTCAGGGCACGAGTGGATGCAAGAGTTGGGGTGGAAGAGGAGATCCCACTGCCATGCCCACATCTCATGGCACACAAGCTTTTTCTAAATCATTAGCTATTAGCTAGGCCAGATATGGGACACCAGATTTAATGATATATGCAATATTCAGAAGGACACTGGTCCCACTTAGGCAGCTCCGTGATGTGCTATTTTCAGCACTCGGCTGCTTTTCTCATTTTAACACATTCTCCACAACAAAAACTGGTGGGTGCTTCTCATTGTAGAGAAATGACATTTTTCCTTTCGGTGCCTGAGCAGGAGATGAGCTTATCTATGCAGACAGGTAGATGGGTGCATAGGTGGAACTTGGCTGAGCAAGCCAAGTCATCAAGTAAATCCTTGAAACTAGCTAATGATAAATAACTGTTTTGGTGCAAGAAAATAGACTAATTCACTGATTTCCCAGTTATAGCTCTTGCAGCAAACTAGGAAAAGCATCTTTTGTAGGGCTTGAAAGAAGCAGGAAAAAGCACATGGGTGAGATGACTTAAGTGGAAGAGATAGAAGGATAATATTTAAAAAAGGACACATCTCAATCATTTTTATTCTCTTGGGTAGAAATCTACCCTGTGGAGTAGATGAGACCAGATACCCTCTCGCTCCCTCTGTTGTCCTACATCTGTCTTTATCAGGTGTTTTGCCCTACCAGGGTCCAAAGATCTCAGGCTTTTGATTAGTTTCAGCTGGAATTTAGTATAAAACCTGAAGAACAGTTATTTTGTCTGCACATGTTACTTTTCCATAAGCAAAGGCACATCCTACAAATAAAGTCTTCAGGGAGGTTTAAAATTGGCCTGCAACAGCAAGAAGAGAGAAACAAGCTGGCTTGCTTTATATAAAATGACTACGCAGGTATCGACCCCAGAAAATTTGTCAAGTCAACACCTAATGATGGCTTAGCTGCCGAACTTGGCCATGCAATATTTAAATCAGGCTCTGTTTTTTTACGCCTTGGTTTTTCACATATGGGGCCCGAATGAGTGAGGAGAAACAGAAGCGCCGTGTGAGCATTTCTCCCCAGGAGCTGGAGTAGCTCTGCTGAAGTTTGGTCATAAACTCTTTAAACTACCACATCTCTGGGGAAGGCTCGGGTGAGCGTCTCCACATCTGCCATCGTCTGTGTTTAAAACCAATCCTCCAGGAGCTTGTAAAGCACCACGGGTGAAGAGAGAAGACTTTTTCCAGAAGTGAGATGCTTGTTGCATACAGCAGGCAAAGTGCAGAGCCCAAGGAGCATGGGCAGAGCGGTCCCAGCAGTGGGATGGTCGTTCTTGGCCCAGGGCACTGGGAGCAGCTAATAAATAGCTGGTTCCTAAGACGGAGGATGTGGGCTCTAGGCAAAGCCAAAGTGTCCAGCTTGGAGCTGTTTGCGATTCTCCTACTCAAAAAAAAGGAAATGGTTTTCTATCAGAAAATCTGGATTCATTAAAACCAAGAGGTTTTCATGAGAATCTTCTCCCTGCATCGAGACTTCCCTTCGGCAATATTTCTCAAGGTTGGGTGTGGTGGACATAGGCACAGAAAATGTGTCTACACAGAGTGGTGAGCATGTCTGCAGCATGCCAGACCCCAGCCAAGTTGGTATTAAAAGAAATGAGCCGGCTTCTGCTTGGTCAGGTGTTTGATCCAGAACAGGGAGTTAAACCTGGCTCTTGCATATCCCAAGACATGTACTGACCACCACCATCTGAAGACACTGAGTCTCTCTTTGTGGTCTTGGTCTCTTCTGGAAGAGGCATCAGGAATAATAGGAAATTTCAAAAATTGATAGCCAAAAAAATGAGTACGGCATCTTTCCCTTTGCAACATGTGGCTTCACAGCCACCTGAGTCACTAAAGACATCAAAAGACAAGGTGGTTTCACCCACCTTGCAGGCCTTTCAGTTCATGAGAAACAAAATATATAGCAGTGTGCTATTTATCAGTCATCTTCTGAAAGAAGGTGAATATGCGTATACCAAGGAACATCTGGCATCTTCATCCCCACAGCACCTGAAAATTATATTGTTTAGCTGTTGGGAAAATTATTGAGAGGTCTTCCATCACAGCATCAGTGTTTTGGGGGAGATTGTCTATATTTCCCCACTTTTTATGGGAAAAGTTGAAGTGACTTTTTAAAAATTTATAATTTGTTTTCAGCTTTCCCATTTTGTTTCTCCAGTGTCAGCATATTTCTTGTTTTGAGATATATATATATTTGAATCATCTGTTTATATTAAATACAACTTTGTAATACAACATATTTTCTCTTAACATTTTTCAGGCTTTAAATCACAAATTAAAAATGAATGGAATAAACCTAAGCAAGTTTAAATATTAAATGAAATATTGACTTATGCATTTAAGTGACTCTGAATCCAGGATTTTTTCCTGAGTATTTGTTTCAAGGGTAGCATTGGCCTTTTAGCTTTCAGTTCCAGTTTAGGTTTTTTTTTTTCCCCACTGGTATTTCAGAATTACTTGAAAATTGAAACTTCCCAATTCTACTCAGCTCTGGCAATCTATAAACTGGGATTTCCAGGGTATGAGAGACTTGCATGGGCAGCTGAGACGCACAGAAATATTGTGATATAGTTAAGAACTGAACCTAAGTTTATCTTCATGTCAGGCCAGTGACATAAACAGGGGGATTCTAACATTTCTTCTCCTTGTGATCAAAGATAGTGCCAAAAGCTGGGTGAAAGCTTTTACCGAGTGCAAGAATAGATGCTCATGCACACTGAAGTGTGTTACTAATGTTGCTTTAGTAAAACATAAATTCTGAGTTGTGCTCCCTGCCAGGCTGACGCGGGTGGACTCTATTAAGCTTTTTTCGGTCGTGCTTGCAGGCTGGGAGGTTGCGATGGGAAACCCGCGCTCGCTGGATGCAATCCAGGGAGGAACTCCGCACAGAGTACAGCCAAAACTGGAGGACTTTTTCCAGGTCCTTTAAAGTCAGAGCAGGCGAGAGCTCGAATGCTCGACTGAGCTAACAGGGAAATGTGAAGGCATTGTGGGGCAGATTCTGGGGAGCGTTCCCCAGCTGCTTGGTGGGCACCTGGGGGGGCCCTGGCCGCGTGGAGCTGTCTGCAGAGGCTTGTGGTTAACAAAGGTGATGAACCACTAAAAAAACCCACTGGGTAATGGGCACATTCCTCATCCCTCTGGATCTGTGTGCTTTTTGGGCGTGTTTGAGCCAAATCCAGGTTTTTCAGCTGCTTTCAAGGGTGTCTGAGTAAAATGTAACAGCCTGAGTTATGCAGTCAAATGGGATAGCTGCTTCTGCCCTTTTGTCTTGTGAATGCAATAATAAATCTGATTTAGTGTTAGCAGTTTTTTCAGTTACGTATTTGTGTATCCAATAGTAGTTTTTAAGCTGGGCTGTCTGTCTGCATCCCTGCCTGACGGGAATGCCCCAGGTTTAAAACTGGGCAATTTTGATACTTGGGCAAAATGTGTGGGTGCAGTTACAAACACTGTCATTTTTTTAATGATAGGCCTTTTAAATGTAATTGGGAGGGAGGTCCTATCATTTGTTTTTCTTTTGGATAATGGCAAAGAGAAAGAAACATACTACTGTTTTAAACTGACAACTCACAGGTTTAGCGTTTGAATCAGGCAAATTTGTATGGCGTGTGTTTTAAACCAAGGAAGTATTAATCTTAAGCCATTTATGGAGTGACCCAAAACCAAATATAGCTTTTCTAGCCAAAAATTAAGACAGGCTTTTCTAACTCCAAGCTGTCACTCTGTTTCAGATTTAGTATCAGACAAACATAACATCCCATTATTTTGTACGGATTAAAAAAAAAAATATGGAGGAAAAGAAGTAGTGAATGGCAATGAGAATGTAGCATGCCCCCTTGCTTCCTTTCTCATGTAGACACCAGAGACACGCACTGTCTGCTCATAACATTGGGCTGAAATCTCATCAGAAAGAATGCCAGGTACCGTTGTTAGCAAAATGAAGTGTATTTGATATTTAAGTTTAATAAAAACTACTTTAAAAAAGAGTTTGGGTTCAAAGAGGGAAGTTCACTAATAGGTTTGAAGCAAACGTGTTCCTGATTACACCCCATTAAGAAAGTGGAATGCAGCGAGCGTTGCTTCCCCCGAGGAAGCCCCAGCACGCACGGGATTTGAAGTCTGCAGCCAGCCCAGCAGACGATGCCAGACCTGCTGACCCCATGAATTTTGCAGTATATTTTCAAAGATAATGTGTCTTTTGGGGTTCAGTGGGAAGGAGGGGAAGAGATACTTCACTGCACAGATTTCGAAAGAGTCTGGAGTAAGATCAGCTTGTTGTGCATTTTGTTCTTGTATGTGTTTGCTCATTTCTAATAACATACTAAAAACTCAAAAGTGTCTTAAGCTTCGCTATATTTTGGCGTGCTCATTTGTTCCACGGCTGGCTTGTGTGCGTCCAAAGCAACGATGCCTGTTCCAAGTGGTTTCTGGTGAGGCAGAGCTGTACGATTCGTTTGAATCATAACATGAGTCTGGTATGAGTCTTGTTATGATGTGTCCCTGTCTGTGGAATATGAGAAATTTCTTCATTATTTTTCATCAGAGAATCCCGTAGAAAATAAAGTTCACATGGTGAAACTGCAAAGGCAGAGTGAGATGATATTCCAGGGACCATTGTACATGCAGTGCCTGCCAGACCGGTCTGTATGCCCAGGGATAGGAATGCATCACTGGCTTCTCTGTGATTAACCATCACTGGAGGTGGCTGGGAGAATTGCACGTGCCGGTTCGCAGGTAGGGCAAAGGGAAGGAAGGCTTGGGGATCTGATCAGAAATCACACCACTAATGTCATCAGCGTGTCTTGGGAGGGTTACGTTATAACTCAACTTTATAACTGGGAATTTGTACATATGCCAGCTATCCCAGGGGTGCAGATTTTAAATGCACACACATTTCATTCTGTGTGACAACACCTTGAAAACGTAAGTTTGTTAAGACAAACCACAGTCAATTAAGTTTATTGGATGATGTCAGTGATGGAGGTGATATACATATATAATCATGGATTTAGAAAAAGGCCCACTCTTCTCTGGATCTGCAGTTTGTCAATAACAGGAGAAAATTTACAGTAACAGTCGGTGTGATTTTGCAATATGCAAAATGGACTTAATTATCAGCATGAGAAATCACTGCATGAAGTGTAAGGATTTTGATTTGTGGTTTTGTTCTTTGTTTTCAAAAAATACCATCTGCAAATGGCAGAATTATTTTCATAGCTCATTCCTATGGATTTACTAGAAAGAGACCCAGGTATTGCCCTTCAGCCAGAGCTGGATGTGATCCCTAGCAAGGTGCACACAGAAGCAGCCATGCCTGGTCCAAAAGGCTTTCACTATAATCAGAGACCAGCTGGTTTAATTTTCCCCAGTGCTCTTTTTGCCACTGGTGGATGATGTTGCTCACAGCTGACACTGAATTTTAATAGCTTCTCATTTTATTTAATTGCAAGCTGTGAGCAGTGACAATTAATTGTAAAGGAATGAAGGCTTCAGAAACTATCCCCAAATTATGTGTATGCGCTGTTTTTGGTAACTTCAGTTTTCTGTTTTAGGAGGAAATCATTAAGAAGTTTTTTTGATTTACATTGGCATCAATAATTGATGAAGTATCCTGCAGAAGCTCCAGGAGATTGAAATTTGTAACAGATTTCTCTTCAAATTCTGAAAATTATTCCACTTAGATCTCACGTGTGTAATTCCTTCTACTCTGGACTACAAATACACTTCTGACTTTGTCAACTCACATGTCTTCAGGACCATAAACGTTCAGTCAGCTCAAATCAAAGCCAAAAAGATTCCACTGCAATTCTTGTCTTCCCCAGCCTCTCAGTGGGACTGACGAGTTTTGTGGACCAAAGAATGGTGCTCACTCTCAAAAAGATTTTGATTCAAACTCCTTCCAGTCTCATATGGGGTTGAACAGATTTGAATGTGGCCAAAATGTGTATTAAATATTCTAAGGGGTATATAATAACTTTAATTAATGAATTTTGTAAATGTTAGAATATTTATTATGATTATTACTAGTAATAAAATTATTAAAAGCAAGAGCAATGAACTTAGTCCCAGTGTGGGATTTGCAGTGCAAGCCCTTGAGTATAGTATGCTGAAGGGTGTCCCATCTACTTGCATACATACAAATTAGGCATCTGGTTTGCTGAATCGATTGGTATGTTTAGAACGCAGGATTTAGCCCTTCAGGTTTCTCTTCTTCACTACTTCTTCTCTTCTTCCCCTTGAGAGGGGAAAAGGCAACCTCAACATGTTGGGGATTAGCTAAGAGTTCAGGCATTGTACTTAAGTGTACTCTCTAGGACTGATTTCATATTTGATCAGTCTCTCATGATGGGTTTCAAATCCAATATTGATGCATTTTTTTCTCAGGACCGTAAGTTGTTCGATGATTTCTAGGAGCTACTCTTGTAAAGGCTTAAGCCACTGTTTGCTTATACAAAGTAAACAGTTACTGTAACAGCTTCAGTAATTTCCAAATCCCTACTTCTTAGTTTAAGTTAATACAAACTGAGCACTACCCCGTTCTCCTGCAGGCTGATACCACTGTCTTTACTGACCACAGCAGTGGTTTGTGCATTGGATTTTGAAGCAGTGTCCAGTTGCTAGTAAGCCAGACCATTTCCTCTTCAGTGTGTTACAATTCCTTTACTATTTGTTTTAACATCCTCTCCCTCAGCTTGATTTACTCAAGTCTGTGCTTGGAATTGGCTAATGGTAAATTGATCCAAATGAAATTAAATGGGACAAACCCCACTGCTTATGAAGAAACAGCTGTGTGAATTTGGCTGGACTGATGGCTTCTCAAATCCTAGATTTTTCTTACAACCACTTCTTTTATAATGTCATCCCAATTTACCAAATCAGATCTTAAATTATCTCCTTTACTTCTGACCTAATGGCTTTTTGAGTTTATTTTTGTTTTTTCCAGTTGTTTTGCTTCTTCCCTAGTAGTCATGTTCCAGCTATACCCTTGCTTAACAGGGCAAAGGTGGTTAATATTACGTGTACTACACACTTCTTCCATTAGGGCAGCGGTATGATTCTATGATTATTTTTGCACAAAGTAATTTTTATTCTTGCGTTGACTTATCTTTTTCAACACTGATGAAGAAAGGAGCTTCAGCACCTCAGATGCGTGTTTTGACATATGTTTTCTTATGAAGTGATCTGTGTTTCAGAAAGAGGTTATACTCGTGGGTCAAGAGCTGTTGCTTTAACTAGTGCTCATGCCTTGTATTCATGAAAGGCTGTAATTGATTCCCATCTCTTTTATGGAATAGTCCTATTTTCTCGCTGAATAGGTGCTTTTGGTTCTTTGAAAGGTAGCATACATCTCAATCAGCTCACTGTTGCTTTTTCACTACTGTCACCCAAGAAGGAGCCCCATCGGCCCCCTCCTAGTCTTCAAATCGTAGCATTCAAAATTACTAATTTTTCTGTCTGTTTAGATCTCTAGACTCATTGGAGAGCTTCTCCTCAACAGCAAGCAAAATATCAACTGTTTTGAAATTTAAGATAAAATACTAGAAGTTGGTAACTGCTTTCAAGTGTCTTTTTTATAGGTGTAATTTTGGGGGAGGAAGCTGAAGATGAAACGAGCTGAGGGATTTCCAAAGGCTGTACCTAATAGCATGGGCTTGTGCTTCAGCACCTCAGAGCTTAACGTTGTAAAACTGCAGAATCAAAGGGCTAATAGAAAAAAGTTAAGTGCAAATTGGGTAAAATAAGAGAAGATCAATGTTTGTAACTTGCCATGAAGAGGCCATTCAGTCTCTCCATTCTCCTGTTACATTTCAGAAATCTACAGTTACCTGGGCTTCACATCTGCAGGATCCATAGGTGAATAAAGCTGAGTGTGGGGAAAAAACATACCCAGTTCATGCCTAGGAGGTGCGGATTCTCCCTCACTGCAGCATGTCAAAGTACTGCAAAAAATAAATTGCTTGGTATTGCTTATTTTTATGCATAATGTGTTTCAGTTTTGACTGTTTGCTACCAAAGAAGAAATGAAATGTTCCTTTGGCTACCTCTCTCCACAGTCACCTATTTTGCAGGCACCTTCTTGGAAGCTTATGGGACAATTTCTTGCATAAAGTTTTGCTCAGTGAGAATAAGTATGGCACAATCTGGCATTAAAATAAGCTTTTTTCAATGGCATTTGAAAGAGACAGATAATGTCTCAAGGTTTCTACTTTGTCTCATCATGACATGTAACTCCATAACGGAGAAGGCCAGGAGCAAAAGGAATGAGAAACCAGCATGCTGCAAAATATTTGCCAGGAAACCTGAAGTCACATGGAAAGCACTGCCCCTTGAAGGCAGCTGGCTAGGCTGAGGTTTGCAAACTTTTTGCACAAATCTAGGCTCAGTTTCCAGTAAAACCTGGCCTGATTTATCATTTTAAATCAAAGCCAGGTGGGATTTCATGTGATTGCAGGTGAGATCCGGTGGCCTCTCAAGGGTTTCGCTCCTTGAGCTGAGGCAATCAAATCCTCTGTGATACAATGATGATTTTTTTTTTTTTTCCATGGGCTCCTGCAAATTGACACCGGTACGGTTTATGCAAGGACAAAGTTTGGAGTGGCTGGAGGGCAAATTTCACTAGAGCAATGTTGTGTGATAATGGACTTGATGTTATCCCATGCTGTGGGACCTCAGCCCCAAAGCTGGTGTGATATCCAGAGCTTGTGTTATATCCTAGGATGATATAATCTGTGAAAGGGTCATGCATCTAACTGCAATTAAATACTAACATAGTGTGTATGCCACAATGCTATTATAATTGCCAGCGCTGTTTTAATAACACTGTTCACGTGGCATATATACAGCAGAATGGATTTTTCTTTTTTCCCTTCATATTGGCCTGATAGGGGAATAAGCAATTAAGAGTAATTGGAAATTTCTTTGGAATTTACCAGTTAATTAAGATATTCCTATTAAATAGCTGCAGTCCACCAGCGGGCACACTAAATCCTCAGGCTCTCACCTGCCTCACTTCCCAAACTCCTCCGTTTCTTTGGAGTTTGGCTGAAAGTTTGGACACCAGTGGCCCTGAGTTATATCTTTGAGACATTTTCCAAGGTTTTACGACATTTTGTAGCACCGGTTTTAGCGCAGAGGTAAACAAGTGAGTCATATACTTCTGCGTTAAAATGAATCGACGTCCTATATCATGCCATTTACTTTATTATCAGGGTGGAAGGGTGGAGAGCTGAGGATGGTTTTTATCTGGTTAGGGAGCAGAGGAAGGAACAGAGAGAGTGGTGTTGAAGATTGAAGTGAGTTGAATTTCCAAAGGGCAAAAATACTTCTCTGACCTGATGGCACAATTTCATCTTCAGAATAGATCAATTCATGAAGGACCCAATTCCACCTTCATTTTGCTTACAACTCTCGCTGATGTCATTAAAACATACATTCAAAGGGACACCGAGGATATATAGACCAGGCTTTAAAAATATATAAGGATCATTAAAGAGCGGAGTTAAAATATTCATTTGCCCATGAATGGCACAGAAAGACATTAAGCCTTTGATGGCTTTAGGCTTCTCAACAGAGAAACAAGGATTAAAATAGATTTCATAAATAAACAAATAAATAATCTCAGTAATGTCCCCACACTAACGTGTCCAGACAAGAATAAACTATTCTCCTTTAGAAATAAATATCCTGAAAGAGGTTGATGCTCCAGCAGAAGCTGAATCGGGGTGAACACTTTTTTTCAATGTTTAGGTTTTGTATAAGAAGAAATGTAAGAACCAAATGCCAGACTAAAGCACAATCACTTTATCTTTCCTGCATTGGGCCAGCTACTGTGGATTTCCAACCACCCCAGCTCCCGGCAGTGGGAAGCAGCCTGTGCCGGTGTGTTTGCCCATGGTTTTACAGGGTTGATTGTCACAAACCTTCCAAACACTTCAAAAGATACAGCTTTACCTTGGTACTGTTTGCCCCAGAGGAGGATTGCAAGCAAACTTTAGAAAGCTCATGCTATTTCTGATATGCTGTCTTAGAGTTCCTCACACATAATTCAAAGCTAGGTAATTGTTTTATGGGTTACTTAGCAAATCCAGATATATTTATTTAGCATAAATATGCCGATAAGTGAGTACTGCTGAGAAGGTACCAGCGTTCTATGCATGTCTTCAGTTCAGTGCTTTACTGTGTAATCTTTGGTATAATAAGAAGAATCTTTGACATCATACTGTTTGTTTAAACTAGCACCCTATGTCAGCCGTTGAATTTCTTAAAAGAATTAGCTGGGGTCAATTAAGTATTTTAATAAATGTTCTCAAAATGCCAATTAATCAGTAAACAGCACTAAATGATGTGATAGAAAACGTAGCTCCTCAGCTGAGAGAGGATGTGTGTCTGCTCTCGAAGTTTGCTTGGTACGTAATGCCAGAAAATTGGATGTACCTTTTCTAGACTTTGATAATTCATAAATATGTTGAGCAAGGTAAGTTCCATCATTAACCTTTAATCTTTTAGAAGCAAGTTGGCTGGAATCTATTTACTTTAAGTAGCTTGTTCACTGATAATGCATGATTTTTAAATTTCCTTTTGTGCATTCCTTAGCTAAAGAAAAACACAGCTGTGTGTGAGACAAATTCTATTTATTTTCTCGTTAAGAAAAGTGCAAGAAGATAGTATCATTGGAAAGCTAATAATAAAGAACTACTAAAGAACGCCCTTCATCTGTTTGCTCTGCCACTTTACGAAGGCTTTCCAAACAATCTTTTCAGATGTATTAGTAAGGAAAGATATCTTAAAAGTCAAAGGAAGACAAAGTTAATGCATTTATAGAAGTACCATTTCAGATAACATTTTACCTGAGTGTTTAGATTAGTTAAATATTAGAAAGGTAGAGATAATAGCGTTGTTTGTATTCATAAATGTGGAAAGTTGCATTTTCAGGGCAGTGAAGTGTAAGGCATATCAAAGGTTTATCATCCTGGAATGCATGGGGAGCTGCATGCACATCCACGCACGGAGGCTGCAAGGTGCTCCCTGCTGCGCTCATGCACTGAAACTCAATGAAGAACACAGGTGCTTTGACTTCTGTTTTTAAATCTCCTTCTCCCCATTTTTCTATCCAGAGCTAAATAGTGGGAATTAGGAAAATTAGTTGGTGTCAGTTAGCTAACTGCCTGGACCCAGTGAAACTGCGCAAGAGCTGGTGATGTTCTTAGCTGAGGGACACTCGCCGATACGTTGGGGAGAATGAGATTAGACAAAAGTCTGGTCATTTTTAGGGCCTTCTGCAAACTCCATTTATAGGATAACACCTTCTCTCCTGTAAAGAAGATATAAAATTAACATTCACAAAGCACCCTAGAGCCTGGAAACGGTTCAGCATGCTCTCCTCTAGATATGGGCAGTCACATATGTGTACAGGCACAATGCTGGCAGTCCAGCCACAAATACAGAGGTGCATACGGTAACGTGAGATGGAGAAGGCATGGCCAGCACCCACCTGCATCCACATGTGCACATGAATAAAATTGTGCACCTCTGGCATTACCATCCCCTCTCTGCTCACCCAAATCTGAGGACGAGCCCGTTGCAGAGCTTACCAGCAGAAAAGCCTACCAGCAGGCACTTACCAGCAGAAACAGCCTAGATGCAGACTTCTTACAGAGGGGTGCAGCAATCCTGCGTGCAATCCCAGCCAGTCTTTTTAGTCTCGTTACCGTCCTCACAGTCAAATCTTCAAATATATGTGTTGAAATGATCTGACAATAATGGCCCTGGCTAAAATATTATGTTGTTTTGACTGAATGTGGTTTAAACTGCCATCTGCTGGCTTGTACTTTTCAGGGCCAATATTAAAAACAATGTTCCCTCTTACAGTAACCCTCATTCATATGAAAATAGAGCAGGCTGAGTAATACCTTCCCTTCTGCAATGTGCAGCTGAAAATTGCACTGAGGAATACAAATGTGGCCAAGTGCATAGGTAAATCCCGGAGCTTATAGGTAGATTCCTCAGGGATGTTTTTGTTCAATTTACACCTAGAAGAGAAGTTTAGTTGCAGAATGCATGTATGCAACATCCCCCGAAGTCCATGAGAGACGCGCATATACACATGGCAAGCTGAGACAGCTGCTTATGGCTTATAAAAATAGCTTCCTGGAATATTACCTGGGATTTTTGCCAGAGCAAGGACCAAAGATGGCCTAACTCATTCTATTCAAAGTTACTTAAAAATAATTAAGCCTTTTATTTTATTTTTTTTTTTCCCCAGACTGCGAAAGGAAACTCCAACTATTTGGCTTGAAATTTGGCAGTTACTTGAGAAGGAGGAGATTAATACCAATAGCTGCTTTGAATTATTTTCCCATTAGCCTTCTTTTAAAGCTTTTGAAATACCAGGGCATCACTGTCACTTGTTGCTCAGAGGCATTGGCAAGATCTCTGGAGGACATGACTAGTGATGGGGTGATGTGCACGACAGTGACATGAGCTCTGGCTGCCTGTCCCTACTGGGAACAGGATGCTCGGCTGGAAGCGTTCAGCAACAGGGGACATTACTGCCTTGTGTCTCTCTGCTCTCCAGGAAAAAAAAAATGCCCAAGCAGAGAAAGCAAAGGGAAAAATCTAGTATTTCTCATGTTAAAACCAACAGAACTTTATTCTGCAGTTTTACGGAAAACTATGTATCCTTGAGAGAAATAGTGAGGGGAGGCACAAGCGTTGGGCTCAGAGGCAGGATGGGCCAGATCTGCAAACACCACCAAGGATCTCATCTGCGGAGTCCTCCACCAAGCCCACGAGTGTCTGGAAGACCTTGCCACATTTATTCGCGGCGGCAAAGTGAACTCACAGCGCGGTGGGCCAGCGAAGGTGCACTAGCATCCTGCAGCCTGGTTAATGTTTGACCCTGGCTCCCATCAGTAGAGTGCAGGGTTGTCCCACACCTCCAACATGCCAGCATGTGTTACACGGGCACCTCCAAGGAGCTCAGGCTGTGAGAAACCCCCTCCAGGTCCAGCACTGCTGGCTTCTCGCACTTCTTTGTTGACACAGGCTGGGTAAGCCAAGAGGGGATTATAAAACACCTTTCATCTGGGGGATCTCAAGGTGCTTTGCAAACATTGAGTCATTAATTCCCCCGAGTGCCCCTTTGAAGTTGGCAGGTATTATTGGGGGAGCAAAAGAGAGAGCAACAGCGGCTGCGCAGCGGCTGTGGCAGAGGAATGTAGTGACGACATTGATGACATGACTAATTTATTTAGCAAACTGAGTTTAGCATGGTAATGAGGATGTATTTGCCATCATCCCATCATTCATCAGTTTTATGAGGCTCTTTAGGCAATGAGCGCTGTTGTGACTAAGTTTAGTTTGATTTGTTCAATTAATTCCTCTAATTCATTTTGACTGAAGAAAACCTTGTAAGATTGTTTGGCAGGTTAGAGGGATCCCAGTGTTATAAATGTGTGTGCGTGTCTGCCTATATGCATCAATTTATCTATATAAAGATGCATGGCTAGGGGCATCTATGGCTATAAAGTGCATTAAGGTTTTACTTTTTACTTTGAATCAATTTACTATTTTTATTTCTTGCTTTTGGCTCCATAAATATTAATTGATCTAATCTAGACCATTTCAAGTCAAGGTAGAATTTTTTTTTTTTGGCATAAACAGGCATTACAGCAAGGCTTTGGTAGCATTCCTGTTCTTTCTTCGGGGATAATTCACTATCCAAGATGCTCAGCAAAGTAATATCTAAACACTTAGACTTCTATGTCCCATGAAGACCAAATGACATCACTGCTCCTGGTACCAGAAACACCATGTGACAGAGTCATGGCATCACCACGTAGCTGAGGCCAAAGGGACCTCTGGAGCCCTTTGGGCCAACCCTCACTCAAAGCAGGTGCAACACAGTTTGGGTTGCTCAGGGCCTTGTTTGCCTGAGGTTGGAGTATCTCCAAGGATTGGAGATTGCCCCAGTGTCTGACCACCCCTGTTTTGAAAACATTTCTCCAAATATCTACTTGCTGGTGAGGTAACCTGTATCTGTGGCCTCTTGCCCTTTGCTGGGCAGCACAGAAGAGCATCCTGGTCCCCTGTGGACTCTCCCAGGAGGTAGCTGGAGGCAGTGACATGCCTCTTGCCTCGCTAGGCACCGAGGACATGACACAGTATAATCATAGAAAACAACAAAAGCAACAGAGGGTGAATGATGCAGACATGCCCTTCCTGCTGCACCCTTCACATTGATGCCTTTTTCCATCCTTTCTCTCCTTGTTAATTTGTGGGACCACTGATGCATTAGGGAGCATCAATTTCCCAGCGTGACTACAGCTCCCAGCAGCCTCTTTCCTTCAGCTTTGAGTAGTTAATTGGGTGTAAGATGATACTGAAACAAATGGATTTTGAACATATTTTGGCATTTGAAGAGTGAATGCACTTCTATAGTTGCTTCGGATAGTTAGCCAACAGCAAGTTGCTTTTCTACTTTGTGTTCAGGATTTATTCTTCTTTTTTTCCCCCTTCCTTTCTTTTTTGCCCTTCACCCTCATTTTTCAGCTCAGCATATCCCTAAATACAAAATCTGGTGCTCAGGAGCATCATGTGAACTTACAAAAAGCCTCTGATGTTGTGGAATCCAGAACCAATGAGTAGATTATGCCAATCCATAAACGTAATTTTATTTCGGCTGTGACTAATATTGCTAATATTGCTCCTTTGTCTCTGGAGTTTTAGGACACTGCCTGGGAGAGAGCAGGGCTCGGTTGTACTGAGTCCAAGCCAGGTGCCAGCACCAGCAGCTTGGGTTTGTGCCACTGCTGGTCACTGCTTATGCAGTGGAAGCATCTGCACACGCCAGGCAGAAATGAAGGCTCAGCTTGTTGGTTACTGTACAAAATCCAATGCCCTTAGAGTATACCAATACTGCCATGCCTCTTTTTCAAGTAGGTTTAAAAGGGTTGTGTGCAGAATATTATTGACTTCATTCTCAGAAAAGGCGTACCATGGGAAAAGAAAATGAAGTCGTGGTGAAAAAGCATCACCTTGACTTTCTTCTGATGCTGAATATTTGAACAGAGATGAGAAGAAAAATTTCCAGCCCCACTCCCAGTCTCTTGTGCTGGTTTAAATCAATTGTGTGCTTATGTACCTTTTGGGTTTGTCTTCTTATGCACCAGCCTCCATCTGCAGCATTGAAACGTTTCGCCTGTTGCAAATCAGCCAGATATAATTGGGGAAACGATAGCCAAAAAAGTGTGCCAAGACCTGTCCACAGCCATGGATTCCCCTGGCCACTGCCTGTGGCAGCAGTGCAGATGCACAATGTTGGTTTTATAGGCAAATCTGTTCATGTAGGTTCAGGGGAATTCAAAAAGCAGATTCTGCTTGGGGCTGTCACTGCTGTAGCTCAGCACGGATAGTCAGCAGCTCCTTAAACGGCAGTTTTCTGCCCTGTTTATAGCCTTTAGCTAAGGAAGCATATGGAGCTTGATAATCAGTCTCCAAGCCATGCAGGATGCTCTAGTAGGCTGCCAGGAATGAGAAGAGTGGAGGTATAATTTTCACAGATTTAACCAAGAACAATGACACTATTTGCAACCAAGGGGCACAGCCAAAAATTATTTGCCAGAGTGCCAATGTGTGTTCCCTAGTGGGTAATTGCAAAATGAGAACAACCTGTCAAAGATTAGTCCAATTTCTAAAGCAAGCACAAGACAGTCTGATTTTATTTATGAAAAAGGGGCATCTAATTAAAACTCGGATTTGGGTTTCAAAGTTAGTTATTTAGAGCTTTTGACTTGTCTGTACACATGCATTATTGGTGCAGGGTTACAAAGCACAGCTGAATTCTAGTAAAGGTGGGTTAACCCTGCAAGAGAGGAGCACAGCATCTCCAAGGCTGGTGTCTATCTCCCCCTAATATCAACACTGGCTTTACAGAAAGCAGCTGCTAATGCTCATAGGTTTGAGGGCTATGGTAAAAACGGTTTTCATTACCATGTTTATTTTATGAGATACATAGTATATTCTGATGAGGGCTTCTGGTAGTAAATCTTAAGGTTTTGGCTTGGCTTGTTTCTTCGTGTGCTGTGATAAGACTTGGGGAGAAAGCATGCCCCTGGATCTTGCAGAGGGATGGGGAAAGAGGAGGCAGTGAGGGGAGGCGGGCAGAGCAGGGGTTGGCCCTTAGCAGCATTTGCAACCCAAATCTGACCCCTCCCAGAGATGTTAACAGGGATTTACATCCATAAAACCACATCGGCAGTGGAGTTGTGTGGTTAGGAGCCAAGGGAAAATACGATCCTGCCCTGGCAAAACCCTGTCACCTGCTGCTGAGCATTGCACGTGTCTGCGGGTGGTGTGGGCTTGCTGTGCCAGGCATTGCTTGCCATCACATTGATTTCAGTGGATGGTGGCAACACATCACTTCCAGCAGTGGACCAGCAGTGAAGAATGATCCTTTTATGCCCTAGAGAATGAAAACATGTTATTTTTTTGTGCTATTTGATACTCTCCTGTGCATTTAGGATGAGGTTAGGTGAAGGGTGAGTGTCCCTTGTGTGTCCGAAGGGGAACCCCCCCATTTACTGGTGATAACACTTTTTTTTTAACCTCGTGTCTGTCACCATGTAGCTACATGGAGGGGTTGTACATCTGCTCACAGGTGCCCCTTTACTAAGTCACTTTTCCGGATTTCTTCACAAACACTTGTGGAAAGTAAGAAGGATGATGAAATGGCCGTAGGTAACACCTCCCTTGCCATGGATGGGTTTCTCAGCAGGTTGATGGCAGCAGTCCTCCCTAATGGTCTGAGTCCTTCCAGGCTCCCAAAATTTTGAGTGAAGAGGAGCTTTTTCTGCAGAACGCTTTGGCTTCGTTGGCATTTTGGTACAGGGTGGCTCACAAACCCTCAGCAAAGGGAGATGCTGGGTGTGCCAAGTGGGTGCTGCCTCTCGCCAGCAATAGGGGATTTACTAATCATATCACACACTTAAAAAAATGTTGTGAACAGAAATTGGGGTGACCGTAGCTTGGCACGGGGACCTAGAAATATGTCTCATTTCCATTGAAATGGTAGATCCCATTAAAAAAGAAAATTAGTGAAGGTATCTGCTTTCCCTGTTCCTTGGGTTCCTTCTTAGCTTTATGTACCATCTAAAAACCTTAGAATAATTGTAAATGCAGGGCACTGTCTGGGGCAGTGATTTGTGAGGGAACAAAAGCCTTCCCTCACAGTGACGGTCCTAGGAGGGCAGCACTGCCAAAACTCCTGGAAGGTGGTAGCTTGCAGATGCAGGATGGCTATCCCCAGCACTGGAGGTGGCCGTGGCTTTGGCTGGAGTTGGCCATGTTGATTGGTCTCTGTCTGGAAAGGGGGTGAAATGTTAGAGGGGAAGAGCTGAATACAAACTTCTGTCTCTCATCTTACTTATTTTATTGTTATTATTAAAGGCACCAAAGGCAGCATGTAATCCTGCCTCCTTGAAGGCTAGTCCAGCACTGGGAATATCATGCCCTCCACACAGTGCCCTTTGAATCACGTCAAAGTCCAGTCCAAAGCAATGCAAGATTCCACTTTTTCAGGACAGGTGACCTCCACAAATTTTGCGGTGTGACAGCAGGAAAGCGATTTTGCTTTTACTGCATGTTCTACTTCTGTCGTGGCGTTTGTGCGCAAGCTTTGATGGCCTCAACTTGCCCAAGGCGGTTTGCTCTGCCTCTTCCAGAGCAGCCATCACCCCCAGCTCAGCCAGCTTATCTCTGGGAGGAGAACGGACAGCTCAGTCCCCCCATCTGCGGATGGGTGGGAGATGCCTCTGCCAGCATCCCCGTGCTATGCTGAGACAGCACTGCTGCTAAGCTGCTCTCTGCAAAGCTAAACCTATCGTCTTGATGAAACATCTCCTCCTGCCAAAGCCAGCCCTGGCACATTGAATCTATGTGCTTGTCACCAGAGCTTTTGCACATAACAGTACGATGCATTGCAACTGCATTATAAGAATCATAAAAAATCCTGGCACGCATAACACATTCACTCCATATAAATATTTCCAAAAAATTCAGTGATTGAAGACTCAAATCATATTGCAGTGCAGTTTTGTTTATTCCATAACATTATTTTTATTGCAGGGTGACTTATACATAACCTTGAATATCAAGTTCAGTAGAAGAGACAAAATATTTGTTTAGAGGGTAGGACAGTTAAAACCATTTTTTTCCCTGTTTGAATTGGATAAAATTGTAATATATCCTTTACGTCACAGTAGCACCCTAGTGGTTATCATATTGCATTAGTTACATGAGTTTTCAGTGAACATTGTACAGTATATACTACTTTCAGTAAATAGACCAGTCATGCTTATAGTTACATGGAAAACTCCAGGAAATTTGTGATGACATTCCCTGCAGGTTAGTAATTCTACCCAATATTTATATTGGTTTGATTTGAGCTTTAAAATAATCTGGAGAAATTAGATAAGGTTCAACATTCTGCAAAAAATTCATTTCATACAACTCTAGAAATACTTCAGGCTAAATATTTGGGATTTACCAAATTCTACCATCAAGAATTTTGTCCTTATACCTTAGACAAAACAGACAAAACAAATCCCCCAAACTCTTTGAGTAACATAATTGCTGATTCTTTTTTATATCATTACGCATCATTAAAAATAGCAAGACCTTAAGTTTAGAGCAAAATCTGTTCTCCAAGTCGGTTGGAAGGTGCAGTTCCTCTCTGGTACCAAATCATTACTAATCCTGCACTGCGTGCTCTCTGCATCACCAGCATAATGTACAGCAACATTTGTGCTACAGCCCATCTTTAGTAAGCGACCACCTGTCCCAAGTAACCATTACAAATGGTATTAAATAACCACTTCTCCAGCATGACCGGAGACCACCCAGCATTTGGGTAGCGACTTCTCAGCTTCACATTTTACTGCCCATGCTGTGTGTGCATGCAGCTCCCTGTGCTCCTGGGGGACTCACCTGTGTGCACCCACAGGTATGAGCCGAAATCCGCCCAGGTCAGAGTTTGTGCACAGGATACGGGCACTTTCCTTTATTCACCATATTCACCAGAGATTTTACACGAGGCAACAGTTAAATAACACTGTGCACTTAACACATGTCTGAGCGTGTCCATCCTGATTTTGCAGAGCTCTTAAGTATCTGCTTAAATTGATGCATATGCTTAAGTTTACCGCTGTAGAGTTAAGCATGAAAAGTATGTATTTAACCTTAAACATATGCTTAAATGCTTTGCTGAATGGAGACCATAAGGCCTAATCCAGTGATCATTTAAACCAATATCACATTATTTTGGTGGCTGCTGTGTGTGTCCGTTCATCGTATGAGTACTGTAGATAAATGAAAAAGAGGCAGATGTATCTCAGTGTTTTGTTGACAAGGAGCCCTTTATATGCAAAACCCTTTTAATTTTAAATATTCTGCTCAAGCCATTTTTAAATGGACAGGCAGCATCAACATTTTTTTTTTTCTGTAGTAGTAATATCCTAGTATCTTTTTTCATTTTTTCTGGTCTGTCTTACTTCACGTGGCCTCTGCATTCCTACGCACAGCATCCAAGCTCCTGCTCAGCTCTGTTTAATAAAAAACCTGTCTTGCTCTGGAAAAAACTATTTGTTAGCCCTGCGGATGTCTCATGGTGTGTGGTTTACTGACAACTCTAGCTGAAGCAGGTGACTTTCCAACTGGAAAAAAAGGAGACGAAAACCCTCATGGCCATCTCCGCCTCCGTGCAAAGCAGAGCTCCTCCGCCTGCCTGGGGGCTGCAGTGGGCACGTGTGGGGATTTCAGTTTGCTAGGGTGCTTCTTACGTCTTATTATTTTTGTGACCTGTGGATTTTTTTTGACAGATACACATAGCTTTTCCTTTGTGACGGCTGCCTTTGTCTCCTCCATCCCTGCTGCTGTGCCCCGTTAGCCCTGCCAGCAGCCCTGAGCCTGGGTCCCAGTCCTGCACACCGAGTGCCTCTGCACCTCCCTGCCAGCCCCTTGTGCAACCCTGGGCAGCTGTGGGGCCCCTGCACATGGGTGTCCTTGTCAGCACCAGCATAAAGACATAAGAAAAGGCTCAACTCATGTCCGGCTAAAAAACCATCCACTCCCATAACTCAGGTAACACTGGTAGCAGATGCTAAGGAAAATGACTTAGGGATTAGGTGAGGATGAAGCAACCCTTCTTTTGAGATACTATTTTGGCTTCCAGTGATCCAAGACACAGGTAATATCTTTCATTTCAGCCCTGAGTGGAATTTGTGTCCATTAACTTGTCTAATTATGCCTCTTAACTGTTTTCTACTGAAACTTCACATTGTGCCCTACTGTACCCCATAGCTGCAATTGCTAACCCTAATGCGTTTGCTGTGAGCGGTGCCAGACATTGCTGTGCCAGAGTGATGAGCAGCACACCAGCAAGTGGGGCAGTGGTGCTTATCTCCTTCTAAACCTCCTCTCTTCCTACCATGCAGAGTGTAAAGCAGCCTCAAGGGACCTCGGTCTTCTTGTAAAATGAAGTTACTTATAGATGTGCCCCTTTCTCAAGTGTTTTGGGACTTAAAGATGAAAGGAAGCTACTGTGTGTTATTGTTTGTTTATTGAACTGATCAGTCAATACTTGGCTACCAACACTCTGTGATTCACAGAACTTGGCTGAAACAGGTAGACTATAAAAAAAAAGGGGGTTTTGGCTATGTAATTGTCACCAACAGCTGAGTCCCTAACGGAAGGAGGTTGGCAAAATTTCCCCAATTCATCCAAAATAGCCAGAGCGGGATCACATTTGTGTGTGTTTGTAATTTCAAATGAAAAAAAAAAATTATTCAGCAATTTCTAACTTGTATGTTAAGGCTATAGAAAACAGGACAAGAATGTACAGGTCTGTATATGTAGAAGTTCCTGCTAATTTTGCAAACCTCCCAGGTTCTTTCCTTTGCTAGAACTTAAAGGCAGATAAACCCCGTTTTGTTCAGTTTGACCAAGTCATTTGCTCCCAGACTGGGAAGCTGTACACCAGCTTTCAATCTGAAGTGGCTTTTTGTGGCTGCGTTATAAACCCTTTAAAAAGGTTTGTAATGGAAATGCCGACAAACGGCATGAAAAGTGGCACTAAGTGAGCAGCACTATAATATTTGTAACTTTCTAGGAAGTTTATAGATAGCAGGTAGTGAGTTAGGCTGGCTGGAAATAGACTTTTAGCAATCCCAGATCCTGTATCCCTTTGGTGCATGAGTATAAATTCAAGTTCAAATGTAGGAGCAGGAGCTGTGGTCCTGCCCCAGTGCGGAGGCTGGCCCCGGCCCCAGCCTGGTGCAGTCGCTGCTGGGGTGGCTTTGCTGGTGGCTGGGACCAGCAGCTCTGAGGCATGCCGCCGCTCCGGCTCACTCCCTTGACCTATAAGATCAGGTTAATATTTCTGTGTCTCTCACCGGTTTATTGTAAAGCTGAACAGTGCTACTATAGTATTGGGGCTTTTACACCAGGTATCCAAAACTTTCTGATGATGTTGTTTAATATATTGTTTTCTTTCACGAGGTTTCCTTCCATGGTAAAAACCATCTTCATGCTCTTTATTTTCCTTGATTGAATACTCTCTTTTATGTTGGATATATCTTAGCATGTGATATACCTGTTAACTACTTTGTATGTGGATTACCACTGAGCACAGCAGTTTATAAACCAAAAAGAGTCTCTCGGTGAGTAATGGGGCTAATCTACATACACATGTAACTAAATATTTAGAGGGGAGGATACTGGGTTCTACAGTATTGACATTGCTGGTTAGGACTTGTGCAGCGGGATGCTTTTGCTCCTGCTAAAATCAGTAGCAGGTCTCATGGGTTTCAGTGGAAAGAGATATGAATTTTTAAAATGCCCCATTAAGAGCCCAATCCTGCCACCCTTGCTCACATGAGAATCCCATTGATATCAGGGAGTCTATTTGCCTGATTAAGGACTAATTCTGTGAATAAGGATTTGCAGGAAACAGTCTTATCTCTTCTGCATACCACAGATCCTGCTCTCTAAAAGTGTTTGCTGTAAGCGCTTATCGTTTATGTAAGTGCCCTTCAATGGACATTTATATAATGGGGTAAATATTTAAAAAGTTGTGCAGTGCTTTAGCTATGCAGGGCTAAAGGATGTGAATGCTGCTGGCTGGAGCGTCAGGCACCTTTTCCCCAGGTGCCAGGAGTTATAAAAGGGAAACCGTGTGACTGCAGCAAGGCTTGGGAAACATGGTGCCGTGCAAGAGGGATCTAGATATTAGCATTTTTGAAGTGGTATTCATTAGGGCATAAAACACACCTCTGCTGAAAATGTGAGTAAAACCAGCTCAGAAATAATGTAGTTGCTTAATAATAAAAGGCTTGTTGTAACTTCACTTTCTGGTGAGCTGTCAAGTGAAACTTCAGCCTTATAAATAATGGTGTTTCAAAAGGAAATCAAGAGGGTAAAATGTTTTGAGGAGATGGCGAAAGCCTGAGTAGCATGTCTTTTGCCGGAATATAGATATGCCATTATTTATGAACATTACCGGAAAAACGTGCAGTGACTAAGAGGGGTTGGTTGTGTTTTTTTTAATTTGAATAAACTCTTTTGCATTGTTTGTTAGTCAGCAGCAGAAAGTACAGTTAAAAAATTAATGAAAACCAAGTGATGCCTTTGAAGAATTTTTAAATGAACCTTAACCGCTGCCTACGGCGACTTGCTCAAAGTGAAGAAAAAAAAAAAAAAAAAATTAAGGTGAACTAGCCACTGTTACTAAGAGTCAATTGACAGAAGGCATGGGTCATTAATTTTGTGTCCTTTGTTTTGTCAGTTTGTTTTTGTGAGGCCTGGTAGAGAAAGTAAAACCAGTCAAGCTGAAAATTGTCTGCTCTGTAGCTTATTTCCCCTCCCAGCATGCCCTGACCCAGGGGAGCGGGCTGCAGGGCCGTGGCCCTCCTGCTCCTCCGTGCTCCCGGTCCTGCGCTCCCCATAACAGATAGGGTTTTGTTAGCGGAATGGTTAATTCTGCCCCAGCTCAGCTTTAATCATGTGCAGGTTGTGTACGTCGGGAGGAATGAAATGTCTTCCCGCATGCAATAACTTTAGCGAGGGAAAAAGATTCCGTGGTGCTTTTGGCCTTAAAGTAAACTCTAACTGAAAGTCAGAAATAAAAAAAAAAGCTGGGACCAGAGGGGAAAAGAAATATATTATTAATTTTCAAACATCCTCACAATTATTCCTTGGCCTTTTTCTCCTCTGCCTGTGCATCCTTCCCACCCATCTTCCCAAGGTGCAAGTGTGGGGCTGGGATGCTGCAGGGTGAGGACCCTGGTGTCCGGCCACTGTGTCCCAGCACCTGGGTGGGATTGCTTCTCTCACCAACACCCCATGCAACCCCCATGAGGCTGAAATCTTTAATATTTACATACATCCTCAATATCTTCACTGAAATAATCACAGCTAGTCAGGTTCTATATGGATAGGAGTGTTTTAGCCCTCAACTGTGGTGGGATGGGAGGTCCCACAGCTGGCATAGACCATGTCCCTGCATGGTCCATGCACAGAGGAACGCATTGTTCTGCAGAGAATTTTCTCCTTAAAACACAAGAACAGTCAGTGGGACTCAAAGAAAGCAAATATTACATATTTGCAACCAAATCCCATAAAATTAACAAATAAAACACTTTTCTTTCTGTCCTAGAGATACGGTAGGTGATAGGTAGTCAGATACATGAGGCAGATACTCGTTGTTTTACTTTTCCATACCAAGTGCACCCACGTGAGACCCGGCAGCCCTCCAACATGGCCAGTCATTTCCGTGGCCGCCAAGCTGAACCCATGTAATCTCTCCCCAAGATTTAAAAGACAAATGTGAACCCTTGGTACATCATTATACCAAATTAACTTGTTCCTCTGTGACTGTAAGGTTTAGGTGGATAATTGAATTCCTCTTCATTTTTGGTTTGAAACAATCTTTTTCATCATTAGGCTGGTTGCCAGAAGTGGGTGTTTGTGGCTGGGTGTTATTGCTAGGGCTGAGGGCCAGTGTGCTCATAAACAGAGAAGTGACATAATGTGTTTGGTATAATGAGACAGCTTAATGCAAAGTACCGCAGGAATTGGGGGACATGCTTCAAGAATGGAAATAAAGCATATGGAAAATGTGCATTTAGTGCTCTGTCAAAAAGACACTAGAAAAAACCCACCTATTTGATTAAATACTCTTGGAATGTAGTTGAAAAATGGTTACTTTAGCTCCATTATGTTAACCTTCATTGGAAATAAATTGCAATTAATTGAGTAGCCTTTAAACCAACAGTTAAAATTGATTTTGACACATGCCAAAACCTCACAGATTTGGCGTTATCTTCTAGATGTTGGATGTTGGTGGGAATGTGTTAAAAAGGTCTTTCTTCCTGTTGAGAGATCGCTAACATTTTTTTGTTGTATAATTTGGTATTGATGTTGCTTAATATTTGTTTTTAAGAGACCAAAACAGTTTGCTGAATCACTTTCATGGTTCATTAAAGCAAAAGCTGCAGCTTCTGTTCTGACTGCCTAGATAACAGTTTCGGATAAACACAATTTCCTGGAGTTTGTGCTTTTTTGTGTTTTTTTGTTTTGTTTTGTTTTCTCCTAGGTCAAGCCCAGAACCTTTACCTTATGAAACAGATTATGCTTTCAAAATGTTGTATGTTAAGTGTGTGTTGTTGCTTGTTATCTATAAATCAGATGCAGAGTCTTAATGCCCAAGAATGTTCCGTTAACTCTAAAGAGAAACGTTCACTTTTTTATATAGGAAAAAAGTCTTGGCAAACAAGTTGGAAGCACCAGATGGAATAGGTTGTGCCACACGGATTATAAGATTTCCCCCCCCTCCACCCTTCTTATTGATGTCTTAAATTGAACATGTTCCATCTGTCTGCTCTCAATAATGAATAGTTACTTTTTTTTTATTGTAAAGGTAACAAATTCCATATAGAATAAATTAATTCAAGCATGTAATGAAATGTGCTAGGAGTGTGTGTGTGTGTGTGTGTTGGAATCATGTGTAGAAACCTAATACAGTTCGTGAACTGCAGCAGGTAAGACTAGTGGCAGAATTGACAGCTACTCAGGGAAGGGCAGCTAAAAATTGCTATTAAAAATGATAGTAGGAGAAGTTTGCAGCAAGAACCTCAGGATCTCATAGGAAGAGAAATTCAGTTATGCCACAAGTGTTTATTCTATTTAATAGTACTTGGATATAGGGCTTTCAGTCGTGTCAGGTCTCCTTCCAGCATGAGGGAGCAGTAAGTAGGTAGAAATGTGTTTTTTGCCTATATCAAGGCCTCTTCATGCTGCTGAAGTAAACGGACCATAATGTCCATTAGGCTCCAGTTCCCCCTGCATCTTCTGAAGAGGATGAACATTGTGCTGTTAGACCAAAAGCATTTTTAATTTCTTCTCACTGGAATAAGTCCAAAGGATATAAACTTAAAGCAAACTCAAGTGCTTCGTACACTGAAGCAAAAACAATGTAACCTTTTAATGCAGTGATGAGCTGTTGGGTTTCAGAGACTGATATGTTTGGTTTGAGATAATTCCCTGCTCCTGCTCGAGAGTGCATTTTACTTTCTCTTCTTTACTCTGTAGTGGCTTGAGATAAAGGCACTGTGCCTTTTTTGCACATGTTGCTATAAATAGAGAATTAAACACAGAGCTTTAAATGCTAAAACAGGCACACTTTGGTGTTAAAAGTTGATTTTATTTTCATACGAACACACAAATATATGTATTTTTGTTCTTGTATCAATGAATTTTAAAAGGCTGGCTCTAAACTTTTGGGAACAGTTGGTTTTGATTTTGGATGTAATAATCTTTTCTTTCTGTGACAAGCATTTTTATCTGGAATTGGAAATTACTCTTTCTTTACTTACAGATAATTGATGCAGACCGAACTTGTTAAAGTCAAAACAAACAACTCGGTTCTTTATTACATGCTTATGTGCTTAGTCACTGACTTTATATTAGATTCTGCAAATGGTACAATTTATGCAGTGACATGTCGGAGACTTAATGTTGTAATTTTCCTGTTCCTAATGGAGAATTAAGAACCTAGAGAAGCTCAGAGGTTCACATGCGCAGAATCCCTACTGCTTGGGTGCAGAGGTCTCGCAAAAATTTAGTAAGTGAGAAGGAGAACAAAGATCCTTAGTTGGGGAAAAAAAATTGGATAGCCTGTGGCTGAGAAGCTGATTGGGACAGGTAGGCACAGTGGGGCGCGGGATAATGAGGCACATGGCAAATGTGATGCACAGATGTGAAGCCAACTGTAGCTTTGGTTCCAGGAGCCGCGCATGCCACAGCGCTGCGCCTCGGGGCTATGTCTACACCAGAACATTTGGAGCAGTAAACGACGGGCAACATTAGGTTCAAATTAATCTATTACTCCAGAGCTGTGAAATGTTGGTTGCTTGTTGTGGAATTACATTGCCTCTGGGTGAAATGTTTTAGGGAGATTTTAATGCATGCTCATGGCTCGCAGAGCAGATTAAGAGGAGAAAGGGAAATTAGAAGGGTTAGGAGGGCTGTTGAGGTGCACATTTCTGGTTAAAGTATATGAAAAGAGTATTACATATTTCGCAAACAGGCCTGCTCTCCTGTTGGCCACCTGCTGGGACTGAAATATCCTATGCTGTAATGAAGGCAGGTTTGCAGAAGCCTTGTAAATAGTTTAGAAATCAGATAGAGGCGATGTTGGCCTTTCCGGAAAATTTGGGAACATTTCTTCTATCCCACTCTGGGCTCCCTAATGGCCTGACCTAGACAAAGCCAAACTTCGACTCTCAGATATTTACCACTTCAATTTTGACCACACCGCTAAATGACAGGTAGTCTCCTAAAGTTTCACAACACGTTATTAGGATTAAGTAATCAGATCCAAGCTGTTTTCCCCTGGTACCTAAGTGGTCCTGGCAGGCCTCTTTAAACAGATCCATGGTCCAAACGGATGTGTATTCCAAGCTGTAGTGTAAGATATTCTAAATCCTCATCAATTAAATAAACTTTATTCGATCGGCACAAACTGTTTGGAACTATCTATAAAGAATATATTTCTTTTACTATATTGTTGCTTTTCTTATAAAAACACTTAATTGAAATGCCTAAGAGCTGCCCGGCACAAAAGTCAATAAAAAGCCTAGAATAGAGTTTATAGGGGTTGTCTATGTACATAATTAAATCCTTCAGGCACTTTAAAACTCTGCAAAATAAATGGTTATGCAAGAATGGCCTGCTGAGAGAAGAAATGCTTGTATCAGCTTTAAGCAGCTGCTCTCTGCTCGGTGTTTCTGGGTTGGAATGAGAAAGCTATTAGAAGAGGGGACGACTGCAAGCCCCATACAAATCATCTTTGTTACTGACACTTCAGGGAGTGCTTTACGGTGGCTGTCAAGCCCAATACAGAACTGCAAAAGTCAACTGGCATTATTTAAAAAGGAGATGGTAGCGACAAACCCAACATCTATGCCCAAATAACATTAGGGGCCAGGATGGAGTTGAGCTGAGCCAGGAGTTAATGCGGGCTGCAGCGAGGCACTGCCAGGCGAGCGTGTGGCTGAGTCCCGGGCCTGATGGAATAACAGAGGTTAATTGCTTGCAATGGTCTATTGCTGTAATAGGAGTAAAAGGGGAGGACTGTACTTAGATTTGATTTCACTGTTCTTTAGGGAATACAGATCGAGGGGGTGGGATTGTTATTAGGGGCAAAGGAAGTAGTGCTAAAAAAAGAAGAGTTTAATGAATGTAACCAATAGAAAAATTGTAGGTTTGTTTCTCCCCCTGGCCCTCAAAGTTATGATAAATGATAGCACAAGGAAAAGATAACCTACCATGAGAGTAGGATCACCAAGGCCAAATACTAAAACTCCCAGCTGACTGCCCCATACACTGCAGCCTCTGTTCGTGTTTATTTTTTCTGCTCACTCTTGGTTTCGTCAATCAGTATGATAGACGATAACTCCTGACTAGAGCAGCCTGTGTCCTGCTCTCTCACGGTGGGTAGCATGTTGTGGTTGGCGCCGTGCAGTCGGAGGATCACCCGCATCAGAAGCATCAGGGGATGAGGTAGGGAGCAGTCTTCCAGCAGCCCAGCTCCTGGGAGAATAGCAGGCAGCGGTGTTATCAGCATGCAGCCGCGCTGCCAAGAAAATGACCACACATTAGTAGCTTTGTTTGGGTAGAGTCTAGGGGGGATGTCGCTTGCAAAAGTTGAGACGCTCTCTTTCTGTTAAATCATCCCGGTTGCGAGTGTTAAAAGATAGCTTGTTCAAAAAGAAACCATACGCGGCTTGCCCGAGGCGAGGCCGCGACAAGGTTGCAAGCAGCTAGGAATTTGTAATGCTTTATGTCTCGAGAGGCAGACACGCACCCGTCTGTCTCAAGAAAGCAACAGGTTTGCCGCTTGCTTCTGCGCCGAACCATCTTCTGCCGTGCCCGAGGGCAGCCTTGCCTTCCCTGCCTTGCCTTTCCCAATGCCTTGCCTTGCTTTTCCTTTGCCCCTGCCTTGCCTTTCCTCCTGCCTTTCCAGGAAATCTGTAAAAGAGAAAATAGCCTTTTGCTGGCCGCTGACATGTGAAGGGCTGCTTATTAAGCCAACAGCTCATCAGATGGATGGAATTTCCTGCACGCTATCCGCAGATCGCTAACATTGTTTATCTCCTCTCTCAGTGCTGATATTCACCGTGTGCGTTGTCGTCGAAGGTTTTGCTCCTATTTTGCTAATTAAGGAAAAGAGAAAGTGTGTTTACTATTGCTGAAACCTCAGCTTTTTGGGGGGGAGTTTGGCAGGGCCTCTGGGGCCATTTTATTTTCGAGCTGAGCACCCCCTGCCTCCCCCAGTGAAGGAAGTAGCCAATGTGAAATTCTTTTGATATCTTGTGATGTAGCAGTGGTCAAACATTTCCTGTTCAACATTTTTTCCAATGTATTTGTGGTTCTTTTCCCAGGAACAAATGTTTCAGGATTTTGGTGGACTGGGCTTTACCAGACACTTCAGGCAAAGCTGATAAACGCATCCACCTCAGAGTAGGGCAGCTGATGCTATCGCAGTCGCTTGGAGCATCCAAATGGGCTTTTTAGGAAATAACCCTGTGTGTGCTTTCCCACTCGGTGTAAATTTCTTAAATGAAACACATCTTTCCTCATTCTCACTGGTCTCTCCCTAATAACTGCTGCTCTGTGTTGAGGTGAAATTTAACACTAGAATATTAGTTTTATTCCAGCTAATTATGTTACTGCTCATGAACCCTTGGATTTAGGGTTGGTCTGTTTCTAGTTATCCTGCCAAGTTTTTTACTTGACGGAGGGGGTCTGTTTCATACTACTTGGCCTCCCAACCTTTGTAACCCCTGGTTTCCTCTCTTTTCTGAATCACAAGTTTATGTTCTCCCCTTCTGTGAAAAGATTGAAAGCTTGCTCAAGTACAAACTGACCAAAAAGCAGTAGTAATTTTTAGTAGATCTTTTCTTAGCAAAACATTTTTGCTGAAAAATAAGGTAAATGCAGTTGCAACTGCTGATAGAAAGGAATCCAACTATTAATAAAAAGCAGAGAGGGGTTTTGAAACAGGGCTTCCACTGTTACAATGGAGACATTTTCTATTACTTTATTTAGTGCAACACCTGTGGCTGCTCACATTGCTCGTGGCTGAAATAGTCCAGGTCTACACAGAAAAAAAATACTGCAGTTTCATTAACTTATTTGTACTTTATGTCAGTGCTGTAGCGAGGGCTGGGCTTGCAGGGACCAGGCTTGCGGGGGGAGGCCAGGGAGCAGAGCTGGTGTGCGGTGGATGGGACCCATCAAACAGGGGTCCTGTGCAGGACTGCTCACAGGATGCATGCATGACCCCAAATCCCACGTGCCACGAGGGAGTGATCGCTCGTGTGACCTACCAGCCATGAGTGGGGTCCCTGTGCGTGCCCACCCCTAGCGTCCGGGCTCGTCCCTACACTGTGGATGCTTCACTGCATCTGCACACTCACGCCCAGGACCTCGCTGCCTCCTGGCATGGCTCTGCTTACAGCTGGAGCTCTAATCGGAGGGGAAAGTAGAGTTAAAAGCACAGCAGATGATAGAAAACTGGTAGGTATCTGTGTATTCCGATTGTGCCAGGAAATATCCGTGAATGATTAAACTTCCCTAGTTGAATCACTTTGTGTTCCTGCTTGCTATAAAAGAGATGCTCTGTGTTTTCAAAGTCAGATATTGCTGCTTAAACTGAATTGAGAATATGTTATCTGAGTTTTGGCTGCTCCCTGTGTGCCCAGACCTCTGGCCCGCTCCTGCCACCGTACATGCCTCAGGAAGTCATCTGCCTTCCTCTGCTGAATAGCCAGGGAATTAGTGTCCACCTCCCTCCTAAGGACAGCCACATCACCTTGGTGGGGTGTAAACAAATGGATGTATTTGCTAAATCTCATGGTTACCTTCTGCCAACCAACATTCCCATTAGGTTTTAGTCACTGGCTTCCCAATATTCATCCAGAGTGTGGTTTTGTGTACTGTGTCTAAAAGCTGCAATTGTCCATTCTGCATGAAATACTACTGCAGAGGATCTGAATGTAACATCTTCATAGTCGGGCTGCAAGAGGTGTACAGGAATGTTTATGCAACAAGAACTAATTCTTTCTTTTAAATACGGGGAGCAAGAGGAATTCATATGAGTATCAAAGCTGTTAGATTCTAATTGCTCTGAGCATAGGAGAACCAGCCAATGGTGCTTTATTTGTTTTTGGATGAAAGTGGATTTTGAGCATATTCAGGAAGTTTTAAAAAGGCAAACAGGACTCAGGTGCTTACAGGCTTTAAATGGGCCTCCTTGGACTCTCCTCTTGGTTTCCATAAAAGTTAACTCCTGAGATTTATCTTGGAAATAGAACAACGTGTCTAACGAAATAATTTACTTTCTGCTTGATAAATATATAGACAGTAAAACACTGCTAAGCTGGTCATTGAAATTAGGGGCAGGAAACGGGATTCCAGTCTTTTGACACTGCAGTGAAAGAGCTTCTGAATCCAAAGCGTGGGAAAAAGTTGCTTTGGCTCTTTATTACTCTGTTTCTGTAGGCAAGATGATTTTAAACAAACAGGTTTAATCACAAGAAAACAACATCGACTTACTTGAGCTAAATTAAAGCATGTTTTAAAAATTATATATATCCAGCACTTAAACTCCATTAATTGTCTTGACCAATATAATTGAGCGATATGCGCTTCTTTTAGGTCATATTTCAATATGAGTTTTATTGGCTTTTTATAGCCCTGCTCAATTCAAACCAGAACGTGCTGGGGCTTTCCCAGCCCTGGCTCCTCTGGGTCCAATTCTGCTTTTCTTCTTCAAGATCTGATTCTGCTCCCATTGTATTCAAGGACAAAACCTCCAGTAATGTCAGGAAACCAACAGCCTTTATTCCCACTGAGGCTGGTGGGAAGCAGAGCTGTGTAAGAATTACCAGGTTCTTCTGTTTTCTTAAACTAAACAATCCAGACTCCTTTGGTTCCCTCTCATAGACAGTCTGTCCAAGTAACCCTATTGTGAACCTGTTCCAGTCTGAATTTTGTTCGTTGTGGGTGACTCAATTGCGCACAGTGTCCCTGAGAACCCAGCAATGCGTTGTGTAATAGAGTCAATAATCTCTTGGTTTAATTCATCTGAGATACACTTTGGCCCATATCAAGGTGTGCCTCATTGATACCATGTAGTCATCCCTAATCACGACTCCACCAGTCTTTCTCAGTCCTAAAGGGTGAAGGACAAGTTTCGGGTTTGTAACAGATAACTTGCTATTTGTATTATTAAATGTCAAACAATTTCTACCCTTTTTGTTTACACACCCCTACTTTCAGTGATAAAATCACTAATGAAAGCATTTAACAAGCACAGTGGGAAGACTGCCCTATAGAAAAGTCCATTAATAATCTTTCTTCGAGCCATACCACTCACCTTTTCCTTCCAATAACTTCTTCTTGACATTTCCAGACAAGCTGGAAGATAACTGAAAATCATGTAACAGCAGACCTGGAATAAATGCAAATGTTGCACAGTCTTCAGCATTGATTTGCAGAGCCAAGTGTGCAGTAAGCTTATACTGCAAGCTTTTATAAGTGAGAAAAGCCCCACCAGATCTGACAATCTTCCTGAACAAAGAAAAAAGCCTTGAGGTTTCCCTAAAGAGGCTAATGAAGCAGAGACTGCTTTGCTGGAAATGCACCATATTTACTTCATTACTTTGCAAAGTGATTTTATTAAAGTCACACAAAAAACTGCTCACCTACAAGTGAGCACTTCTCCTTTTGTGCAATGAGACCTTTGTTCCATGTGGCATGCAAAATTTCACCTTAAACTTTGAAATCTTTTACTATAACTGAAGGGACACAAAGGTTTGACCATCCTCTCTATCCATTGACTTTCTCTGCATAGTCCTTCTCATGAATCTAGAATAGTTTGCTTCCAAAATGTAAGATCACAGTGAATTCAAGTAAAGTGACAGCATGCACTGGTTCATTACATTATGTGTCAGAGTAAATCAGTGGTCCCCCAGCTCCTTTTTGTTAGAGAACTCCTCTGCGATGCCTTGGCAGATTGGCACTGCTTCTGTCTATCTCCCATGTCACCTTGCTTCCTACTCATGTACAATTACAGTCTACATATGAGCTGCTTTTGCCACTTGCTCTGGTTTAGGTCCCTGCAATACCAAAGAGAAGCTGCTTTACTTTCAGGGCACCGGCCACGGATGTATTCTTGAATCTCTTTTACAGCTTTCTTCTGATCTTTGTCTTTCCCTCTACCAAGAAGAGGAAGAGGATAGTTTAGGGTTTGCTCTGGGTTAGCAGTGTTGAGCTGTGCATACATCTGCATTTTTCATCTGAGGATTGCTGAAAAGAATTGGGAGTGTGAGACAAAACAAATGACTAGACCATTAAAATATCTGCACACTTTTAGGTTACTTATGTATGAAGATGTATGTGCTTGAAGTTTCTCTGCAGACCTTACCCTTATGTAAAACCAGCACTGACTGAGATTTCACCTTTGCTATGGCTTCATACATGAAATTCATCTATTTTGCAAAAAGTTGTTAACTTCATTCAGCTGTAATCTTTGCCACTGTTTCTGCCATCCTATGTGCAAACCCTGCTATGGATTCAGTAAAGACAGACCTGTTCACAGCTGAGAACATTATCTCACCCAGCTGATTTACCATGAGTTTCCTTATCATACGCTGTCATGCTGCATTGAAGGCTGAACGTTGCTTTGCATTTGAAGCCTTTAGGATTAGCATTGACAAGGAGGGGGAAAAGGGCTCAGGGGAGGTTTGTTTGATTCTTCTCGTGGTGAGGATCCAACGCCTACGGCAATAGGCTCCTACTCGTTTTGGTGATTTTATTTGATAAGACCCTCACAGGACTTTAGAGGTCATAATTAATTTGCACACATTTGTGGACGAGGATCTGCTGAGCTGTATTTTTCATCCATAGCAAAGTTGGAGACTGTGGGATCCCACATCCCTTTCCACTGCCACAACACAACGCACCAGCGCTGATGTATGGTCGCGGCAGAGTACAATGCGCTTCACACTGATTAGATGCCAGTCCTGACTGGAACAAAGGGACGTGTCCACGGGGTGAGGCGGGATACCGGCACTGGGCTCCTGCTCCCCGGCCCCTTGGGCTTCATTCAGCAGCAGCGTCTCGCGGCCGCTTTGTTTATTTGTTCCGCGATTACGTGTATGAGCTTCCAGAATTTATGAGATCAGAGGTCAAGTGAAAGGTTGCAGTTCACAGGTCAAGTGAGAGGCTAAAATTTGTGAAACCAAGGAAATGACAGGACAGTGCCAAGTGAAAGGTCAAAAGTCAAGTGAAAGGTTCAGCGTGGATGAAAGTGAGCAGCCTGCACGCCGGGCAGACCACACACCCAAGCGGACCCATACCAACATCCTCAGCATCAAAATGCAGCTGAAACTTCATTTCCTGGCATAGACCCAGGACAGGAGATGGGCTGAGCAGGCATCACTCAGATCAGGCTCCAGCGCTGGCTGTGGTGGTGCAGTTTGAGGTTAATTGAGGTTGATTTAATCTTGGGCTTGGATAGGTATTGAAAGTGATGAATTTTGAGCTTTTCTCACAAAATTTCCACCAGGATGGGACAAGTCAGAGTCAGATGCTCTCCTCTTGCTAATAGTTCTAGTTTTATTTCTCTCGTATAACTCAGTGTTGTTTTGTGCTCCCTACCTCTTCCGCTGTATTTATATGCAAAATCAGTCTTGTATACATGTAAACAAGATCAATCAAGCTGACTGTTCCACATTTGAACACTGTTGCATCAGAGAACAATAATTTCCATTTGATTCTCATTTCAGTGTGCTTTCCTAACAGCAGCTCGAGCCAGCAGGGCACATGCTCAATTCAGGCTCCTTGTTTGTTCCTTAGGGATCTGTAATTGTACGTGCAAAGCTTTCCTATCTGTTTTGGTTTTTTAAATAAAAACCAGAACAAAATTCAATGCCTGTCAAGACATCAGTTCATTTAAAATAGCTACTTTTAGCCTTGCCGCTGTTTTGAGATGACTTTTGTCCTGTTTGAGTTTCAGAGAGTCAAGAAATTTGTATTATCCTCATGAGCTGAGAGAAAGAAAAAATACAAGGAAAAATGACGTCACCCTTCCTTTCCTCCAGTCATCCCTTTCTTCAGAAAGACTTCAAACAAAACAATGAAGTCCGTTTTTTAATGCAGGACATTAACTAATTAGTGGAACAAAGGTAGTATTGGCACAACTAGTAATGGTGTAAAGGACCATTACAATAATTAGGCTCCATATTAAAAAAATGAGAGGCCTTCTTTCCCTTCCTAAACAGATTCGTTGCTCTCATGATAAGCCATTGTGCCCAGTGACATGACTCCTGGAATTTGTCTCCTAGTTGTCTTCTGTTGAGTTCGGCCCAGGAGAAGGGGACTCATCTCCTGGTCAGAAAAAGAGAGGAAAACCAACTGTTAATTGGGACAGTAGGGGAATGCAAAACAGTGCTTTAGTTTCTAGAGTTGACAGTCCTCAAAATACTTTATCTTGCCTATGCCACTTGCATCCTTTCTAGATTGAACTTCAACCTCCCAGTGTTTGTCCAGCTTTCCAACCTCCCTCAGAAAAAGTGGGACATGGAATGAAACATTATGTGCTTGATGAGAGAGATCGAGATCTTGATGCCAACCCATGTCTACTCTCAGGCTTCCTAGAAAACTGACAGTTATGCTGATTAAGAGTAATCGCAGAAGGGGTTGGACTAGATGACCTTTAAAGGTCCCTTGCAACACTAAACCATTCTATAATTCTATGAAAAAGAGGTAAAAAATTGCAAAACGCCACCAGCTGGTCTTTGGTTTAAACCCAGCTCCACAGAAGGATTTAGATGCTGCAGGGCTGAGGTCTTCAACATCTAATCATTAAGGATCTGGCTCCAGCAATAGCTTTCCTGGAGCTATGTAAGAATAATCTACTCCTTTGAGCAAAGAGACCCACCTCATCCAGATCCTCCTAGGTGCCCCAAGTTGAGGTTTGCAAAGCCAACATGTTATACCCATCTACATTCACTATCAGGGGGCATGATGACATGTATGACATCTTAAATCCCTCTCCTCTGCCTCCCAATACAGAAGTATAGGATGAAATTGGTTTAAAACACTTTGATTATATTAATGTCATGTTTCTTCCCTGGGGAACATGGTCGTCTGCTGGTTGGTATTCTCCTACTCCAAATTACATGGAGTGTTATTTATTCTTAAGAGTGATTGTCTTGTTAGGAATCACGGTGATTCACATCACTGTTCTCATTTGCTGCACATTTGTTATCTGCCTTGCATGGTTCCCAGCAGTGTGGGGACAATAAGTTGAGTGGCATATTATTACCATTTATTTTTTTGAGCCTAACTAGGGGTATAAAATCCCTAGTCAAAATTCTGTCATGTTCTCTGAGCACTGGTAAACGAGTATCTCCTTACAACTGTTTTCTTTCTGGCAGAAAAGTGTAACTTGAAATACACTTGAAAAAAAATTGAATACAGAAGAGTGTACACATAGGAGTGTTCAGTGTTCTCTGGGAAATGGGATTGACAAAGAAACCTCTGAAGTCATCTAAGGCCAAATTCTTTCCACAGAAATCTGTATGTATGGGACCTGCTGAACTTGCACATGTATATCTGAGGGCAGATTTTGACCCTAGGTAAGCAAACAGCTACGACCAGAGAGTTGTTTACTTTTCCTAAGTTTTTGCCTTTCCTGGGTATTAATATTACTCTCATAAATTTTGTTGAGCTACACTTTCAAAAGTTAAGACTCCAGGCCCCAGAGGATGAAATACAGCAGCCCAATTACACAGAACCAGAGTCAGGCTCTAGAAGAGAGGAGTTTTTGAAAGACATGAACAATATTTAGAGAGCTGGTTAATATTAATTCCTCTGGGAACTATAAGTCTGGCCATTAATAGGCTTAGAGTGATAAAAATGGCAATATGGTGTGCACGTATAGATGATATTGTCAAAAAGAAGCAATTAGTAGCACAGAAAGCATATGCACATATGGTGAGCAGGTTGAAATGAGAAACACTGCCAGCAATATGATAACCGAGTTAATGGCAAACAAAGAATGAAACAGTAGCACAATTTGTTCCTCACCTAAACAGAGCTAAGATTTTCTAATCCAAACAGATTTTGTTTCTCATTCACTCTGGCTATTGCTAAGGTCCTCAGCCAAGATATCAGCCAAATGCTTCTTGTCTACCTTCCTACATGTATTTGACTGAGACTAGAGAATGTGATTATTTGCTGGAGGATCTCTCAGAAATTGGGGTTGAAAGCCATGGTCTGAGTCTCTCCGGAGTCAGTAGAAATACTGGCAATGGCATCCCAATCTGAAATGTCCCCCCTGCCCAGATCTAACTTGTCAAGTGTTTTAAATTGGCCACATACTATGTTCCCTACCAACTCTTCTAATCTTGGCAGAGGAGTATTTGCGCCCAGACTTGCAGACTAATGGGCTCTAAGATCATGATTTCAGCATGTTTCAGGCAGGTACCAAAAGACTGGAGGACAGTGCTTACAGGCTGTGTAGAGCCTGTTCTGATGTTACAGATAATTGACTGACTTATCTCCCAAGTGTGTGCAATGCCTTGTATGCTTTCATCTTTATCTCATTATGCTCTTTTAGGGTTAAAAATGAAGAGTTTACAGGGCAGCTAAAATGCTC
>VYZV01007849.1:0-46886 GCA_013401275.1 Pandion haliaetus | reverse complement strand
GCGTATGGTCTGTGAAATCTACTCGTGCCTTCCTTAAGATTTTGTCTTCTAAAAATTGCACATAACTTTAGAGATCCAGGTCTGATTACAGGGTCAGCAAAGGAAAGAGTAATCGCTCAAGCTTCAGTGGGCCTAATCACTCCCTGTGGAGCGATAATTATTGTCCTTCACCACACTTAGACTGCAAGCAGTGTCTACTCTGTTATATAGCTTTACTTGCTTCCTGCCCTCTATTAGCATATTAAATCCTCCAACTGGCAAACCATTTTGACTCTCTAGAATAAAAAAAAAAATTAAAAAAAAGATGCTGTCCATTGAAACAGAACACTGAGATATTCACACAATAAAACGTGACACCTTACATATCACACACTGAGAGAAGCATCAGGAAAGTTTCCAGCATGAAAACTACTGAAAGCTATGTCAAATATGGGCATTTATCATTTGTATTTAGAAAACAGGAAATGATTTGGCCCATCTCATCCCGGCTGGAATGTGGAAGACAAATCTGGGACCGTGGAGCATAATTATTTACAACTCAGAATATGAAAACCTGCACACCACCACTGAAAGCTGGCCAGGAAATAGCTAAAATATCAACATGATCTGAAAAGGAACAGAAGGTGCCAAAAGGTTGAGAGCTTGTTAAAAATTGACCTGTACTTACGGGCTTCATAGAAAATCTAGAGAGGATTGGAGTCAGTTTGGGGGAGTTAAAGGAAAATATAAAACCATTTCCCATCTTGGCAATTGGAAAAGACTGGAGTAAGCTGGAATTTGTATTTTTTATCTACTGGAAATATTAGATATCACATTGGTATGTTTATTTTCTAATTTCAGTAATGCAAGAATGGCAGTAGTATCCCACAAGCTGGGAATGCCTGCACACTGGAGGTGATGCTGCTCATAGCCCAAGAATTTGCTGTCTCTTAGTTTTTGGGGCTAATCTAAGGGCCACTGGAGTCAACAGGAGTCTTTCAGAGGGATTTGGATCAAACTCTTTAGTTCTATGTTTACATAATTATAAAACTCTTACGTTGGGAGCAGTTCAATAATGGAAGAGCACAAGCCAAGGTTTTCATAAATCCTTTCTACTGCCTATTTAGAGATGATATTTCTCCCTCCAGTCCCAGCTCCACATTTGGCATTTTGCTCCATCCTACAATGTTTAGGTTGTCTGATGTCTCCAGGTCCTGCAGCATCAGTCTCCCAGCTGCTAAAACTGGCTCCCAAGAAAACGGTTGTGGTTTGCTCATAGCATGCTTTGGAAAGAGAGCAAATAGCAGACTTGAGGACTGGAGCTGGTGTATTACAAAAATATCAGTTATACTTTCCAAATATCTCACAGCTGTGAAACAGTCTTGACACGGCACGATAGAAGAGGTGCCACCTCGCTAGGATGCATATATGGTTGCTGATATGAGCAGATGCTGGAGTAATCCTGGAGATTTTCATGCTTGCGTCAGGAACTGAAAACCTATGAAAAGGTTCAGGGTGGGATTTGCTTTTGGGAAGAAGGCAATGAGAACTGTTAAGGAATGCACCAAAAGTTTTAAAAATGGATGCCTTAAGTTAGGCTTCTACACCTGTATTTAGGGTTCTGAATAAGTTTGGTTTGATTTAAAAGAACGCTGACACTGGGGGTCAACATGCCCAATTAAGAGCTCTTCCCACTACATTTTAATGAAAAAGTAAAGCTTAAAAACTAGATGATGTCTTTCACAAAGAAGCATCCCTAAGAGAAAGACTTACTCAGCAATGTAACTGCTAGAGCTGCAAAATGACCTTAGGAATTCACATACTGCAAGTAAATATTTATTGCTGTTAAATGGTTGGCCCCAAAAGCAAGCATTCATATTCTGGCTAACCATGTGGAAACTGAGTTCATGCACATGTTGTCAGCCATAGACCCTGCACCACATCATTAATCTGCCATAAGTATTTGGGAGGAAGAGGCTGGTTGTGCGGGGATGCTGTGCGCTCAGTCCCGTGGTGTGAAGGGGAAGATCATGTAATAACAGAAAAATAGAGTGGGTGTCATGAAAAACAAGCCACTTACCTCCAGCAGCAGTGAAATTTTTGGTAAAGTTTCTCTTCTTTTTCTACCCCACATGAAAGGAATGCTGCAGTAAAGATAAATATTATGTTTTGTACAAATATCTGCTTTCACTGCACCCACCATAACACTTTAAAGTGTACGTGCTGCTCTGAAGGACCGGAGCAACATCTCCTAAAACTCCAGTTATTTCCTCACCACTTTTTCCCTCCTTATTCTATATTTATGAGATATTCTTTTAGTTCCGTCATTAATTGATAAGCTTTACATATGTATTATCAATGTCTTTAAAAGTGTAATAGAGTTTTTGAAGTCATTTCATCTAACTGTGAGAGCGTTGATTACCACCTTCTTATGAGCAGCTGGAAGAACCGATACCACTGGCAAAATCAATGAGTGCAGACTTAAAAAAAAAAAAAAGTGAAAGAATTGTACTAAAATCACCTCGAACTTTTGGAGTTTCTTTGTAATTTTTAGGGATTTGACTCAAAACTGATTAAATCGGAGGTTATGGTTTTGCAGAAGCCAAAAATGTATCCCTGAAGTGCTAAATTACCTTTGTTCTGAGTTAAAGCAATTTATTATGTTATCCTGTAAAAAAAGTGCCATTTTGGCAGAAGGCTGTGTAGACTATGCATTTATTGTTTAAGGGATTTTAAAGATGATGGCTATGGGCTGCAGCCTGAGGAAAATAGAAGAGGGCAGTTTTGTATTTCCCCATACCTACCAATACTGACGTATTTAGGGATTGCAACTTATGTTTTATGGAAGTGTTAGGGCTGAACCCAAGTTGACCAGTACAATAAGAAGCAAGAGCCGTGTACATCAACAGCACTCTCTATGTGCTGTCCAAAGCTCTTTGCTATTTATGGTAGACTCAACTGGGTGAATGAGGGATACAACATTAAATTTAAGTTGAGTTTTCCTGCACTACTACTACTTTATCTTTTCTGGTCGGTATTGTGACCATGTACTAATTTCCATGGGTATCTGTTTTCTACCATTAGTAAGTCCTTCTGGTGTTTTAAACCCCATTTCCCATGAATTCCTCACCATAATGAGTATTTTAAAAACTGAATTTTTTTGACCAAAAATCATTATTATTTGCTCATACAAAACCTATTAAGGATTCCTTACATGACAGACCACTGCTATGAGAAGAAGTTTTTTTCTGAGCTACCACAGCAGAAGTATTTGCACAGTTGTTCATAATCTTTTGGTGTGTAATCTGCCATTTGCAGCGGCTCTTTCCTCCATCAGCCTGAACTATTAATACTGCCTGTTGGCCAAGGCAAACACTCTTCCAAACATCTCTGGAGGCCTAATTCAGGCTTTTCTAACCTCTCTGTTTTGGAGTGGAGAATTTTAAGTGGTTTAATCCAACACAAAATAAAAGCAATGAAAGGGCTTGCACTCATTTCAGTGAGAACTGAGTCTGGCCCTAACCCCATACAATAATTATTTCCAAGTTTTTCCTAGCAAGGGCCTTGCAGGTTGCCCCCCATAGTCAATACTTGCTACGAAGAATGAGTTCAGGGATGGAAAGTTGCAATCTGAGATGATTTATTCGTTGCCATTGTGATTGGTTACGGATAAAAGCTGGTGGAATACAAAACCCTTCTGAGCCTTAACTACAGTGCTGAACGCTATAATTATTTAAAAAAATACATATCCTGACTCTGCGTAGAAGCCTGTTTGCTATAATTCATCCCTGTGTTAATAGCCTCCTAACATATATGAATGTATGCTAAAATGGGTTTTAAACTACTAGATTTATGGCTTGGCAGACTGGTAAATGCACAATTATAGTTCATAATAGGTAGGTATCTACTGTCCATTGATTTTTCTCTTGTTCTATTTCCTTCCAGAGTGATGTCATTAGACATTACACGGATGACTAATAGTCCTAAGGAATGACATTCACGTGCCAGAATGCCACATGTCGGTGTTCCTGTATGGGCTCCGGCACCGTCCACCATAAGACGGCAAAAACACCCTCAGCATTTCTGCTACAGCAAATCCTTAGCCTTGCCAATTCTGTGGCAGATCGGCAGCACAGAGGCAATTCAGCTAGGGGGAAAAAAAAGAAAAAAAAAAAGATGAAACCACAAAAGCTATTTAAGAGCTCTGAATATCTTTCTAATCAGATTGCTGGGAGTGCGTTTGGACTTGTATCTATTCATTCTGCGGTGACGGAAGTAAAGGAACTATCCAGTGAGCTATCTGGTTTTCCCAGAATTGTTTGTACTGCTGACCTTTATATCTGCTCATTTATCCTAATTGTTTTTAGCTGCTTGAGGAAGAATCTCAGATGAGAAAAGCAACTCAGTATGTATCAGAGATCCTATCTGCTACAACTTTTGTTTTAATTTAAAGCAGACCCAGCATCATTTTTTTGTGCGCCGGTTGCATAGTACCAAAGGCAGGAATTTGTTGTGGGATTTTTTAATAAAATTGTAGGGCCAAGACAGAGGTCCCTGGACACAGGGAGTGTGATCTGGGGGTGGGGTTGCTTAGACTCCTCTTGCCCAAACGCGTTTCCTGATGTTCTCCGGCTGGGGCAGCTTTTGATGTGGTACTTTCTTGTGGGAGAGTGGGGAGCACCATTTTAGGGAGGTGGCCAAGCTGGCTCTGTCAGCTTTGCCTGAGTCCAAGATAGGAGAAATCCACTGCCGGAGTGTTATAGCGGGAAATCTGGCTCTCGACACCCATAAAACTCCCTCTCCAAGTGGAATTTCCCAGATTAAATGAGAATATTGAGTTTTCTCAGTACCCCTTGTTTGAAATTGGAGTTGAGCAGGCTTCACTTCTTCCGGGGGATGTATTAAATCTATAATAGCCATGTTTTTCTTCTTCCTTCCATCAAATCCCCGTCTCTTGGAAGGGAGTGGGAGGCATGTGACATATACAAAGTGTTTGCTGATGGTTAATAGAAAAGAATCTGGGTTATCCAATAAACAAGCCCCAAACTTTCAACTCATAGGGAGCTTAGCTTCAAACAGTAGCTCTGACTACTGCAAAGTGGTTATAGAGCAAAATAGCAAAGTGATATGCAAAAGCTCACACTAAGTATATCACTTTGCTTCAGAATTCCTGCATTTACTGCTAATGCAAGAAATAGCCTTTGAACTCTAATCTGGTGTCTCCGGAGTAGTTCATAACTGAAGGCACTTCTTTCATCGTAACAGGGTGACAGTGATCCAGACTTGCAGAGCATTTGGTACAGTCCCAAAGCAAGATAATAAGCAAGATAATACTGTAGGCTTTGCATTTCTGAGCATACCAGCCTTTTACACAGACGTTTCAGGGATCCTGCCTCGCAACTTCCACGTGACACAAAGAAGTCTTAGTGTCGTTGTCTTGCATGCAGAAATATGAATATCATTGTCTTGCATACAAGGGGAAAGGAAACATGGCATTTTTGTGACTCCCTTGGTTTGTGCACTAAGCCACCAGCAGAACTATTTCTTGAACTTTTTTGAAGAGAGCCCAAGACCAGAGAGCAAAGTGTGTGTTTCTACACTACTGCAAAGCAATCACCTGTAAGGAATATTTTACCTGTTCAGACTATCAAGTTAGCCAGTGGTTATTGTCACCAGGGGTAGTCATGAAGTAAGATCTTAACCACCTAGGATCTAGGAGCACTGGATATTTCTAATACTTAGTTGAATTCACCTTGAAGAAACATAAAATCTTATGACACAACCCATTTTTACTTTCTATAACAAATACATTTCCATCTTTGCTTCTAAACTGTTTGCCTCCATTCAGGTAGCAGACATCTCATTTTGCTCCTGCCAAGGGTTGGGCTGTCCACTGGAGCCCTTGGCTGGTGGTGCTCAGGCTGTGCTGCTGCCGTGCATCAGCTGCAGAGCTCCTGAGAAGCTGCTCAGCTGCACCCCGCCGTGATCCTGTGCTGGAGACTAAGTAATGGTCAACCTGGGAAAAATACTGAGATTTTAAAGAATTCTATGAGAGACCTCGTTTTAGTCTTATAGAATGGCAACAATGTTTTTCTGGTCCTTTTAGTAGGGTGTATCCTTTCTGCTTTCATTAAAAAGATGTTGTGATCTCACTGTTAGTTGGGTAAGACACAGTTCCTCCATAATAGCATTAATTTTTTATTCAGTTTTTATGTGTCCTCAACTTGATTATGAAGTCAATAATCTAATTTGAAAAACCTTCCTTTTTTTTTCAGCTTCAGCAGTGCTACTAAATGTGGGTGTAGATAAATGACCACACGAAAACTTCACAAAATTAGTGTTTACACATAATCTGGCAATGAGCTATAATTTGATTGGTAAAAAAATCATTTTGTGTACCTCTGCCCCTATTCTGCTGGATAATGAAAATTTATATCTATGTTTCAGACATCTGGGGAGGATGTGACAGCTTTGGGGCTGAATGAAAGATTATGCCACAGTGACCCCTGTCAGCATTTCCTCACGGACTGGTTACCCGAAACCCAGCAGCAGTTACACTACTTCTTTTTTCTTTTTTATTTTTTTTTTTCTTTTAAATTTTTTTCTTTTTTCTTTTTTCTTTTTTCTTTTTTTTTCCTTTTTCTTTCTTTTTTCACCAGAGCAGACTTTCATTTTATTTTGGAAGGTTAATGACACTGTAAATCTAATAGGCCGTTTTAGTGCCATCATGTGGGTATTAAAAGTCACGTGACTGGTCAGGATCCCATCGGGAGTGTTTTGGGGTTGTCTCGCGTAGGAACAGCAAGGCTCCTATATGGCTGTAGGAGCTGGGTATGTTTTCAATTACTTTCTAGGACAGAGCTGCTTGGAAATTAATTTAAAATCTTTGCCTATGGTTGTATTTGCCACCTCTCTCAGATTATCCTTAGTAAATGCTCGTGTATCAAATTCACCTTTGATTCTCTCTAGAGATAATCTGTGCTGTTTAATTTATTTATGCCTCAGGACTATGAACAAACGTGTCTTTGTGCTCGAGGTGCAGAAATGGATCAGAAAAGGAGGATTTTCGCAAAGTCGGTGTATTGCCCTGTCTGTCCCAGCACAGCGGTTTTCCATGTTCCTTGTGCTCTATTTTCTGCTGCCAGACCAGTGTACATCCCATGTACTACTATAGTAACACCTCTTAAAGGCCTTAATGCTTCCCAGTTGCACTGGTAGAGGCATTTGATGTCTTCTGGGATGTACACGGGCTCTGAAGGCAAGAAGGAAATGAAACAGATAAGTGGATAGGTGGGAAACAAATAGAAGAATGGCAGCTAGAGGGTACTGAGAGCATCCTGGGGAGAGAGGAGGTCAGAACATCTCGTGGAGAGAGAGGAGGTCTGAAGACCCCGTTGAGAACTGCCATGAGTCCTGATTTGGTGCAGATAAATGCAGACCCGGGTTTGCTCTCGTCTGTGTGGTTCAGTTGCATAAAATACATCCAGATGTTTTCAAGAACTGACAGGTTTTAATGAAGGATTTGGGTGCCAAGGCTCACCTTCAAAAATTGTGTTTCCCTCCTGCCAATGACAAGATATTGAGACCATGGATATTTAAAAGGCATTATGTTCACTTGATTGACGTGGGCCTGTTCCAAAGTGTGGGTTTTTCTTCCCAAATGTCCATTTTTTTAAATCAGTATGTCTGCCACAAAAGATTTCCACTAAGCTCTACCAAAATTTGTTTACTTTGGGAGGAGAGCCTCCTAAAGCATAAGGATAATATAGAGTTCAAAAATGCGAATGATGTCGTAACAGAGAGAACTCCCTCATGTGTCGTACATTTGGATATTTTGAAGAGCAGTGACTGTATCGTTTCTCATGGACACGGCTCCAGGAAATGAATAATGCTCAGGAACTGTCAGAGATGAGCATGCAAAGATTCACCCACCTCCTTCACTCTTCTACTTCTTCTCCTCTACTTTGCCTTTGTTCTTCTCAAATATGTTTTTCTATGGGAAAAAAAAATCTGAAGAGTTTGGAGCCTGGGGAGTGGGATGATTCCTGAGGCCCTCTGAGCATTCCCACTTTTACTTCATGCTTTGTTGTTTCCTATTTATGTGTGTGGCTGCACAACCGATGCACTGCAGGTCCAAAGGAGGGCTGACTCCAGATATCAAACACTCCTGACCTGGGGGCTTCTGCACCACCTTTCCTCAAAAGCTGTGCCAATTTGGGTGATTATTTAGCAAACACACTGCTTGGAAGAGGCAGTTTGTTTTTAATGAGCCAAGCCTTCTCTTGGTCACTTGCGACCTTCTGTGTCCCTTAAGGGAGATAAACCCAGGCTCATTCCACCAGCATACGCTGGGGCTGCTTGTGAGTTCATCCATCAGGGAAGTCAGAATAAATGTCTTGCTGGTCATGCAGCTTAAGGTGCCTCCCATAAGGCTGGCATTACTTTTAGCCAACATCACTGAACGGCTAAGGTCCTCGTCCCGCAGTTATCAGGTCTCCAGCGGAGCGTCCCACAGCTCCCAGGGGCCCACGCAGCCAGATTTCCTTTCCAGAAAAAACAAAGAGCGGAGACATGGGATACGTCCTGTGTCTTCCCTGATACACTGCAGGATCACCCACGTTAGACATAGCCAAATAGCTCTTCAGCAAGACACATGCACTCCAAAATAAGAGATCTGATGGTCTCTCGGTTGTTGTGGAATAAGGGACAACGCTCCCTTCTCTGGCACCTTCTGGGGTGGCTCTGATTCAGCATCACTGTAGCAATCACATCCCTTTGTCTCTTCTGTCTGCTGTCCTAACAACTCCTATGCAGCTCTTAGTGTCTGCTTTTCATGTTCACTCCGCATCACCTGCCTGGGGGCTGCTGCCTCTACCTCCAGAAGGTCCAACAGTTACAGTACGTGTGCTGGAAATGAACATCCCAGGGAGAGGTCCAAGACATCGTGCTCTTTTACCTTGATCCTACCCACAACTGGTCCCGAAGAGTCATATACTGTATTGGTCTAGTGGGTCTGCAGTGCAAATGCTGCCAACGCTTCATTCTGTCTGTCCCAGCCTTACTGAAGTCAATCAGAATTTTGATAGTATTTATGCTAGAAACCCTTGAAATATTTTTTCTATCTGGTACACAATGTCTGTACTTCTCCAGTAGTGAGAGCAATGGTATCTCTTCACTTAGGCATTCCTGAAATCTTTTTAGTGGCCAGAAGTTTTCAGAGAAAGCACAAGTGGCAGCAGTAGTCGCTGCCTCCCCACAGACCACATATCTGTGACCTGAAAAAATTAGCAATATCTGTCATAAAACTGGTGTATTTGAATGGTCATTTGTTTTCTTTTTAAGCTTTTATTTCTGCAACCTCTTGCAGTATGATTATCCTTCATTTTCACATTCACAGCCTGTGGTACCAAATTTCATCTTAGCGTGACTTAAAATATTCACACTATCAGGTCCATAAGCATTACATCCACATTTTTTTGGGGAAAAAAATATCCAGGTTATAAACCGTAGAAAAATAGGGTTTGTAATGAAAATGCTGACAGCACCTTAACTGTCACTGGGTACTGCTATAAACAAGTGTTATGTTTATGTGCATGAGAGCAAACTCATGCAGTGCTGGGCTTTACCAACTTAGGGGACCAGCAGCACACACTTACACAACTTATTTGTTTTTCACAAAAAGACACTGAATTCAGTATTGCACCGCAATATGTTGCTAATTACCTAGCGCTTTGCTGATATGGTAACTGGTTCGCTGTGTGCCTAAACTGGTAAACTGGAATTTGGAAAGCCATGGATGTGATTTAATTGCTCTCTTAAACTGCAGAACAATTAATTATTCCGTAAGCAGTGATCTATTCCTCATTTTCATTTCTAAATCAGCTCTGGCAATGTGTTTTGCACCAGGAACCTGGCATATAGGCAGTACTTAAAGTTCTAACGGTGCCTGTAACTTTAAATCTGTCATTTTAAACTTCTCCCATTGCTAATTTTATGATTGGGAAGGGAGTTTCTGCTACTCTGCTAAATGACTGAGCTTAAGAAATCCTGGGGTGCTCTGAAGGCACTTGAAGTCAGCCTTTGTCAAGGTTAGGTCCATTAACCCCATAAATATCCCTCAGCTCTTGGGGAAATCCACCTGTTCACCGACAGCCTTCCCCCCTCCCACGGTGGTCAGCAGACGATGGGGATGATGTTGGCCTGTGAGCTGAGAACGTGAGGTTCCCCCAGTCCTGTGGCTGTTCCCACAGCTGGGGCTTGGCAGGATGTTTCCAGTGCAGCCAGTACCTTCTCCGGGCTGCATATTTTGGGGCAAATATCTCCTGCTGGGCAAGGTGGACATTGTGTTCAGATGCGAGCCTGGACTGGAAAGCAAAACCGTTTACGAATGGGTCATTGCTATGTTGCATTGTCAGAGCTGGCAGAAGGAGGAGAGATTTTAGGGAATCAAACCACCACACAGAGGAAAAGCTCGTACTAAACAACACAAGGTGCACGGAGCAACTGAGTAATTCTATATTTACATGTACATTGCAGCAAATGCCNATATTTTTTTTTTTTTTTTTTAGCTCTTTAGGTTTTGTGTTATGAGAAAGTATGAAACATAAATCACACGGAGCTACTCCTGGCCTTAAGCCTTCAGGATGCATTTGTTTGAAATCAAGAGCCAAATTCCCTGGATCGGCGTAAACTCTTAGGTGCCAACTGGGGCGAAATGCCAGCCTTTGAACTCCTGCACATTATGGCTGATGTGATCCATATGCAAGACTTGTGTCGTTCTCCAAAGTGGTTTCTTTTAATTGATTTAGCAAATTAACAATATTAGGCCTTCTGTAGGATAGAAAGTACATTACTCACCGTGCCCTTATATTACCCTGAAAGGAAATCTATTGTTCTTTTGTAATGAAATGGTATCACAAGGAAAGAAAAAAGGTAGCAGTAGCAGGTAAAAGGAATCACATTCAGCTGTCAAGCATGTTTAACGAGGAACTTTAATTATGAGGCTGGAAATCAATCAGCATAACTTTAGCAATGAAGTCTTAAAGGGAAACTAAATTTCTTTCTCTCTTGCAAAGTTTACTGAAGCAGTTTGAGCGGCTGCCAGCCATCATTGTTCTGAGAAAAGGAACTTGAGGAAATTGCAAGTCACACTGTAGCATTTATTGTAGGCATATTTAACAACAAAAAAGGAGGATTTCCATGGATTCATGTTTAATGGGTTCTTCCTAACTGATTCATCTCTGCCTTATGATTTGTAACAACCTTTGGTTTCACATACTGTATAAAATCTGTTCTTAGAAAAGCATGTATGAAAGGTGATCGGTTGCACTGAAAACTGATAGTTTATGATTCATAGGGCATAAACGTTACCTTATTTGTTCCTTATTCTCTGAGAACCTGGGCTGTGAGGAACAGCATGGCATGACTGTTCAGTGCAGCGAGAACCTAAACCTCCAAAACTAGAGCTAACGCAAACAAATGATATTCAGGTCTCTTGTAACACAGGGCTGTGTTTCCTGACCATGAGCTGTAGCAGTGTCTTCGGGATGCTACTATAAAGGCATGTTGGTATTCCCTGTGCAACTGAAACTTCTGTAGATTTGTTTACTGTGCCAAAATGTTTTGTTTGAGCTATAGCATACCATGTAAGGGCAAATCCAGTGGCTACTGGAAAATGGTCCCCAACATGCATCTCAGCAGCACCTGTGCGGCTGTCCCAGCACAAAACCAAGCTCAACCTTTTTGCCAGCTCTTGTTGGAGAAACTATAGGGCAGAATTAAGCCAAAATGCTTTTCAGGACCTACAGCTGTGCCCACCACAAAAGGTAGTTTTGGAAAGCCATGTTTCCATCTCTGGTTTAGGCATATTTGGTTTCTCATTAAGCTATGAAAGGTGCAATTTATCAGCATTAAATGAGCCATTCCTTCCATTGCTGGTTGTCACTGCTGTTGTTTGGGGGTGCTGCATTGCTCCCCACTGTCGTTTAAATCAAAGCACATCTCTGACTCCCCTGCTGTCCCTTGGAGCCCTACCACCACGTGGGCACCCAGCGTTTCAGTGGCCGTGCTTGGGGATTAATGGTCTGAATTAACATTTGGATATTGCAGCAAAGGGTGCTCGACAAACCCTTAATGCAGGTAGGGGAGAAGTAGTTTTGAAACCAATCTAGTTGCCATTCCATAGGAAATCCAAGTCATAGATCACGGTTATTGGTGTTTTAAAAGTGGCAGTGCCTGTTAAAGGCTGGCTATTCCCTAGAATATAGAGGTATTTGGGGCTGCAGTGGAGACACATTGGCAGCAGTGTGGAAGCTCTGAACTCACCTGCCAATGCTCTGCCTAGCTTAACTGCTATCAGTCGCTCACTTTCATGAGTCTGAAATTCATACAGCCCCAAAAGAAAGATAAATAAGAACAAGTCAGTTTTCACCCTCCAGACACAGGCCGAGGAAATTATTTCAAGTAAAATATATCATCTCAAGCAGGGGCAGATGAAATAGTTTTCTACTGAAGTTGTTCTCCCAGTTGACAGAACAAATTACCAAATTTCCTCCACTGGTTATATTAAGTATCTTTTGAAAATCATAATTACATTCAACTCTTTGGCAAAGACACCTGTGTTTGCGGTAAGCTGTTTAGCGATGCCCAAGAATCTTCATGGTGAAAGATAAAGGTACCTTGTGACCCAGCTACTATTAAATACTGTGAATCAGATCTTTACCAGATACATCATTGATTTAATAATGATCTTCATGGCCTCAGTGGAGCTATAGTCACTGATACAGGATGAGGCTTCATCAGTGTAGCAAAACCCCTTTGAGCTCAGTAGGAGCAGAGCCAGACCCACTGTTTGTTCTTTACTACTGTCCACTGAACCCTAGGCCAGCTTTATTAAATAAGAAGTAATTTTAAAAGTCCTGTGTAGGACCTGTTCCAGGATCATTGCAATCTGGTTTAAATAACTTCAGGGAAAAAAGCTCCTATATCTATGCTCCACCAACCGTACAGGTAGCAGCCAAGCTGGGCTTAAATAATAATGAAAACAATATGTAAAAGAGTAAAAAGGCATTAAAATACTTTTGCAAAAATTGAAGATACTCCCTAAAATCAAGTATATTAAACAGAAACTATTAGTGGTCTTGTGCACAGCTGAAAAGCTTTGGGTTTTGTCACCTGTGACTGCAGAGCGGTTTCCCGCCCCGGGAGGATCCAGGTCTGCATGGCCTCGGCAAGGGGGCTGCAGCATGGGGACTATGGGACCCACTGTGGGGCAGGGTCTGCAGGATGCCCGCTAGCCTGCAGGAGCTGCTGGCTATGTGAGTCTGGCATGGTGGGTACCACCTCCCTGGGCTCCCTGAGACACTGATTTCTCAGGGGTATTTTGGTTCGTGCCCTGGGGAATAAGGGGGGCTGCTCCCTTCACATCATTAACAAAAGCATCATTTCCAGCAGTTCTCTAGGGAACACTGATGAGCAAATTTCCCAAATTAATTGGTTGGTTTAGCCTTGTTGTCCATAGCAGGAGACTAATTTTATTAAGGTCCATGGCATAACGTGCAATTCAAACAACAGAAGGATTCCTGGGGAGTTCAGAGCTTTCCTCTATCCCTTTTACTTCAGGGCAATTTAGGGCCATGTGTTTATGGTACATATATTTGGCTTTCTCTGTCTCATGTGGGAACCACTCACCTTGACTGTCAGTATATTTTTGATAAAATTGAGGTAGAGATGAAGCAGACCATATTCTACAAGAAATCTCACCCACTGTATCTATAAATTCTCTCTCTCATCTCCTGTGAGTGTTGAATGAGCCTTCAGGTGTCCGGCATTATTTCTCTTATGGTGCTCCAAGAGGCCGCATGAGATTGAGCAGGGGCTGCAAAGCCCAGGAAGTTTTACTATGGTCAAAAATAAAGAAAATCCTGCCTTCCTCTCTCATGCCTTCACCCTTCAAAGGCAAGTGTGTTTTCTCATCATTGATGCATTTTAAACTCCTGTATTTATAGTGAATACAGAAATTCATGTTGCTTCAAAGAAAAGACTTTTCCTTTGAAAAGGTTGAGATAGGTTGTTTTCAAACATATGCCTTTTTTTCTGTCATATTGGGCAGGCAAACCATTGATATGTATATAGCATACATTCAAGCAAGGCCGCAACATCTACATGTGGAGGAGCTGGGGACCAAGTGAGGAAAGAAAAACTGAGCTCCTGATGGAGGTGTAACAGTGGAAACGTATTTTAAAAATATTTCTAATTGCTGAAGGGGTGGGTTATTTGTTGCTAAATATTCACATGCCGAGTGATGTGTAAGTCTGGAAGAAGCTCATTTTAATGTTGGCTGTGAGGCCTGTTACTGCATTTTGGCTGGATCCTTCCACCCTTATGTGCAATCAGCAGCCAGGGGCTGCTGTGGAAATATGGTGGTCAGCATGGTACACATACACAGCCAGATACTAAGTCGTTGGGTTAAGGACTGGTTATTCTAAGGATTTAGTAACTTTGCTATCTTTTCGCAGTCTTTCTGAACCTCCCTGTCACTTGTCCTCCCATAGCAGTATATATTTTCTATGTAGAGACATTTATTGTATTCACTTGTTGATGAGTCTATTCTGTGTCAGTTCTGCCCTTCTTGGCAATTTTGCTGAAATCCACAAAATTCATTCCAGCCCATGCCATCAACCAAAATCCTCATCAATTTTTCAATGAATTTCTAATGCTATCGGAGGGTTAATATATGAGATGATCCCAGTGTTGTGTCAGAGGAAAACCTTTTGAGCAGGGGATGGATGTACAGTACAGCGTGGCATATAAATCATTTTCAAATTAGTATTCTGTACATCTGGAGAAGAGTACATTTGTGTGCCTGCATAAATTGCCTGTGAACACATTTCAAAACCCTACGCTTAATCTTAGCAATGAACATTTCAAAAAGTAAATTAATATCTTCAAGGAGGAGAAATACAGTATATTAAGCAGAAACCCACTGGAAACTGTATAGTTAAGAATCTGTCAGCCTTTCCATTATAAGCCCTGTTTTTTGAGGGGTTTATAACTCAGTTATAAAATTTCACACTAGGCTAAAGGTTGGCACGTATCGTCTCAGTTTGGCAGGGTGACATTTTATTAGCTCTGAAGGAGTTTTGAATCCCACGTCAATGGGATATTATTTTAAACCACAGAAAAGAAGTTTAAAAACTTGGGGTATGACTTAGCTGTAGGAAGGTGAGACGAGCGGGATTGAAGCCCAAAGCAATGCTGTTGACTCGTGGAGGGGTGACACCAGCATTGCCACGGGGCTGAGGTCAGGCTCACACGTCAGCCCCAACGCCAAATTTCTTTACTTTTGTCCGTTCTCCTTAATGTGACTTTAATTCACATCTTTATGGTTAAATGTATATTGTGCTGAGGTTATGGGTCTAGTTGGTGGTTTATAAATTAGGTTAATTAACATTACAATAGTACTTCATGAGGGTGCGTGTGTGCTTGTGGGTGGATATGTGTGTGCAGACAAGAGCACTCCTTGGAAGCAGAAACAGGATTAAAGTGTCTGTGGGAATTGTAAATTTATTGTGTAAATAGCTTTATGATTTGTTGTGTGTTTGGATTAATGCAATATATATCCATTTTAAACATTGATCTTTAAGCAAGTAACGTAATAAATCTGAATATTCCTTCAAATTACTGTTTACACTGGCCATGCTATAGATTAAAAGAGACAGTTGCCTTTATAAATTTACTTGTAGTGTACATGGGTGCGTATAAATACTTCTGCTTCCAATTATACCAAACAATGATGATAAACTGTTGTGAGTTGCCTGGACAATTGTACACAGCCTGAGTCATGCGGAGGGATGGTGCTGGGCAGTGACCGATGCGCACATGGCACGGCGGGCAGCGGGGGCTATTGTTTAGGCCAGGAAATGTGTAAATAGGCACCTAGAATAAGAATTCTATAAATGTATCAAAATGAAGATATAGTTCCTTCCCAGCTGTACAGCTTCTAAAAGGGGGAACAGTGTAAACTTGTCAAAACATGGAAACGTGATCGTTTGTTTTGTATCTACAATTTTAATGGTTTGCAGTAACGTGTTCATGAAAATGTATCTCTAGGTACCCCTTGGCCTTGGGCTGGTTTTGGTTTTCCGTATACCTTCCAGGGCTGCTGATGGTGCTGGTTTTCATGCTCTGTATTATTAAACAGGCTTAATTCGATAGTTGGGCAGCATCTCAGAAGGGATACTGTGTTATCATTATGACCCCTTAAAAATGCATTTGCACCAAACACTGTGGCTTTAACCATGGGGTTAAGATATGCCAGAGTTCATAGGCATGGAAATGCACTTAAGGAGATTAATACACAGGCTTAGTTTTAGTTTCAGTCTTTAAAGAGAAATCCTGTGGCCACCAGAAGCCCTCTGAAGAGCCGACTGGCTGCAGCCTCACCAGACGTGGGAGGCAGAACCAGTGGCCAGGGTGGTCCATGCTCGAGGAGCGAGTCTCTTCCCAGGCAGGCTTCTTCCCTCTCTGATTCACCAGGCAGCCGTCCCACAGCTGGAGAATGTGGCTCCCTGGCTTGTCCTGGTTTGGAGCAATACATTTAGAGTGGTACCAGTGAGGGTACCACTTGATCTTTCTGCAGCTGTCCTATGGTGACTTCTTAGTCCATAGAGTAAGTCATCTTCTAAACAGCGCACCAAAAAAACACATCCCTAAAAAATGTTCCTTCTTCAGACATGGTGGGGAACTGCTTTGTGCCCTGTATAAGCAAAAAATTACTTTCTGAAGTGTTCACATTTTTCCACAGATCAGGGAAAGAGTGGTTGGGTTGAGCTCTTACATTGAATCCATCCCCTGTATGAACGCAGAAGAGCTGTCCCCCAGCTGGCAGCTCCTGGAGAGGGGAAGCCCTTGTCGTACCAAAGGGTTGCACTGACAAGAGCTGGCCAGATGTTAAATTAATCAAATAATGCAGTTTTAAAACTCAGGAAAGGGAGATCACAACTGGGCCCTCTTGCTTCTTTTGCCCTCTTTGTTATCCCTCCTCTTTCACACGTATTTCTAAGAGCAAGAAAAAACAGTGATTATGATAAATTATAGGAAGCTGGCAGCAGTAGTAATTAACAGGTAATTATCAATAAACAATTTAACCACAAAAACTTGGATCCCACCTACCACTTGTCAGCAATAAAGTCATGGAGGCTCCACAGGCCACTGGACAAACAGTCCACGGGGAGCATGGCCGGCGCTGTTAGTGCAAATAAACAACGCTGTGCTGAGAGTCTAAACAAAAGCCCAGGGCAGAGTGACCGCGGGGAAGCGGGAAAGAAAAAGCTCCCTCGGCAGAAAAAAACAACACAAAACCCAACAGTGGCTACAGTTGTAGAGCCAACCTCAAACTGCTTGCAGTTATTGGAGCCCCAAGTAAGTATCCCATAAACAGCAGTCAAAGCCCAGTATTTAGCATCTTGAAAAAAAAATCTCTTTGAAAGCAGAAAAAGAAAAGGCATTTTGGGGGAGGTAAGGGGAGAGCTGGAGGGAGAGAAAACACTGCTATGTCAACTGGTTGACTACAACAGATGCTTAATCGTGCCAAGCCTGATTTGAAATCTCTGTTTTTGTGATGCTGAGGCAAAAGGAGATGTGCGTGGCAACCATGCAAGTACTAAAGGGTCCTCTAGATGTGTGTGCAGATGTGCTCGGCCAAATGTCCTCCCATCCTCATCCTTGGGAATCAGGAGAGGTTTATTGGTGACTTCCAACAGGGCAAAGCGGTACCCGTCTTACAAGTGCAAATGGGGTTACTTTTCTCTCCCTTTTTTCTTAAATATGACCATAATGACCTTGGAGGAATGATAGCCCTTGTTAACACTGCCACACTTCCTAATGATCTTCATCTTGCATTCCTACATTGGGATTAAGGCCAATTTTCTGTTGAAAGGAGTCAGATAAGGACAGCAGAATGAAATAATATGTTGAATGCAGACCTTATTTTTTGTGAGTGAATATAACACTACAATCTAATGTAATGTAATTAAAGCACTTGGATTTTTGGTTTTTATGAATTAATATCAGAATCTTTTGTAAAAATAAGTTAATTACAAGTTAACTTTTATGCTAAACAGTTGACATGATTCAATCTTTAGATTTGCACTTAATAAGCCATATGTTGGTGTACTCCTGGAATGTATATATTCAAAGAAGAGAGCGGTGATAGCTTAATTTGAAACCTTTGTTGTCTGTCACCCAAAGGAAGCCCCCAACATGTTTGTCGTGACTAACGTGTCATCTGTGCTGTCAAGCTTCCTATCGGCCCTACTGCACCTACCCTAAAGATCTGCTTCCCAGCCATTTCTGAGCCTGCATCAGATGCTGCAATGTGTCTGCCTATTTTTTCCTTTATATTGTCCGTAGCCTGCTGGTTTCTCCTGAGGTTCTTTAGTTGCTGCTGCATTTTCTGAGATTTTCTTAATTCCAATTTTTTTGGAGAATCCTAGATCTTCGAACAAACCCTCATGCTGTCCCCCCCAGTAACTTAAAAGTAATTAAGCAAAAAGTAACGATTTTCAACATCTATCATTTAATTTGAAATTACATATGGATTTAATGGAGAGGGAGGAAATAGTGCTTTGAGAGATTAGTTCTTAAATTTTGATTTAAGAACTGAGTTATTAGCTGAAATAATATGAAGCGGGGCTGCTTTTTTGACCTTTCTAAAGTCTAGCCTAGTCAATTATTACAGCAGAGCAGGGAACCAGGGAACAGCTTTGAATCAGTCAGACCCAAACTGATTTAAGTTTGCATGGGGTCGAATAAGACATTAGTTAAAAATAACTAATGTATTCTTTGACCTCCGTAATGAGAAAGGACATTTACAGGTTTTTTCACTATACATCTGATCCTGTTTATTTAATTTTGTGATTTAAAGATGGACTGGATGTTCTCATAAAGGTCTAGATAATATAATTTTTTTTTTTTTAAGTTTCCTGCATCTAAATATTCTTTCAGTTATGCATTTTGTCCATCAGTTTATATCATGGTTGTATTTTGAGGCAAGACTGAATAAGAAAGACAACCATGGATCCCAATGCTGGAAGGAGCAGGATCACCAGGGCTGCCACCTCCCTGCAACCTGCTTTAAGAGCAAAACCCAGATTAGTGCTGATAAACCTGCTTTATCGTTGTTTTCCAGGCAGAATTAGGCAGGCACTGTGGCTGGAAGACTCCTTCCTCCCAAGACCTTAATTATTTTCCTCTTTTCCTCTCCCTGAGCATCTCTGTGTTGCGGTGAGGGGGGAAACCTAACCCAAAACCCTATGAGCTGGGGGAGGGCAGCTAAAGGCAGATTAGTTTCCTGTTCTATGGGGAGAGAAATTTCTGCAAATTATTGGTTAAAGAGGGAGAAAATAAAGCAAAAAAGGGAGTGAGTGATGGAGACAAGTGTGTGGGAAAAGGAGAAGAAACTGAGAGGGAAAGGAAGGGGAAAGGAGCATTGATGGCAAAGTGGACCCAACCCTGCAGAAAGTTTTATGCTAGTCCCAACTTTGGTTATTTCTTCAGGCTCCAGCTCTTCCCGAGTACAAGACAAGAAAACAGAAGTTGTTTCCATTTTTTATCTAGATATCTCTCATTTCTGAACGCAATTCATTGCCATCTTGCTGCCAGCCGATGCTTCTCTGGTTTGGTCCTCTGGTGTGCCAAGGCTCAGTAGCCCTGATTTATGCATCTTCCCTTTTTCTGTTTTATAACCTGAGAAGGTGCCTTTATAACTAGTATATTCGGTGCTGTAAAGAAAACGTTAGTATGTCAACTTTCCAGAGACTTTAAAATAGGCCAGCTGGCTTCTTGGAGTGCACAGCTTGAAATGGTCACTTCCATTTTCAGCTGAGCAGTGCTGCTGTCGGGAGGAGTGTTGATTAAATTGACCACAGTCCAAGGTTGGTAGAGAGCATAGCACAAAGCGACTTCTCCCCAGAGCAAGCAGAAGATTTCTGATGTACACAGGGATGGAGCATGATCTTTTTCCTTCCTGTACTGCAGCGTTTACTTTAAAATACTATGTTTCCTTAATAAAAGAAGCATTAGCTTTTACCATTGAATTTGCTCAACAATTCAGATTATATTTCATCACTTGTACCCAGCTTCACACATAAATGTTTAGCAATATAGATAGCCCCATGTTCTCCTAAGCTGTCAGTAATACAGTTTTCAGGAATAAAGGCTGTTCATATGAGTAAGGTTCTGTAAGATTAACAGATATAAAGTTTTGTTTCATTAAAGATATGGTTCCCACACTTCTTTCTATTTAATCAAATGGCTTCCATGATATTTTCTTTCCTCATCTTCAGTGAATCCTTTCACAGGGATGTATTCCGGTCAATGGGAGTGAATGAGTAAGGAATTTATTTGCATGGTCTGTCGCTGCCTCTGTGCAGCACCTAGAGCAGCAAAGTCCCAATCCAGCAAGGTGTTAGACCCCTTAAGTCCCATCTAAAATCCCTGGGGAATAGAGCGTTTTCACCATGTTAAAAGAAAACATCAGAAAGGTGTCAGAAAGAAATATTATCAGTGTGACAATACACAAGGATGGGGGCAACTCCGTGGGGTAAATGAACTTCTGTGTGCTTCAGGACCATCCCTGTGAATGAAAGACACCCATCAAAAGCAGGAGCCATCTAAGGATCCTTTCTCATGGTGGTAAAATGTTAATACAATGGTCCCAGGGCTTCCTCCAGATCCTCGGCAGAACAAAACTGCTGAGTGAGAAAAGATAGTGACATCCCAGGCTAACGAGCATGTCTTCATGTTTTCCACTCACTTTGCACCTGAAATATTACCTATTACTTCTAGTTGTCCCCAAAATCCAGCTAATCCATTCTGTTTCTTCCTATTCCCTTTTTATAAGTTGTTTATTTTTTTTAAGTTATGTTTGCAAAGCTTTCTCTCAGCCCGAAAACAACTGGGTGTTTTGGAAGCAAAACACCTTAGCACTTACTGCAGATGTAACAGTAATCTTTTATAATCAGAAATAGGTATAACTGTGTGTCTCTGTCAAAGGAGCTTAACTGTCAAAGGATTAAGCCACATCCTGATCAATGGAAGTGACTTCCTAGATAACAGGCAGGGAAAGATTTCCTGTAGTTAACAACAATAAGGGAGAGGAACTTTAAAAACAACTCTCTATTTGATAACTACAGAAATCTAGCTAAGTCTTAGGGATTTAGCCAGGGAACATATTGGTTTCAGCAGACTATGGTAAAGTTAATTAAGGATGATTAATGGAGCATTTTCCTTCCAATGATATCTGTGACAGAACAAAGCTGTCTGAGGCTTGTCAAGCAGAATTTGAGTTGAATGAGTATTTATGTGATCAAATCTGAAGGGCTGCCTCTTGACAGAGCAAGGATTCATCAATCAATTGCGCTGGCTTGCAGTGGTGGGAAATTGGTCTATCAGCATAGCTCTACTCCCATCCCCCATTTTTTCATTCAATCATCCCTTAGGCTACAATGCATCTTTAGCTTTTACCTCTGACCACCTTAAGGGCTATCAGAGAAAAGTAAAAGCAAGAGCTAAAACATCTATTATAGTGGTTATTTCTCAGCTGTACTCATACAATTGATTTCTTTTAAGCAGAAGCCCAGGCACTGTAAAGCGATACAAGCCTGTTCAATGAATTAATTGGTTTTAATAGAAGTTTAGCTTTGAGCCTGAAGAATATATAGTGCTCTCTTGCTAGAAAGTCTCCTATTAGGGAAACCACCTGCACAAAAGGCCCCGGTCCTCTCTTAATCCCACTGCCCTCATCATAATCACTTCATTTAAAAAGGCAAGAGCCTTAATTTAAAAGGAAGGGGCATTACATGTGTTCCAGTTTCTGTGCGTTTAATCATGCGTCAGTTCCTGGGAGGGGAATATTGGCTGCGTGTGTTTGGCTGTGGGCTGCCCTCACAGCCCTTTGATCCCCGGCACATAAGTTGTGCCAGGATTTGGGCAGAGGAATGATGCCATTGCAAATATACCAGTATCTTTGTTAAATGAATACCTCAGTTGCTTTCACTGCTGTAGGGATTAAATGGAACTAACCAAGAATCACGTGAAGTGATGTGTATCTCAGGGAAACCTCAGAAAAAGACAAGTCTTAGTCCTACTCTGAATAAAGTTGGGGCAGGTATCCTTTGTATTTCAGGAGGCACAGGTTTAGCTCCGTTTTCTAACCCAGTACGTAAATGATTTTTAGTTTAACTCCTGAACGCTCAAGCTTTGTCTTTTGGGCCCTCAGCGAGCAAAATACACAAGCGGTATTTGAAATTGAAACACCAAGACAGTCATTAAACGTCTCCATCCTTAGCCATGTAAAATGCCATCCTTAGACATCTAGCCTACATTAGCCATCTATTGTTCAGCAATTTAAACTGATCAGCAGTTTAAAAAGAGAGGCACCTCTTGGGGCATTTCACCTATTTTCCTATAAACACCTAGGTGAGGATGATGAGGGTTGCATTCAAGAAGTCTAATCTCTCTCTAAGGAGAGCTTGGACTCTACACCTACTTTTGAAATGTGTAAAGCTTCCAGTAAAAATAAAATCTGTGAGAAGTGGATTACTTTCTTCAGTGCAGTCATAAGCTCAGTTGTGTGTCTCCCTCATCGGATTTGCACACTAATCTTCCTTCTTAAGTTACTGGTAGAAATTAGGTTTCTAGGACTTTTGTGAATTGGAAAATTGAAGTTCTGCCTGGTAATAATTTTGAGGTTTGGTACCTACCTCAGCTAGGCCAGCTATAAATTAGGGATCATAAAGTCAAGACTTCACTTTTTGCCCAGACTTGCGTACTTTACACAAAGAAACACAGAGAAGACGACAGTGCTCCAGTGTGCCCTGACCTAAGGAAGAATAGCTCAGTCACAGGTTGTCCTTACTTTTCTATGCAGGTTTCCATACTGGGCTGTTCCCCTGAGAGCAAATATCTTCCCTGTGTATGCAAATTTTATATAAATCCAAAGAGGTCTGTAAATGCAAATAAGTCCTGTAGACTTTGTTGCCCCAATATGATTATTGTTGAGAGCATTTCTTTCCACCAGTAGAGAATACTATTTTGTATGTGCAAGCAAGCTTAGAAACCAAATGTCTAAATATTTAACCAATGTTATTTCAAAGAATTTCATTATTCATCTTCTTTATGGTTTATATTATCACATTCTTTGTCTGTAGTTGTGGTTTATCATAAGCAACCCATCTGCTGTAACAGCCAAATTGGAACATTCATATAAGATGCGTTCTGATATCATAAACATGACAAAAGATAGATTACATTTAGTCTTTCTCCATGTTTAACCAGTTTAATTTGTTTCCTATGCAGAAGAGGCTCTAAATTTACTTAATATATGTTAGCACTTAGGAACATGGTTAGGAACATGACTAGGGTCTTAACCTATTCGTAAATAAATGGGAAGCTTCCTGTCTGAGTAAAAGAAAGAGAGAGAATTTATGTCAAACAATCAGGAATTTAATACATAGTGCTCTATTAGGATGTCCAGTTTGTGTACATACTCTTAAGGCATGATTACGAATAACTTCACTTCTTATAAACAATGTGACTGAAGAAATTACTCACAGATACAACAAAAAGGGAAAGAAAGGTAGGAAGTTTTAGCTGCAGCCAATAAAGGAATTACTTTCCCTGAAAAGGTTAAAAACTCATGCATTTATTTTTGTTGCCATAATATTTGTCTTTGCAGGTTTAGCTTTCTTAAGAATCCCAAAGAAGATGCTGCGTCGGGAAAGATTTTAGTGACCTGGGTTCAGAGTCATATCATAGATCCAATATTTTCTCCGACAGCTTTGGTTTTAAAGTAACCCTAATGCTGGACTAAATCTGTGAAGTGACTGTCCATATTTATATCACTCTAGAGAGAGCTTTTAGTGATTACAGGCTTGATCCGGCAAGCTGTTGAATGCCTTCAACTTCTGTCGGCTTCGGTGGAAGCCAAGGGTCCCCAGCACACAGCTGAGAGCGCTCAGCACCCTCAGGACCCAGCCCGACGTGGTTTTTCACATTGAAAGGTCAAGTAGAGGGCTTTTCATTTCAAGCTAAAGAGTCATTCATTTTTCTCTCTTAAGGTAAAAGTCACATGATTAGAGAGTGTGTGATTAACTGTTAAGGAAACAATGTCCATAATGATATATAAAGGTGTTGCTTTCAAAAGTTACGGTTGGATTTCTTCAGAGGTGTTAAATATATGGTGGTCCAATACCACGCAATTCATGAATACTAAAAATAAATATAAGCTTATTTCTGTGATGGTGATTTACTACTAAGCAATTTTGAGCAAATATATTCACATTATAGGATATGAATACAAATCAAACATAACTGAGCTGGCCTTTATGAGAATGAAGTGTCAGTACATTTGAAAATATGTGTAACACCAAACTTTAATCATTTTACCAGCACGTTAATATTGCAATTGATTATTCTGTGTTCCTGAATGTTTAAGGTTTTGCTATTGATTTGTCTGCTACAGGGATTGCACGCCTTCCAGGGCTATCTGGAACTCGGTCCTTCCCAGGTTGGGATACTACTGGTCTGATTTGGTTTGACAAAAGAGCTTATCCTGTTGCAAAGTGCTTGCCTCCAAAGAGCATTAACACAATAAGAGTATAGAGAAAGGGAAAAATAACAGTGGAACTAACAAGTTACACATGTGCCTTCACCAGCATCAGATTGGCTTTCATTGCACCTCTTCTCTGCTCATGTCATTTTCTTGGAATGCAGTTCCCAAGGTGAAGACTCCGTCTTCATGTCTGTACATGAAGTATTTTATACACTGTCAGCACCAGGAAAAGTAATGGGTAACACTCTAGGGTTCTTATTACAATAGCGTTACACTTGCTCAGATAGGAAGGTGGCACCGGGCCCGCTCATATTAGCTGAGATCATAACCCTCCTACGTGTGCAAATGGTTAGTGAATTATTTTTTTCAGTCTTTACTCAAAATAATTTGGGGGCTTCACCACTAGGACAGCAGAAGCCAGGAGACTTATGTGATGGATGGGCAAGAAAGGGCACAGAGATGGTTCTTGCTTTAGGACCTTACAGTCAAAGAAAGCATTAATGGATGCATATGAGAGGAGGAAACCAAGACTTGTCATCTTGACAGCAGCTGTAGCATACCATGAGATTAATCCTTATGAATTCAAAGAGGAATTTGAAGGAGAGTTGGGAGGAGGCCAGTGAAATATCTTTGGGGGTGTTTGCAGGGAGACCCTCCCCTGTCTGGAGGAAGGGCTGGAGAAAATGCAGCATTTCAAGAGTTACCTCTGCAGCCTGTTATTGGAAGGGCTCTTGACATTATGTTTCTACACAGTGATGGCACACACCGTGTGCTAAAAAGCACAAAGTGCCCTGAAAGTGAAGACAGCAGTTTTTGCTTGAGAGGATGCACAGAAGAGAGAGGCAATGGAGGCATTCAGAGATGTTGCAGGGCAAAGCGGTGGAGTAAGGAAGGAGCAGCAATATTCATCTGTGATCATGGGTAGTTCACCTCATAGTCTGCCCACAGTACAACTACTTAGGCTTTTTTTTAATACTGCATAGCCAAAGAATGTTGTACTGGTAATTAAAATGATAATGACAGTGCTAAAACCAGTTACTTCCTATAGGACCTTCTAAAAGACGGACAGATTGAAATGAAGCAAAAAGAAAGGAGGAACTATCTGGAAAGGCAGCAGTAAATTGTGACCACAAACCCCTGGCTATCTAGTGCTGTTTATCCCAGCCTTGCTCTGCTTCCTTCACTGATAACACAGTTTAACATACACCCAGGCATTGTTCTGACACTGAAAGATGAAGCAGCTTTTTACGTGCTGTACCCCTCAGCCACGCTTTCTCTTGCAATACCGAATGGGTTGCTCTGGTCCCTTGATCCCATTTTTCTTCCCCTAAAACCTGTGTGTTTATTGGGACCAGTGCAATGGAAATTCCACTTACTGTTTATATCTGAGGTTTCTCTTCCCTTCCTATATTTCCCTGGAAATTGGGGCAGTATAGATTCTTGCTCCACACCCATGGCTTTGTCTTTGGCTTTTTTTCTGAATTATTTTCCCTGTCTGCATTTCCATGGAGCAGCTGTTTGTGTTTAAAAACCACCTGCACAAGTAGTTCTGTTTTCAGTGGAAGAAAATATCACTTGTAAAAGGAAAAAGCCCTAAGGTGTTGGAGTTTGCTGGGAGTTTTAATTTGATGCGTATTTTTTCCTACCAATTGATCAATGTTCGAAGCGCAACTTTAGCCCTTGATAACTAATGAAATTGGGTGGTGCTAACAGTCACCGTCTGGCACGGTGATGAGTAGTTAAACTGACCTCTGTGAGGAAGGAGATTGCGTTTTGACGCAGCAGGAAAATCCCAGATTCCCTGATTTCAGCAGAGGAGAGAGCGAGAGGTAGAGAAAAAGAAGCAGCAACTCCATAGAGAGTGAAAATACTGGGCAAAAGGCTGAGCTCTTGCATGGCTGAGCAAGGACTAAGAAGATGTGGTGCATGCAGGACGTAAGATCTCCTAGAAAAGGAGGATGGACACCAGGGGAAAATCTCGCCCTCATTTAAAGCATGTGGGAATTTTGGGGACTTTTCCTGAAGGGCTCCTGAAGTGTAATGGGGAGCGATAACATTATTTCCCAGCCAGCACTAATCTTGAGGAGTCGAGGTTTATATTACACTCGTGTATTGTGCTGGGGTTTTTGTGAAGCTGTCGAGTGCAGCCAGGAGTGGCCCCAAGCCTGTCCTGGCCCCAGGGAAGCCCTGTTTGCTCTCTCCATGTGCCCTCCTTGGCCTTTCTCCTGCTCCTAATGCCCTCCCACCTCCTACTCCCCTTTCATTCTCCCCCATGTAGCATTATTTTAGTTTAAGTTCTTTCCAAGTGATATTAATTCTTTCATTTTCAAAGAACCAGCTGGACTGAGTACCCAAATCCTCTCCACTCTCCCAGAAAGTGCCTGTGTGCTTGGTGCTGCTTCTGCTTGGCAGCATGGGATGCTCACAGGACAAGAAACCACATCAGGCCAACAGTAAATGGCAGCAAATTCTGGCTTTCAGCCCCTGTTGAGGCCATTAGATGATGATTTCTTGCTGCTAAGCTGGCACCAAATCTCCCTGGACCAGCACTCCAGTACAAGGTCATTTATGTGTCAGATGGTGGGACCAGTAGCAGTGAGAGCAGTAGCAAGTTAAGAAATAAATTGTACCAAGGTTTGAAGAGATTTATACCATTATTTAGAGAGAGTTATATATTTATATATCTTTTCAGATGTATTTAGGACTTAATGAGTATACTTGTTCATTCCGCCATCAATTCTATCGAAATGGCTTGGAGAAATTGTTAGTAGGTCACAACCCGCCTCAGCGGAAGCCAGGCTGTGTGCGTGTCCCAGCAAGATGACTTCTGGAGCATAGCAAACATTTTCAATTTTGGTCCTCTTGCAGACTGGTTCTCTGCCTCCACCACCTCCCGGGCTTTCCCTCTCTCTATCTGCAGCTTTGCTGTCCGTACATAGCAGTGGCTGTATCCTCCAGCTGGTGTTTGGGTGGGATAGCTGAGCTCCTCCCTTCTCCATGCCAGCTAGACTCCGTTGCAGTAAATTGGAAATCGGAGAGGTCTTGGCATACCATGGCTTGTAAAGGCCTTGTAAATAGCTTGTACAAAAAATTTTCCAAATGGAAACAGCACTGCGCCTTAAGTTTAAAGTAGCTTTGATAGGAAAGAGAGGTAAATATATGCCTTTCTACCTCTGCGGGTATATTGTAAATGCCAGACAATGGAAAAGCAGTAAAGAAAAAGAAAAAAGCATCTGAAAGCAAAGAAAGCACTTGGGAAGTTAGACTTTCTTGCTTCTTGGCTTGTATATCAGCTAAACTCAGCAGGCTCTTCAGACACAACTGGTTTTAGCATAAAGGCCACTGCCGGGTGTTGTTTGTGAAACCACTTTGATGTTGTGCAACATCTCACCATACAAAACCTACTATAATCACCAGGGACTGGCACCCACTCTTGGCATTTTGGGAAGGCTGTCTAAGTGTAAAAGCAAAACGTTGTCTTCCCGCTTAGTGCATCTTCTCAGGCTTTAGAAGCCGGTGAAGAGTCCGGTGGAAAGCATCCTGCTGGCGTCCTGGTCATTATGACAGGCTGAAAAACTCCCCAAATTATTTAGGCAGGAGGATGGCAGGTGCGCCTGAGATGCATGAGAGGGAAGGGAAAGTGTGGCAGAAGATGAGCTACTCTTTTGGCAGAGATTTGGTCCGACTAGGGGGCAATGCCAGGACCATGTCCATTTGGGAGACTTGGCCTCTTCTCTCCCTCACCTGCAAAGGCAGTTGGCACCAGACCAAGAAAGATTGGAACCACAAGGGCCCAAACTCATGCACGCAGGCTTGGAAAGGCATTCAGAGCTGGGCAAGGGGGTGGCGGGTCACGTAGCTGTACGATACGGCCAAACGTGATGGGTGGGTGGATGGGTCCACAAGGGAAGGTGCTGCCATGTTCCCTTCCTGCTCCCTGGGCTCAGCTTGCCCTTGCGTGGGCACTTGCCCCACCATGTGAGAAGCTGACTCTGGCAGAGGGACTCTCAAAAAACAAACCTTAAAAAAGTCAAGAGTTTCCTGCCAAATTAGCTTCCTGAGCTGGCTTCCCAGGGCTTGAGACAAGCAGCAAGCTGGCCCCACAGGGAGGCCAGGAAAGCTGACCCTGCTCCTCCTCCTGCCCCAACCTCTCAAAGAGCCTGAGCAGGTGCCAGGTCACCCCAGAAAGTGGTGAGTCTGCAGGTAAGGAAGAAATGCACTGCAAATAAGTAAACCTTCTCTCACCTAGGAGGATAAGAGTTTTATAGACTCCATACAGTATCCCAGAGGAGAACAAATGCCTGCAAAAAGAAAGGTCCTGAGACCTGGTGGCAAAGCAACAGAAGGATCCTCAGAAGAGGAGCTCTGACTGTGACCACTGACCTCAGGGGAGGTGGCATCGGTCTCCAGGACTGATTGTTGTCATATTTATATGAAAACACACAGCTGTAAAGCCAAAGCTAAATGTTTGTAGGTTAAAGAAGTGACTTCACTGGGGAGGCTTCTTTAACGAAGCTGAAAGAATAGTGGGCAAGTCCATCATTGCTCCTTAGCCTTCGTGTAGGTTATCTTTCTATCAGTATTCTGCTAATCTCTGAGTATCAGAGCTTTTTTTGTGTAGATGTTGGTGCTTAAATAGGCCTGAATACAATTTTAAACATTGTATTCATTTATAAATGTCACTGTTCACAACCAGGTAGCAAAGAGAAGCAGTTCTGCAAAACCTGCACATCTGAAAAACAAGTTGCAAGCAACCACAGCAATGAGGGCTGGTTTGCTAAAGGATAGTTACTTGCTGAAGAAATCGCCATGTAATGTTTAATAACAACAGCTGACAGTCTGGCTGCATAAGTTTCATGAAAGCGGTGGAGAAAGTGTTGCAGACAACCTTTTCACTGCTATTTTGGAGCATAAATTCAGTTTGTGACTGCTTGCAAAATTTCTGTTGTCATCTGCTCATGCAGAACTCATCTGCAACACCTCCACAGGCAGGTGCTTTAAGTGTATATATAAATTCATCTTCGTAGTGGCCACTGGTGCCACAACAAATGTCATTCCAAACAAACTCTCTGCTACAGGCTGTGTTGGAAATCATCATTTAACACATCATTTAGACTACATCAGAGTGAATCTCACGCAACCTGACCTTAATAATTCCCTACTGAAATTGCCTCTTTTTTTAGCATTTTGACATTAAGAATAGAATCAAAGTCCTTTAAACATGTGGATGCTTCGGTTTGGTGCTTGGCTTTGGGAAATGAGGGTTCATAGTGCAATGCCTAATTATTATTTTTCATGTGAATTCCACAAAGTGCATCACAGTGTATCTACTGATACTGTTACTTCTGTATATGAACAAAAGTTACATGGACAGCCTGTTCATTTGCTCATTTATTAAAACTCAGCTTGCTGGGCCCAAAAGGGCTGCCCAGAAGTTATCCTCTCTGCTCTCCCTGCCTATGCAGGAGAAATCCAGAAGACAGGATCTCAAACCATTTGCCAACATTTCCCTGTGGTCAGTGTGGATGCATAACTTTCTTTTTATTAACACAACTAAATTCAGTGGGTTCTTTCAGCTGATTTCATTCATGCATTGAAAGTAACCATGCAGTCCCATGTAGCCATTCAGGTGTTGCACACAGAGCTGATGCTCCGTGGTGTATTTTTGGAAGGGCTCCATGTATTTCCAGGAAAGTAGAGACATGCTTCTGAGAGACAACCTTCCCACCCTTCATCTTGATTTATACTGCAAATTATGTTTTTAAATAATATTTTCCATCTGGTAGGATGAGCAGCGACTGTCCTTTGTTTCCAGTCCACGCATTGAAGGTGGCTGTTTTCTATCTTGTCTTGCTCTCTGCTCTCACCCACCCCACACAGCACACTAAGGTGTAAAATGACAGAACAATAATTCTTTGTAGCACCCACTATCCATTTAACCTGCATTTTCACTCTTACTTTGGAGTCACTGCTGCTTTAGATATAAATCAGTGCTTTTGGTTCAGTGTGTTCCTGTTCCAGTGCTTTTGAAAGGGTGTGAACAGTTACATATTTATTCAGACTTGTGCCTTATAAAGTACATGGCTGTGGTGGCAAACTCTTCTGGGTTGTTTGTTTTACTGTGCTATTAAAGAGGGTGACGCTGGCTAATGCCAACTGATGAGTTCAACTGTAAAATTTTGGTAATGTGAGAGCAGAAAAAGAAGAAGAGACAGCAAAATTCAGGGTGCTGAGCCAGGAGAGAAGACCTGCCACTGTCTTCCAGCCTGTGCTCTTCTGTGGTGTATAAAAAACCCCACCTTGCCCCACAATTTTCCCATTGTAAGCAATAGGAGTTCTGTGCAAATATGTTTTATAACATGTTTATCACAAAGCAGTGTGGGCTGTACACCAGGTAATGTTCCTTCTCTGACTGCTGAACAAACACTTGAATTGTTGCCCTCTCTGTCTAAAAGCGATCAGGGTTTTTCTATTGCCCTCAATGGGGTCAGGATTTCATGATGGGAATATTTTACGCCTCCGCTCTGCACTTTGAGCATTTGTTTCTGGTGACTTTACAGTGGATCTCTCTGTCTCTATGATCCCGGTTGTCTTTGGTCAAACTCTGACATCTCCAATATACTAGAGGTACCTCCTCTACTTCCAGAGACTTACCAGACATATCCCTTAGTACTTTATTCTTATCATTGCTGGCTGCCTTTAATTTGGGTAATGACATCTCAGAATGAAAACTCCTCAAAGTTCAAACCCTCAATTTTTATATTGCATTCTTCTGAAATGCCCTTCATTTTCCCTCTGTTTAAAGTGACGTATTCCACACATCAGCTCTCTGTTTCCCCTTGGGAGTTTAACATCAAAACACAGCGTCTGCCTCTGCGCTGCCTCTGTCCCACAAACCCTCTTCCAGGTGTTTCTCTCTCTATTTCACACCTATTAGTGGGCTTGTCCCTGTGACACAGCTTAGCGAAGAAAAAAAAATATGTTACAGAATCCCCTTTCCTGAAGCAATGAAAGAGGTCCTACTGACCTCAAGGAACCGAGTCCTCCATCGCATAGCCAGTGGGTCCCCCAGTAAAAGTGTGTGCTCAGCTGAGCCCTGAATATGGACTTACGCTTTGTGTCCTGTTCTTGCAACTGCACATCACAACATGAAGTATCCAGAAAAGCACAGTTTTCAATTAATTGGCTGGTTTTCTCTTGAGTGGTGCTCTGAAAAGATGTTTCAACTCAAATCTTTCAAAGAAAAATGTAATTATGGCAGTTTATGTTTCTAAGGCTGGACTCCTAGAGAATAGGATGCCAAGTCCACGTGGAGTTGATGACCATGGCCATGCTGGGTTTACAGCAGCGTTGCTCCACTGCCTGCAGTGAAATGGCATCAGCCAACAGTAATCCCAGTCCTATACCTGAATCCGGGAGGCTTCAGAGAACCAGATTTAACTTTAATGTTTAAACTATTGTTAGAGTACTTCTTTTTAGAAATTATTTCCTAAATGAGAAGTTGCCAAAACCCCACTCTCTCAGTATATGACAATGTATAGGCAAAAAAGGAGGGAGAGACAAGCAGACCTGGAGGAGGGAGGAGGTCCCAGGGAATGCTGTGAACGCAGGACCATGCAGTGCTCCCACCCCAGGGGTGATCCCCAGGCCCCTGTGATGGGGTCTGCCCCCTTCCCACTCCCGCCCTCTTCCCTGAACGCAGCCTCTCCTTTTACACCAAGAAAATAATTGGGCACAATCAGGCTTAAGTAGCTCTGTTGATTAACTAAGTACAATAGGTGCTGGTCTGGTGGTCTGCTGCTGCAAGGGTTCAGGGGGCCGTGCTGTCCCCTGCAGCCCCCCAAACACCCTCCCATCCCAAACCAAACAGCGGCTGTCGGTAGATGCCCTACATCAGTGGCTGCTTGGCTGGGGGAGCAGAGGGTCAGGTTGTGGCCATCCCCCCACCAAATCTGTTGTGTTTTCAAGGGAGGGGCTGGCCGGCAGTGTTTGGCACGTCCCCAGCTGTGCAAACAGCACCAGCCCCCCCATCCTGCGGCACTCCCAGGGGTTCACCCTCGCACGGGAGCCAAGCCTTGCTCCAAGCTTCTTCGGGATGCGGCCGCGAGGATCTCGCACAGCACTTTGGGGAGATGAACAAGGCGACGTCGGTATCGGACCAGCTTTGCAACCTCCTGAGGACTCTCTGCCCAGAAACAGCTAAAAATATTTTTCCTAGTGTATGACTTCACCACACCAGCAGCGAGATACCATCTTGCCCTTTGTGTTTGGGCTGGATGACATTTTCTTCGTTCCCAAGTGGCAGGCAGCACGGCCCCGTCCCGGCTGGCAGGGAGGAGCGGCACAGCCCTCTGCCGCTGCACGGCATCTTGCCCAGATCTCCCCCTGATAAGTAGCAGGGAGCTGGGAAACTCCAGGCTGGTTTTCTGTTTTGGTGCCCGAGCTGGCTGTGTAGGTCCGATGTTCTGGATTCGAGCTTGAAAGGGATTATTTTTAAGTACTGAGTGTACTGTTTATGGAATAGCACTTGGCTTTGCTTTTCTTCCCTGGGAGTGTTGGGTCACAGGCATTTCTGTCAGTGCTCATTTTTGTTTATTTGACTCATTGTTAAATGTGAACAAACTTTTGGGTTTATGGATATGCATGGATATATACATGTGCTGTGCCTATAACTACACACACACGCTATATTTAGTTTGCTACCTGGGAGCCAGGAGTGCTTGAGAAGAGAGGCAGGAGGAAGGGCGAGCAGCTGGGTGCTACCGTGATGCCCCAGCCCAGTGTCCGGAAAGGGTTTAAGAAGGTCACTAACGTTCTTCCAAGCACACCTCATATCACCAGCTGAATTGCAAAGAGGCTAATTTGAAAAGAATGTCACTTCAGGCAATTGCAAGGTTTTCACTTTACAGTCTTCACCCCTGCTGAAACTGAGGTCTGCAGCAAGGTCAGGTCTGGCAGCTGGATTTACACCTGCATAGGCTGGGTCTTTTTGGTGGCAGGTTGGGCCTCCTATGTGCATACCAGGCTTAAAGTTCCCCTCATCTGAAGGCACCATTGGTTGCTTAAATACTTCGTTTTCACAGCAAATATCACAGCATTTAGTATATGAATGGAGTTGGTATCTCATAACCCTTGAATTTTGGAGGGTCAAATATCCACTGATTGTAACTCCAAGCTCCCCAAAGATTTGATATGTCTTGGGCTAGTATTTTTGTAGGTGTTGATAATATTAAATTAATGAATTAAATAAGATGCTATCAGAAGCAGTGATATACCCCAGAAAAGAAAGGCTAGAGAATGCCCCAAAGCATTAATTATTACCAAATATACGTGAAAGTGGTACAGCTGGCATTTGTGCAGAGGCACCATTAAAACTGACAGGCATCATTTTAGGACTGGACCAAGTTGTTTATTTTGGGGGAAGTCTTAAGCAGAATCTACCCGTTTGTGGGGTTTATAGAGTTTGGTTCACTTATTTACTTTGGATTTTTGTGTTCACTTTCATCCCCTTTTGTACTTCCTTGGACAAAATCCAAACAGGCAGAGTAACTACAGAAAAGCTGTTCTCACCACAGGGAAATAATGTATTATGCTAATTCCAATTAAAGGAAATTTCTTAAACTGCAAATATAGCCTTCAAGAGAGAAATGAAAAGTGTGGAAATTAACATTCTTGCCAGATTTCCAGCTCAATTCTGCATACTCAGGGGGTTTGGGTCAGGCTCAGATAAGCATCCAAAATTTGGGGATGTTTATCCAAACCTTATTTCTGAACATTCTAAGTTCACTCCTGACTAATCATAATGGAGTTAGTGGTAGCAGGATATGAATGTACAACGTTTAGCTTAGAAATTGGCAGCTCCTCATCATTTCACAGCTAGGAGCCTTTGACCAAATATCAACTCTGCTAACCAAAACAAAATAAAATAATGCCTTGACTTGGTCTCCAGCCATACCACCTTGTGCTAGAGCCCTGGAAGATCTTCCAAGCAGGGCTGGGCCAAGGCAGGCTTTGGCTGAGGACCTCCTGGGAAAATATTGATGTTACTGGAAGCATCCCTTGCGATTCAGAAGGTGACGCTTTCCCTGAGACTGTGTTGAACCTGTGTAACTGTTACACGTACAGAGGAGTTCTTTCAGATTTGGGAAATTTCAGAGGGCTGGTGGTCATTAAACATCTTTTCTGAAAGGCTCAGATGTTCACTCCACATTCACCTGAAATGCTAATGCAGTAATCAAGTACATTACATGGCCAATGAGTTCCCAGCTGCTTTTGCCATCGCACCCTTTCTTTTAAACATAGCAGAGAGGAGCTGCATCTTGCTGCCCTGCTATAGGCACCTTCTAATTTATTGTACACTTTACCATAGTGTAGCAAGGCATAATATTAGCTAAGGACATGCCATAGATCTATCCTCCATGGATAACACCCTTCAAAACACCACCACGCTACCCCCCAGCTGCTCACCTACCTTTTTTCCCCCATACCTTTTATTTTAGTCAAGGGGTGTCACTCTAAGTAGCTGTATCTGATTTTTATTCTGGCATTGAAATTCATGCCAGGAATAAATCCATCCAAGTGCAAATACTTCCCAAGTAAAAAAGCACTGAAATGTTCAGTGAAGCTATACCAGGAATGAGTTTGACCACATGAACTTGGATTGCAGGTACATACTCTATCACCTAAAATCCCTTCAGATTTGCTCAGACTTACCTCTGAATTACAGATATTAAACCTGCAGGACTGCAATAGAAGAAAGACCATTGAAACTTCTATTTTGAAGAAAAAAAAAAATCTGTCAATGAAGAGTAAAAACAGACATCATAAAAACACATTAAGAAATGTTCAAAATATATTTGAATATAGTCCTTATGGCTACAGAAAATACTAGGATTTTTAAAAGTTCAATGATTACTCATTTGTGATATTTTGTGATATACATTTTATAAAACATTGCTTATATTCTTGCCATTTCTCTTCTATCTTCCTCCCCAAATCCGCAGAAATAATAGCTTAATTTCTACCAGACCAGTAGCACAGATGTACAACTGCAGAAGATTTTTACTGTAGCAATATGACAGTTTAAACTAAGCACCTGTTTCCACCTAGTGTAGATTTGGCAAGATGCTAGCTTTCATGTAGCTTATGCCACTCAGATGTCAATTTTTTCTTCATTAGGCCAATGTATTAGCAAACCACACCATGCTCTAAAATTTGCATTGATCTCCCATCACATTTACTCTTTTTGTTGTAGTTGCCTTCTCCTTTCAAGAGAAATGAGCAACTCTTCATACATTGCTTTTTTCTCTTCCCAACACGAACCGATGCATAGATCCTGTTTAAATTTGCAGTGGATATTCAGGTTGGAAAGTGGATTTTGTGTGTACGTGTGTATGTGTGCGCTGTAGCATCGATACCCTGTAGCAGCTGCATCATGAGCATTTTGGTATCCAGCAGGGTGGAAGTTTGTGGGGGGGTCACTGCCCAATATATTCAGTAATTATTGCTATCAGTGTCATTGAGAGGTTTGTAACGATATGACTAAGGATATTTAGAAGGAATGGAGAGAAAATCTGAATTGCCTGACACTTGTAGAAATAGTTCTTGGGAGTCATAGTTGTAGCTGGTTTTGGTTTTAGAAAGAGCAGAAAAACTGTTCCAAACAGTTGTGAAGATGTGATGGGCTTCTGTATTTTCAGGGAGAAAAATCAGAAAATCATGTAACATGTGACTGTTGATAACTGCAAGAGGAACAAATGCTTTCCATCCCAAAACACATTGTACCATCAGTGTTTCAACAGCTCCTATTTAGGCATTAAAAAGAAGACATTTTTTATTATGATTTCTGCCTTGGGCTCTAATCAGCACTGCAGAAAAAAGCAAGCAGGAGCGTATGGTTGCTTATCCTTCCCTCTTGTTTCCTTTTACTCCAAGTTCTTGAAAGGTCATAAAATAGAGAAATAAAAAAGCCACTGAAGTGTAGTTTTGTTAACTTTATCTTCCCAACATTAAACATTGTTTCAAATTTCTTACGGTACGTAAAATGTTTTGCCTTGCTGTATCATGTGTACAGAACTTCAAAAAGTAAATGGGACAGGTCAGAAAATGTAATGGATGTGTAATAACAGCTCTTTAGATCTCTTGTTTTTAGCATAGCATCTTTTTGTTCCTAAAGGTGCTTTTAACATGATATCTAAAGCTATTTATGAAGTCATTTATTTTTGCATGGTAATAGATCTTATTTTGTAATTAGCCCATGCTTTCTATCTTGCTGTAGTGTGTGAGCCCCCCTGAAATGACGTTTAGTCATCATCAACCCTTTTTGTTTTCCTTCCAGAAGGCATTCACGCTAATAACTTCCATTTCATGGATGCAGTACATCCTAGCCCCCTTTGGCATCTTCTGCAAAAACATTTTGAAATCGTTGCATTGGAATAGAGTTCAGTTCTTTTTGTTGGGCATTTTTGATATAAAGAAGTTTTCCTGTTTGCCTTAAATTCATTCATCACACGAATTTCAGCTGCTGGTTTTTAACCACCCTTGCTCCACATCCTGTTACCGCGGGCCGCAGCAGTGCTGCGTAAGGGCTGTCAGCGGGAACGCAGCATGCCAGTGGCAGGCACATCTGTAGAGACCAGGTTTGCCCCATCTAGCTGGAGCTTTAGGCAGAACTGAATTGCTAAATCATGATTTAGTCTATCTGGTGCATCTCTACAGCGTCCAGACACAATTTATTCTGATGCAAACTGGTGTGAGTTCAGCGGGAACGGCAGCTTCATTAACACTCTCTAATCCGCTATCATTTGCATATATGCAATCCAGTGAAGTTAACAGGATTTCCCCGACGCACTTGCCAGCAGTAGCAATGGCATTGGTTTCCTCTAGTATGTCAGGCAGGTCGCTGTTAATCAGTCACCATCAGGCTTTTCGTGCCAGCTACTCTGCTCATTCTGCTGCTGTGTGCGGGAGTTGCTGCAGTGGGGAAGGTCTTCAGGTACCAGCAGGGGTCCCAAAAAGCTCCAGAGGTAAAACCAACAAATTTTAACATTCAGTGCAAAATTTTGCCCACCCTGTGTCTTCATAAGCCAGCACAGAGGGAAGTGTGAAGGCACGTCCACTGGGTGAGAAATACCCAGCTGTGCTGTCTGCGTTCAGTCCGTTGGCGTGGCTCCAGATCCAGCAGGGACAGGGGGTCGTGGCATTAGCGAAGGAGCTAATTATGAACTTTATCCTCATGTATTAATGACCCTGGGTGTCCTGTGGCAGCTTTTTGCGCACAAAACTCCTCGGGTCGTGACCAAGCATGTGCCCACTGCAATTGTGGGCAGGGGCCAAAGAGGGGGGTTGCGGTGGGACCCTGCTGGAGTGTCCTGCAAGCACCAGTAAGCTTGGACACAAAGGTACAGAGAAGCGCTTGATAAATAAGATGATGTGAAACTGAATCACTGCATAGAGATGAATCAAAATTATAAAATCAATAGGTATCGATCTGTATATATCACACAAATAACTGTGCCTGAAGAGGTGCCCAGGTTTAACATGCTGATTATACGGCAGTCAGTAGAAATAACTTGAGGTCTGAAGAGCTATTACATTTTAGTTGTTCAGTGCTGCAGCTGAAGCTGATAATATCTTAGTTGAAGTCTCTTGTACATTTTTTCCTGCTTGAAGTTCTCGGTAACAAGTATATTTAATCAACAAACCAAAATTAAAGAACAGATTTTTGGCTTACAAAATACTCTTGAGCCATCCAAAGCTGGAGCCCAAACAGTAAAAATTTTTCTAAAAATATACATCTTTCATTTTAACTTCTATTTGCTTTTACTACTGGCCTCGCTCACGCAAACCAAGGTCACTGCACTTCAGAGGTGTCTGCTGGCCACTTGGCTAATGACAGGAGTTGCAATGAATCGCCTGGAACAACATCATCCGTGGTCACCAAACCTTTCCTGTGGCTGGTTGTAAATCAGGACAACAGAGTCTTTCTTATATCCCATTCATATATATCCCATCTATATCTTATTCTTTTCATATCCCTTAATCTGGTGGAGCTGTACTGTATCAAAAGGAGCAAGGATCTACTGGAATTTTGGGGGTTCTGGTCAGTCTTTGCATCTGGTGTCGACCTTCCTCCCTCTTTTCCATCGGTAGATGTGTTAATAGAGGAAGGATGTACTTAACTCTTAGTGTGGTGAGTAGCTGTCATTATTATTGGTTTCTTCAAGATTATCATGGTGTTCTTTGTCCCCACATTTTGCCTGCTAAACTCAGGGTAAATGCAAACCTAATAGATGTGTAGAAAAGGCTTCAAATGTGTTACTTGTCATACATGGGCAAGCATAGTCTGAAACTGCTGCAGAACTACTTCCCATCTTTATTCATGGATTGATAATGTTCATTTTCCTTTGCTGGATTAGACTTGCTGAGTAGATTTCTGGGCATATAAATGATATTTTGGAATGAAACCGTCACATTTTATAAATCCTTCAAGCCAATTCAGTTTCTTCTTTTTACAGACGTATTTCCTGGTCCACAACAACCTCAATCTAAACCTACTGTTTTCTGTTTGAGACAAAATTCATTAATTAACTTAGACGATTAAATAAGAATTAAGTCATTCTGAAGTGCTGATCCCACTTTCATCTTTTATAGCATTGTTAAGTACACCATAAGCACTAGGGAAAATTGTGGTCATTCACGTTGTGACATATAGTCGTACTTTATCGCCCAAGCTGACAGATTTCCTTCGTGCAGTACATGACTGGTTTGAGCTTCACAGTGGCTGGCAGGAGAGCTTCTATCTCCAGTTTATTTCTGGAGGTGTCACAAATATAACATTAAAATGACAGGGTGCATAAATATCTGGCCTACCCTGCGATTCCTGCAGGTTCCCAGAGTCACCATGCTTTGGTTTGATCCAGACCTTGTCCAGGGCTGCAGCCCTGATGTGTTCCAGCACGCCAAGTGCCAGCACTGTGCCCCAGACCCATGGTGCTGGAGCTGAAGGCAGTGGGGGGATCTAGGACTGTCTTTTGTCTGGACATGGAGCAGTTCCTCCATCTACAGCCCTGGGGTAGGCAGCATCCTGTCTGATCCGGGGACTACAGAGTAATTTTGGGTGGAAATTGCACTCTGTTTCTGGGCTTGATCAATACTTTTGGCCACCAGTTCAGCTCCAAGGTAGCCAGCTGTCTTATGTCAGTGCTGTCTTCAGCATTTTGAGCTGCTGGTGCTTCCCTGGGGAATATGTGACCACCTTCCCAGGCTCCGTTCTCACTATAACTCCATGAAAAGCCAACAGAGATGACTATCTTCCTCAATCCATACATCCCACAATAGCTCCCTTAACCTCAGTGAATCTCCTGCTTTGCCCCATGTGAGGATCTGGCCTGAAGGATGCACAGGGAAGAGTTTTGTAAAGGGCAAGAAATTATCTTAAGCGCCTTACTTGCTATACTGGATTCTCGGCAATATGGATTATAGAGTCTCTGAAATCCTTCCTGGTGGAAAGATAGCTATTCTTAACACATTGCCTCATTTTGCTTGTACAGACCCAAAAAACTGCAACCTATCTTGAGCACATGCCCATTCCCTGCTGCTTTTTGCAGTCACTTAGTGAGGTTTAGCAGCGGTCGGTGTTGTGACTGGGACAGTCTCTCCCCTGCTGTGCCTGGTGGGGACCATGATCCATCTCGTGTTCTGCGCTTGCATGATTGCTGGGTGACTCCTAGCAATGAGACTTGACATCATGAACTCCGTTTCACATTTCTCTTGCAAAAGTTGAAGGCAGATTTTTATGTATCCTCCCCAAAACTGCTTTCGTAGGAGGAGCTTTCATTTATGGTACCAATCAGCACAATGTGCTTATGTCTAAAGATCTGTTCCGAAGCATCAACTGTTCATTTCCATAGCTAAAATATTTTCCTAGCTAAAAAAGGGTGATAAAGTACAATTTCTGCTACAGATGAACCATATTAAAGCATGCAGAGCTGTTTTAATTGGCAGAGACGAAGCAGACTCCCCCTGTTTATCCATGAGAAGCTGTGAACACCAGCGGGCAGATAGGAGTTTCTGTTCATTGCAGTCAAAGGAAAGAAGTAAAAAGCAACTTCTTGGTGAATGAAAGTTATGGGAAAATATTGGACGAGGTTCCTACCCAGCCCACCGCTGATTTTCTCCATGAGCAAATCTCCATATTCCATCTGTCAAAACAAAATTATAATCTTCCCACCGGCACACTTTTTTATCCCATCCATGCCAACTGTAAGCTTTTCAGGGCAGAGATTCATGTTTATTATTTTTCTACCCACAAAGGGTCCCAGTTTCCACTGGGGCCTGTAGGTGCTGCTGTAATACTAATAATACTAATAATACTTATAATTCTGCTAGTGGCAAATCTAGCTCAACATCTTAGGCTTAAATAAGTTATTTGGAAAAATGGTTATAAACCAGTCTCCATCCTCCTTCAAATTCTGCAGGTCATTTTGCATCTGCAAAACTCAGTTCATGGATTTTAATATGCATCTTACATATTGTATCTTGGGATTGTTTTCTCTATGAATCTCACACAAAATCTGCAGCATGACTTGTGGATAAAAAAGCCACAGGAAAAAAATGCCTGAAGCTGTACCACTTACCTCCCTCCTCCTTCACATCCACACATGCTCAACTGCTTTTTTTTCCCCCCTTTGTTTTATCAGTATGGTGCTAAATTACCAAGTTTGAAATTTCTTCAGCAAATAAGGGATGCATGCCAGAACACAAGTGCCCTGAGGGATCTGAGTCTTAGGGGAAAAAGCCCTTAATTTCCAAGTTTATAGGTAGCAGCACTTTCTTGAAATTGGAAAATGTTCAACTCATTTATGAAGGAAATCTGCCACAAGGATACACTGATGTTCACAGCTATTTCATTAATAACCCATTGTGATCAATGGGTTATAGGACAGGTTTATTTTGACACCTGTATCAAATCTATTCTGCTCCCCCAGCCCTAGAGATTTTCCTGGTGAGCAAAATCTCCTTGTTGTGCAAAATATCTTTAGTGCAAACCAGGTAGCTCTCGGAGCAAGGTTTTTCAAAATTAATCAGCCACCTTTACCCATGTGTGACTAATTTATGTGGAGCAGCACTTCAAATGCACACCTAGGCGGGCTGCTGTGCACACACAGGGCTAGTTAAGCATTTACTGGTCAGGACCCTGGTTTGCACGCCCAGGGTGGGTGCACACAAATAGCTCTGCCCGCCAATGCTGGGGAACCTGACGCACTCACATGGCACCTGTGGTACAAATACTTTACGACTTAATCCCAGGCAGATTGCCCAAGCACAGGATAAGGATCAACCTTGCATGTTCCTCCACCGCCTGAATAACTTAGCATTCCTGAATTTGAATCCTCGGATTTATCTACCGAGCATGACTTAAACTGTTGATGGGGATTTTAAGCTATTTATAGTTTCATAACAAGCCCGTAACAAAGAATTCTCCTTCTTCTACCCACATGTAAATAAAATCTAACGCTACTGTCAGGGCTTGGCAGGGCAGCGATGTTTCTGAGGCAGTGTGGATCCTTAGCCTGCCTTTAGCAGGGTATCTTTCCACTTGTAGGCAAGCGCCTAGCAATAAGAGGAGGATTAATCGTCGCTATTAGAGCCCTTGCTTTCCTCCGCAACCTTCTCTTCCCAGGGATGATGAGTTAATTCAGCTGGAACAATGTTAGTTCATCAAGTTTTGTGGTTTATCTGAAAATCGAATTGCAGTAATTTCATATGCCAGCTGACTTAATACCCGTTTAGTTCAGGTTTTAGACAACTCCGGTCGATGATCATAACAGGTTTAATACGAAATGCAGGTGGGATGAAACTGTAACGTTGATGCTTTCAGGCAGGCTTTTCTTCCCCACTGCAGGAGCTGTTTTTGTTTGCTGTCTGCACGTGTGTTTCTGCATGTAGGATATGTATCCACCTCTTCTGAACCTCCGCTAGAACCATCCACACATGTACATTTAAAATAGTAAATGCAAACCTGAAAATTTTAAAATGAGTGTTTGACTTTTTATTGGGTGATAAATTGCTTCTTACTCTTATAAAGTCCGCAGGTGTTTATGTCCACTCTTGTACGCCTAGTTAAAACTGTGGCTACAATAGGAATGCTTTGAAAATAGCCAGTCACTCCTAAAATTGATTATTAAAATAGAATTACCTGTTATGCATCACAATAATTCTTGTAGTGTAAAGTTCTGTTGCTTAACCCTTCCAAGCCCTTTTGGCCTGGCATTTTCCCTGCTTTGGTATTTTCTTTTTCATCTTTTTGGCTTGCAAGTTCTGTTGTCAGACTCTGGATAGTGCGGAGACCCAAACGGTGCCCCAGGGCTTGCTGCCACACACCCTTCCTCTTTCCGATGCCACGAGGGGCTCTGGGGCTGGAAAAGGTCTTCCAAAGCAGGCTATTTGGTAAATGAGAAGGCTTGAAAATTAAAAATTTGGAAAAAGTGAAGAATTAATGGTTCCCTGTTGAATTCTTATGCATGTACATACAAAGGAAGTCTGCAAAATCCTTTTACTGTGCTTTCTACCTCCCGGGTATGGTGCCTTCTCACGGAGTATTTTTTAGAGTTCTTCCATTTTTAGAGCAGCTTCTGCAAAAAGTCACGTTTCCAGACAGTGAAGCAGTGGCTACATCAGGTGGGAGCCTCTGGCCACCCCACGTACAGCCTCCGTCTGCGGGGTCCCACTGCTCGGTCTCTGGGTGAGCAAATTGTGGGAAGCAGGAGTGGGCATAAACCTGATACAGATTTATTCAGTTGTATTTCAGCAAGGATGAATGAGAGTGCGCTCAAAAAACCCAAATCAGCCTTTTTTTGGTCATGTTGGCAGGTTTTAGAGGGCCATGCTCAAGCTCTTTTACTCTTTGGGTGGTTAAGAGGGAAAAGAGCCCTTCCAGGCTGCCCAGCACACAGGGGGAGATGCAGAATAAGGGCACGGCCAATGGAGTTTCCCAGATTCTCCAGAATTTTGGCTTTCTTTCAAAACATGAGAAAGGTAAAGCACAGGAAAACACACAGCTTTGGGGTGGACAGGAGGCCAGCACCCACATCAATCAGCCGCTGCCTTAAATTGCCCTGACTCTAGTAGGTGTTAAAACGAGCTAGCTAATGCGGGTTTCTCCCCCGACTTTTATCTTAGCGCACACACGTGCCAAACTTGCCCAGCGGAGACTGTCTCGCCCTGTGGGTGCAGTAACCCTGAGCGTGAGAAGGGCCCGGGCTGGATTTGGAGGCTTCCAGACTGTTCTGTAATGGAAGTAATGAACACTACGAAGGAAAACAGCAACAGTCCTCAGCATCCAGCGCCAGAGCACGCGCCTTGGCAGGGAAACCTGGGGGAAGATTTGGAGGAGGAAAACGAGGAGATTTCTCCCAGTGGAACTCCTTTTCTGCTGCCTGTGCAAGGAGCAGGGGGTGGACAAGGAGCACAGCATCCCCTGGCATTGTGGTTTGGGGTTGGCTGCAAGGGCCATGGTTTGTCTGCAATAAGGTCTTATAACATCTCTTCCTGCCGTGAGAAAGGGCAGTTTCTATGGGGTTTCCAAGCCTTCCTCCCCAAGGCAGGAGCAAATTCACCCAGGCAGCTGGATACTAGTCACTGACCCATTTTTACATTTTCCTTATTGACGGAGAAGGTAAATCTGCTGCGATATCCCTTCTCCTGGTATGCAGTAACACCTGAGATCAAAAAAAAATTCAGGCTCGAACCCCGGCGGCATGGCTCGGTGCCTGCCAGAAAACTCCTTCCCACCAGGCAGCCCCTGCTCAGGAAGCTTCGCCTCATCAATCAGCTGTGATGGCACCCACACCTGCAGGGAGACCCTCACGGGCGGGATGTGATGGAGCCACTGGCACATGTGGGTGCCCGGACCCGGCGGTGCCCGCCCCGGTGCTCGGCACACCAGCGGTTTAGCATGAGTGAGAGCTGGGCAGGACACGAGGGCAAGTGGGTCTGCTAGGACCCCACTCGCACCACGATAATGGGAGATGAGAAAGCAGGGTTGGGCTGTCAAGCTCAGATCGGGCTGAGAAGGAACATGCTATTTTAGAGCAGAGATTTTAATAAGAGGGAAAAAGTGGAGCCTTTCTGCTCAGTACTTGGCTAGTTGTTTGGCTTCTGCAAGTAGCAGCATCACGGCTGCTCCAGACCATAAGAGGGGGTGCAAGCAGGCAGCAGCACCCATGGGAGCTCGGGGACGGCTTCACCCACGCGTGGGCCCTACCAGCGCCGGGGCACCAGTCGCATGCGCCTGCCGTGTATCTGCTCCGCGTGGGCACCGTGCTTTCGCTGTACGTATTTAGTTATGCCAGCAGTAAAGCGCCGTGCCGGGAGCGGGGGGGGGTCATGCAGCAGCAGTAGGAGGAGAGCGGACCTAAACACGCGCTGCCTCTGTGCACGGCTGGGGGCTGCGTGTGCTTTGCAGTTCCCCGAGCACAGGAGTCGCAGAGGTCCTTCAACTTTTTTATTGCCTGCACATGCACCACTCTCATTTTTTTCTAAGGATATGGGGTGGTTTATTTTTTTTCCCCAAAGGCAGTCGGTATTTTCGGCGGGGGGTGTGTGTCTTTTCTGTACACTCCTCATTTCAGACCGGTAAATGTCCCTCGCCGCCTGCTTTTGCGGGTTGACAGCCCGGCTGGGTGTCCCCACCGCAGCTGGAGGTTTTGGGCTTCACACCCTGCAGCTGCTGAAAGGGGACCCCCTGTGCTGGTGGAGTGAGCCCCGGGGTCCCCGCAGCCCCACGCTGCCCTGGGGAAGGGGGTGCCGGGTGCGGCAGAGCGCTGATCCCCCCCAGGTCCCACAGCCGGGTCGGGGGGAGGAAACCCACCCTCCAGCAGTGCCGGCAAAGCCAGCCTGACCCGAGCAAATGAAAATAATCAAAAGTAATTAGAAGCGTGCTGGACTGCTCCTCGGAGATCTGTGCGAGAGAATAAACATGCCGGAGCCCTCTGAGCCACTGCAAAGGCCCATGTCTGAGCTGTTAGGTGCCCTGACCTTGTCCACATAAAGACGTGATTTATGAAGTGCAGGGCACAGCAGCAGGGCTTCTGTCTTCTCCAGAAGAACCAAATTACTGAGGTGGAGATTAACATGCTTTCAGTTGGGCCCATTTCCAGACCAAGGGAAATTTTTTATTTACATTTTTTTACCTTTAATTTCCTCCTCCTCTCCCTCACTCAAAAACTGCCTTTTGGCCAGGAGGGACGAGCCCGGCAGCGTGTGAGGGCAGCAGGGGCGGCCAGGACGGGGCACCGGTGCGGGGGGCCATGGCAGCACGGCGATGCCCACCACCACCGCTCCCTCGTGCGAGGGCTGGAAGAGGTCCCGCTCTTCCTCCTGAAAGAAGCAGCAACACTTGTGGTTTTGCTTGATTTTATTATTTTTTTTTTAAGTCGATATCTGCAACGCAGGGTGGGAGGAATTAACATGCAGAAATTGTGTCGCCTTTCCTGCTTGTCGCTGTCTTCCCAGGTCTGTCCCGGAGTGTTTGGATATGTCGGAGGGCAGTTGTTTTCTGTGTGTTCGTTTCGCTTTGCTTTTTCTTTCCCCCTTCCCGCTTGATACGCTTGCCCAGTGTTTTAAACACTCACCGCAGTGTTAGTCAGGATGCTCAATGTTGTGTTTAGTCACCTTGAGAAATATAACATTAAACCCCACTTAAAAATGCGGTTATGAAGTGGCTTGCTCTATAAACGTCAGGATAATTTTAAGCCTAATATGAACATTTACGGTATTTTAAAAAATGGCCAGCGACTTGTCTGATTTTTCACCATTGTCCTCTGCAGCGTTTGTCCACAGGAAGCCCATTAAAAGTGGACAGTGCAGTTATTTCATCTGGCTTTGGCTGAGCTGCTTTGCTTTGCTTTAATGATGTGCTGGAATGCACGATGCCCATAGGGTCTCCATTATGAGAACTTTTACTTCTGGGACGACCATGAAGTTAAAGGCTTAAAAGAGGCATCAGTTTACAGCCTGGTGGGAATTACTAGCAGACTCGAGTACTAACTCCTTGCTGCCTCCACTAATATAGCGACTTATTTTAAATAAACAATTGCAAAAGGGACCCTGTGGAAATATTTGGGCCTCTTGAAGCGCCTACCAAACCGTCCAAGGGGAGAGAGAAAAGGCGACAGATACGTTTAAAAGATTCTTGCTCGAAAGAAGAAAAACACGTATGTGTGCGTAGCTCCAGCGTCCCCTTACATGACCGGCGGTGAGGCGAGGCTCGACCCCCCACGCCTCCAGCTCT
>VYZV01007848.1:40036-58891 GCA_013401275.1 Pandion haliaetus | reverse complement strand
GGTGGGAGGGAGGGAAAGGAAAAAGTAAAAAAAAAAATAAGGTAGAAGGGAGGAGATGGGTGAGAGAAAGAGAAGAGAGTCGGGAAGGAAAAAAAACATTTATAAATCATGGCAGAAAAAACAGATGCATTCAAACCTGGCAAAGACATAGCTAAACACCATGAATGTTCCTGCTTTGAACGCTCCCTGTGAACTTGATCTCTTTTTTGCAACTTCTGTGAATGGTTCCTGTGAGCAGATTTAGAAAAGGCAGTATTATATTCTTCCTGCTGCTCTAGACCTTTACAGCCTGATGCTTAGTGCCAGCTGTCTGAGAAGGAGAATGGTGGGCAGTGCTCCCTGCTGTGCCAACAAGTGCTTCACAGAAAATAAACCGCCTCCCTGCACTAGTCTTCACTACATAATGAAAAAATACGGCAACTGTAAGAGTTCTGAAAAACATTTTCTCGAAAAAGACATGTATAAACTTCAGAGGCAAAGGACTTCTCACATTAACACCAGGATGACTCTATCATTATAAACTGTCACTCCTGCTATGTACAGGTAACGATAAGCTGCTTGTATTGGGTTTGTGTGGCAAGGTTTTGGTAGCGGGGGGGGGGCGGTTGCAGTGGTGGCTTCTGATGAAAAGTTGCTAGAAGCTTTCCCTTTGTCTGACAGAGACAATACCAGCCAGCTCTAAGGAAAACCTGCTGCCAGCCAAGGCGGAGCCAATCAGTGAAAGTGGTAGTGCCTCTGTGATAACATATTTAAGAAAGGAAAAAAAGTTGTGGAACTCAGTAACGGCAGCCGGCGAGAGGAGTGGGAACATGTAAGAGAAACAACCCTGCAGACCCCAAGCTCAGTGAAGAAGGAGGGGGAGGAGGTGCTCCAGGCACCAGAGCAGAGATTCCCCTGCAGCCCGTGGGGAAGACCATGGTGAGGCAGGTTGTCCCCCTGCAGCCCATGGAGGTCCATGGTGGAGCAGATATCCACCTGCAGCCCGTGGAGAAGCCCATGCTGGAGAAGGTGGGTCCCCGAAGGAGGCTGTGACCCTGTGGGAAGCCCACGCTGGAGCAGGCTCCTGGCAGGACCTGCAGATCTGTGGAGAGAGGAGCCCACAGAGCAGGTTTTCTGGCAGGACTTGTGACCCTGTGGGGGACCCATGCAGGAGCAGTTTGTGAAGAACTGCAGCCCGTGGGAAGGACCCATGTTGGAGAAGTTTGTGGAGGACTGTCTCCCGTGGGAGGGACCCCACGCTGGAGCAGGGGATGAGTGTGATGAGTCCTGCCCCTGAGGAGGGTGAAGCGGCAGAAACGATGTGTGATGAACTGACCGTAACCTCTATTCCCCATCCCCCTGCGCTGCTGGGGAGGTGAGGTATTGAATCTGGGAGTGAAGTTGTGTCCAGGAAGAAGGGAGGGGTGGAGGGAAGGTGTTTTGAGATTTGATTTTACTTCTCATTACCCTACTCTGGTTGATTGGCAATAAATTAAGTTCATTTTTCCCCAAGTTGAGTCTGTTTTGCCCACTATGGTAATTGGTCAAGTGATCTCTCCCTGTTCTTATCTCAACCCGGGAGCCCTTCGTTATATTTTCGCTCCCCTGTCCAGCTGAAGTGGGGAGTGATAGAACGGCTTTGGTGGGCACCTGGTGTCCAGCCAGGGTTAACCCATCACACTGCTGCAGACAAATACCTATCTGGTTTACCCAGTTTGCTCAGGGAAAGAAAGCAGGGATTTGCTTTTGATTACCTACGGCCCATTTGACAAATTCAAAAAAGGACCAGCAGTTCCCAACTGCATGCTTGCCTGTCATAGTCAAATTTGATCAACAGTTCAAAGGTAGTGTTGAAAAAGTCACTATCTTTGAGAGACACATGATTTTGATATAAATGGGAATATTCCCAAGAAACTCTTCAATGCTTATAGGACAGAAGGTGAGCAGGAAGCTGTAAAAGATAAAGGCAGTATACTTTAAATGAAATGATCCTCGGAATGGTGTACTCTTAGTCCAGTTTGCCTGTGTCATAAGTATTGTTTCTATCTCATGGCTTGTTGCTTGAGTAAATGGGACAGTAACCATGGAAAGCTATGGAATCACTATTATATGTCAGTGAAGATCCAGATCATCACCGTGTGTTTAATAGTAACATCTGAAGAGTAGCATGAAGCATTAATTAATAACAATAACTTAGAAATACAAATTTTCTCTATTAAATAGGATAAGTAACATGTAGATATCTTTTACAGGCTTTTGCTCATTCCTCAGTTAAGATCAGTGTGCCTGACAAGGTTGGAATGGTTGCTAAACACTTGCATGTACTACAGAGTAAAGCTCATACCTTCAGGATACCATAGAAGAAACATATCTACACAGGAATTTAAGAGGTAACTGGATCTTCAACCATTATATATCATGCTGCCCAAGTAAAAGGGAAGGTGAAATTAGCTTTTTTCTTGCTTCTAAGAAAGCCTCCACAGCTCAGAGATATAATTGACCTTATTTGAAAGACAGTGTCTGTTTCAGAAGAAACATTCCACTTTGACCTGACTCTAGTTCTGACTCAATTCTGAAACTATTTTGGTCTCCCCTGTTAATACAAAAGAAAGATCTGAAAGTCTTAATCACTTCAGGTAACACCGATGATTCCAGGTACACAGTATATTGGTCAGTTAAATTATTTTTTTTATAGGTAGTGCAACTAGTGGATAGGAGGATGTTAATAAAGACACCTATCTTGCTAGATGTCTATTCCTGAAATCAAAGTATTGTTGGGTCCAATATTCAAAAAGACAGGAGGTCTTATATCTCGAGGGGGGAAAAAAAACCAAACCAAAAAACAACTTGCTGATTTTCAGCTTTCCCTTTTTCCCCTAGATTCCCAAGAAAAGCAAAAACATAAGCGCATTTCATACAGCTGTTCATGTTGCTAACTGTTCATAGCAAACTGATGACAAATATCAGAAACAAAAAAAAAATAAATGAAGTGGTAAAAGAACAAAGATGAGAAGATGAAAGAAACATCAACATAACTGCTTCAGTGCTGTGTAGAGATCACACTGTAATGCCTGTTCCCATAACCTGCTGAGAACATGTTAGGACCGAGACTGTGACCAGCTGTCATTAAACTGGAGTATTATGACCAGGTTAACAAGAGGGAAAATCCAGTGCTGGCCTAGGCATAGGATTAGTATCTGTGTGATCTGACAGAAGAACACAGTATGGAATTCAGGTTAATTTAATACTGAATGATTTGGTCTCAGGTTGTAGTGACAGACGAGACAATATCCATCTTGCAATTTGGTAGCACAAACTATTTTTTTAAAATGCCTTTGAATGGTACAATCATCATACTGCTTTTTAGTATTTCTGGGCCAGCAGTAGAATTCTGAATTCACCACTTGGGTTCTAACAGTGAATTTATACTTTTGATGAACAATGGCAACAGCTAAAGTTGTCTTGACCTTCAATGCACCCTCCAAAACCCTTCTGAAATACTATGGATTGTAATATATTGCACAGCCTTGTCAAAAGATCTAGATATTAAATATACTTTATGGGATGAATAACCAAGATGTGGGAGATCCCCATGTAATAATACCTTGAACCACAGTGTTGCCTGGGTTTGGTTTTGTTTTGTGTGTGGTTCTAGAGAGGTAGAGGAGTGGAAATAATGTTTATCGTTTAACCATGCTTCAATTTCATTAAAGGTTTCATTTATAATTTTACACACTACCCCACCTCCTCCTTTTTATTTCCCCAGGAATTGAGAGCGCTGAAAAAGATCTGTATGCAAGTTCAGTTAAATGTACTCTATGAAAAGTACTCTATTTTCATGAACACCTGATGAAGCCAGTAAGGACAAAGGCTTGCTTTTTTTTTTTCAGAGCATGATTTTAGATAATGTCCTTTGCTTGTTTTCTGAAAGTACAATTGAAAATAAAAGCTTCGAACAAGCACAGTAACAGTTTGCTTTTTTATGGAATACCTTGTATGTGTTAGATTTGGTAACAGATGTTTTTCTCCCTCTTTAGCTCAGCACTCACACAAGAGAGAAAATAAAGATAGGGAAGTGCCAAGTTGAAACACCATGAGCCACAGTCGCTAAGTTACTAATATGTGTAGCTTCTTTAAGTAGCAGCACAAGTCTCTCAAAAACCCGCAAACTGAAATGCTTACTCACACAAGCCATTTTTTTTGTACGCTAATCTTTGGACTGAACACATCCCAAAATGTTTCCTTAATGGTAAAAATAACCAGAGAGAAAACAAGAGAGAGTCTTAAGAAATCAGTGCAAAAAATAAGAATATATAGACTCATCCATTGAAACAGTTTTCTGCTGTGTAGTGAATACATCTGTTTCTGGGGGTCAAGGAATTCATTCAGTGTGTGTGTGTGTGTGTTTGTGTTCATGTGTAAATCATTTTCTCATTTTTTTTTCAGTGTTTAAAAAAAAAAAATCACCTTTCCCAGCTAATGAAGTATTCCTAACAACATACACATGTCAACAACTTGTTATGATTCATCTAATGCTTTGATTTATAATTAAACTTCATTTGATATATTCAGTGGTTCAAGTAACTGATATCTACACACAGCACTGACTTTTTTTGATGTATTATGCAATTATACGTAAACATCAATTTAATTCACATCTTTTATTGCTTTAACTCTAAGCTGTTGCTAAAGAAAACAAACTTTGTCCTTTATATAAAGGATTGGATTTTTAAATAACTAATTACATTCTTTATAGTTAATAACAGACCAAATTACCAATGAGTCAGAGCAGGCGCTTAAACTTAGGGGTGTTTTTGCACTAAGTTTTTATGAAATTGAATAGAAAGTTTTCTGAAAAACACAATGTCACTAATCCATTTGTGAAATCCACTAGTGTCTTTCAGTACCTGTCACTGTCTGGCTGTGGTACAACACATGGGTAGATAGAAAAATACTTTCTGAAAGAGAAGCCCAGTAGGTACTATTTAAATACCTAGGGTAAACCACTACAGGAGGAATTAATTGCTACAGACCATTTTCCACAGCAGTCAATTAAAAATTAAAGCAATGCTATTACTTGCCTTTTCTTTATTAAAACTCTCCTCACTCATGAGTTTCTCTTTTTCACGGCCTGCCTATTTCTGCCTGTCGTGGATCATCTCCTGCCAGCAACCAAGGACCATGCAGCCACTCACTCACCTCCCTCACAGTGGGATGGGGGAAGAGAATCAGAAGTTTAAAAGTGAGAAAACATGGGCTGAGACAAAAACAGTTTAATATGGAAAGCAAAAGCCACACATGCAAGCAAAGCAAAACAAGGAATTCATTCACCACTTCCCATGGGCAGGCAGATGTTCAGCCATCTCCAGGAAAGCAGGGCTCCATCACACCTAACGGTGACTTGGGAAGACAAGTGCCATCACTCTGAACATCCCCCCTTCCTTCTTCTTCCCCCAGCTTTATCTGCTGAGCATGATGTCTTATGGTCTGGAATATACCTTGGGTCAGCTATCCCGGCTGTGTCCCCTCCCAGCTTCTTGTGCTCCCCCAGCCTGCTCACTGGTGGGGTGGGGTGAGAAGCAGAAAAGGCCTTGGCTCTGTGTGAGCACTGCTCAGCAGTAACGAAAACATCCCTGTGTTATCAACACTGTCCTCAGCACAAATCCAAACCATAGCCCCATACTAGCTACTATGAAGAAAATTAACTCTATCCCAGACAAAACGAGGACATCATCTCATGTACTTACAGTTCAGGCGTTGAGTTAGTAATGGAGAGTAATCTGGAAATCAGAACTGGACAAAGCAAACATGGACATTTTGTGGGTATGAATAAACATGTAATGTGACTATGTACTACAGCATACCTGGCTTCTTCTGTAGTTCCTTCCCACTCCATCTATGAACAGCTCTTTTGTAGTACTTGAATACTTAAGGAAGGCAAGAGTAAAGCAGAATTAAATTTCTTGTCTCAGGAGGTGAAACTGCAAGGTAACAACAATTCAGTAGCCTACCATCCAAATTGTTTATCTCCCAAAATTATTTCAGATATTTCATTCCTTAGTTTTGCAAATGAAAACTCCATAAGCACAGTGATACTGAAGGAATTCCAGGTGTTGTTTAATATTAATATTCAGTTCACCACTGGCTGAACTTACCCCATGTTCTTCAAACTCAGAAGGTCTAGATGTTCAACTGCATTGTACTCCCATTAAAACAAACAGCAGGAAATTCTAAACTCTTAGTTAAATAATGTATCTCTGACTATTAATGTAAAAATGTTACCAATTTCTTCCTTTTATTTGTCATGAAGGGAAGAGTGAGCTGACTTTCCTGTGTTTTGGGTTTGTGTAGCGGGGGATGGGCTACAGGGCCAGCTCCTGTGAGAAGCTGCTGGAAGCTCCCCTGGCTCCAAGTCGGATCTGCCTCTGGCCCAGGCCGAGCCCATCAGTGACAGTGGGAGTGCCTCTGGGAGAACAGATTGAAGAAGGGGAACCTGCAGTGAGTGGGGGGATTGGAATGTGAGAGGAACCCCTCTGCAGATCCCGAGGTCAGTGAGGAAGGAGGGGGAGGAGGGTCGCCTGCGGAGGCTGATGGCCCTGCAGCCTGTGGTGAGATGGCAGGCTGTCCCGCTGCAGCCCAGGGAGGGGAGTGGAGGAGCGGAGACCCCCCAAGATGGCCGTGACTCCATGGGAAAGCCCGCACTGGAGCAGTCTGTGCCTGAAGGACTGCAGCCTTTGGAAAGGACCCACGCCAGGGAAGTTTGTGAGGAACTGCAGCCCGCGGAAAGGTCTCAGCTTGGAGAAGTTGGTGAAGGCCTGTCTCCCGTGGGAGGGACCCGACGGTGGAGCAGGGGATGAGCGAGGAAACCTCCCCCTGAGGAGGAAGGAGCGGCAGAGACAAGTTGTGGTGAGCTGACTGCAACCCCACTCTCCTGTTCCCCTGTGCCACCGGGGGGAGGAGGGAGAGAGAACCGGGAGTGGGGTTGAGCTGGGAAGGAGGGAGGGGTGGGGGAAGGTGTTCTGGGGTTGGGTTTTACTTCCTAATGTCCTTGGTTTGATTTGATTGGTAGTAAATGAAATTGATTTTGTTTCTTCCCCAAGTTGAGCCTGTCTTTTGCCCGTGACCATAACTGGTGAGTGATCCCTCCCAGTCCTTGTCTTGACTTACTAGCATTTCTTTGTATTTTCTCCTCATCGCACCATGGCCGCTGCGGGGGGGGCGAGCGGCTCGTGGTGTTTTGTTGCAGCTGGGTTTAAATCCATGACACCCTGTCATGAAAAGAAAAACTAATTTTAAAGAAAGAAAGAAGGAAAAAAAGCTCTCGTTATCTTCCTTTAGGGGGTACCCCAGCCTTATTTTTACTGTGCTGTCCTGAAGGCCTTCAGCAATTTTCCCCAAAGGCTTTTTTTAGAGAAGTCGTAAAAGGTAGTCTTGGCTGGTTCTGTCACATTTATGACTTCACTTGTTATTTGATTTCTTTTTTAACCTTTTGCATTATGGCTTTTCTTTCAGCTTGCGACAAGGGAGAGGGAGAAAGAAGAGATAATAGGTTGGGTTGTAAGTCTTTGGAGAATTGTGAGGCTTGAATTCAGTGCATGAGGGTGTCTTTAAGAGTATATCTAATTTGATTAATGTTTTTCTGTCTGCAGTGTACTGAAAGAACTCAGTAACAAATTAAGTAAAACTGGTGATTTTTTCACTCACTGTTTTCAGGTGGGAACTAAAGCACAAGATAAACCAGGAAATGTTAATTCACCTGACCCTTCTAAAAATGTAGAAATCCAAATATGAATTACAAATAGAAACCAGAAAGTTTCAATACATACATTTTTATATATTTTCATATATCTATGTATTTTTGATGATAACATGAAAGAATGCTAGAAATGTCATTTCAGTTTCTCTTTGCTAGGACTTTGATAGCAAAATTACTAGTTCTAATATTCATACAGATATCCATTCAACAAATAATTTATGTACATTAAGATTCACCTTTTTATGGAGAAGATTAAGGCTCAAATTTGACCTCCCTCCCTTTTCAATCAGGGACACAAAGGTAAAGTTAAATTCTGATGAAAAAAATGGTATATACTCTTCCTGGAAGTAATAAAAGGTTTATACTACAAATTATTCCATCACACTTCTACTGAATGCTTACTTAGCATGCCCAGAGTTTCTCATGATGAAGTTAATTGCCCCAAAATTTAGCCACTTAAACATGATCTTGAAGTTATTCACCTCTAGTTATTGCAGAGGTGATCATCCCATCCTAAAATATGAGTTTGACTCAAGTGCCCATACGCAGACACCTAGAGCCAAGATGCTGCTCAGTGTGCTATGTCAGTGAGTGGCTGGCTGTAACACAGAACCTCTGGGCACCTTCTTGAATAGTATCTGGAGGTCAGGCCAGATACTTGAAGGTATCTCAGTGAACTAGATGCCTATCTGTAGGCAGGTGAACTACAGCCTACCTACCTCAGAGAGTTTGTATTAATTGCCTTCAGGGAGTCCCTATATCTTTGCATTGTCCATAGCAGAATGACAGATAGTTCAGTTGCCTTGAATATTGTACAGTATTACTAAAGTTAGGTGAAATAAATCCTTGTGAATTTCAAATCTAATGATAGAATTCGATTTTAAAGTACTGTTTATGTCTAACGTGAATAAGCTAATAGGAGTCAACAAGGTAGAATGAGACTCAGTTCTCTTTCTATCTAGATTCTGAGTTAGTCACTGAACAGAACAATACCTTAAATCTGATCTGAACTTTATACATAGTCTTCAAAGCACAGTTTCAACACATTTTAAGAAAATTACTTTAAACAATCACAGAAACTGAACGAGTTGTTTTGGCTAGTCTCCAAATCCAACTAAATACACATATAAAACTACTTTTTACTATCTCACAGTGTAGCAAACAATAGACTTCTGTGCAATTCTAACATAAATTGACTTCTACTATGTATGATATGCTACATCTGTTATTTCTTTCCAAAATAAATTAATTATATCATTCTAAGTTGTAAAGCTCTAGGCAAACAAACTCTCACAAGCCTTTCTTTCATCATTACGTTTGATAGGTTTTTTCATAACATCAGTTTTTTCCTCAGAGTAAGTATAAAATACAGGACTTTCCAACAGACAGTTTCAGAATACACTTTAAAGGACAAAATTATGAAGAAAAAATAGAATCACACACATATAAATTTCATTTCAAACAGAAACTTTCCTTAAATATTCTCCATATGTAAGAATTAAAGTAAGAATATATTTTGTTACAGCTCACAACAAAAAGATAAAATTCAGGAAATTTAAAACTTCTATACAATTGAAAATAATTAACTTTATAATGCATGAATTATATTTATTGCAAATCACTATTTTTTGTAAATCAAGTACAAATCTTAATATCTCTATGATGATATTTAGTCATAAAGTAAAAGTTACTATAGTGGAATAGGAGTTAATTGTACAATGTAAATGAATTACAGTGCAATGCTAAGTGGAGAACAGTTGCTGAAAACCTGTAAGCAGCAGATCTATAGAAAAATAAAATCTAGACTCACACATTGTTAGGACTTAACAGGATACTCTTACAAAAAGCATTTGCTTCAAATGTAAAAACTAGGTGAATTATGTAAAATTCACAGAGGAAATTATTCTATTTTACTTGTCATTAAGTACATTATACAGTTTAATGCAGAAAATAAAAGAAAAATTATATATGTAAGTACATCAAGGAGAGTTTAGCAGAAAGACAAGAATGATAGCAGATTTAGAAAACACAACCTATCAGGAAAGATGTAAGGAATTGCATTTGGGTGCTTAAAGAAAGGGAAGAATGGGAAAGTTATGAAGAAAATAATGACTAATTGTTCTCTTTGCCTGTGAAAGACAGATAAAGACGGTATCAGACGTAAGGGTCCCATAGCACGGAACCGTGTTTCTGATACTGTGAGAAACTTGCAGTCATATCTGTAGTCAGGAATATGATATCTAGAGAGCCAAATTGCAAAAATGACTACACATGAAGAAAAACTAGACTTTGACAAAAAGTTGTCTTCAGATGCCACATATCAGATGCCAATTGGGAACACTGGGTATTGGATGATGATTTCAATTCAGCAATAAAGGAGCAGGATACGAAGAGACAGATGTGGAAATTTCAGGAGTTATCAGGCATTTTCAAGCCTCTGAAGTCTTTTCTAGAGGTGCTGAAATCCCTGTGCATACACGTTTGTTTCACATGCTGTGTGCAGAGTGGAGCCTGAGCAGAGGGCTAGGATTCTGTGCCATAATCCCAGGCATCACACTCTTCCAAATGCTTGAGATGATACAGAAGAAGCAAAGTTAGTTATATATTTGTGTAGTATCTCTTGTACCTTGGAGGCACACTTACCATATTTAATAGAATGGTCTCTTACATTCCCAGTTAATCAATCATCTTGTGAGAAAACTTTTCTCTTTTCCCTGAGAAACTATGCAGTTAATGCAGCTTTGGGGACTTTCATCAACTGTGATATACTCTCCCTCCCATGAGTTGTACTTCTGGTGTCTTTCAGGAGGACTGAATCTGTTAACCAAGGGTAGAAATTACTTGTATTCAGAGCCTGCCCTGCCTTAGTGGAGTGTGAGGATATAAGCTGGCTATAAGTAATTTCTGTGAGAAAGAATTTCAAGAGTGAAAGAGCCAGAAGGAAGAATGAAGAAGGGATGGTAATAAAACAATCTACTAGTTAATGTTTTGCGCTAGCCATAATGTGTACTATGACCTAGTGTTTTTTTCCTAGGACTGATACATACTATCTTACATGGTCTTCATCATGAAAAACAAACCAAGACCAAAAGAAAAAAAAAAACCCAAACCAAACACACCCCCTCCCCCCCCCCAACCAAACAGAAAGCAGCTTAGGAAGCAGGGACTGCAATTCAGTAGTCCTTTTTTGTAGGTGAATACATTAACCAAAAAGAAATAGCAAGCTTATATGCTTTTTCTGGATCCATGATGCTTATACAGCTTCAGCAGAGCAACCCATAAGATGCCTTAATTTTTATCTATACAAATAAAAGCATGACCTATTCTGATTCCTTAATGATACAGAGAGCGCAAAACAGCCTTCCACTTTCTGCTAGTTCTACAATTATTATAATAACTTATGGAAAGTAAAAGCTTAGTTAAAACACAGTCATCGCAAGGCTTTGAGTTTATTTGCAATTCTCAGTAAAGTCCTTCTGCTGCTCAGACCTTTAGGAGTACCTGTATTTTTATTGTTTTTTCAGTAACTCTATGCTATGGGTCTCCTCTGCTCAACATGAATAAATTATGGTTCGTCGTGTGCTGTCAAAGCTTCAGCAACCTGTTCACCTGAGACCACTCTGGGGGATCAGCAGCTAAAAGGAGTTGGAGCAATGCGGTTTATTTATTGGAGCTTGTTCTGAAACATGGATGTAGCAAACAAAATTATTAATAACATGCAAATCGAAACTTTGTTTTTTAGATTTTCTAATTTTTTTAAAACCTCTTCACAGAATGAAACTCCTTATTTTCACACACTGCAAATTATGGGTACATGCTATGCCATCATGAGCAAATAGAAAGGGATAAACCCCTTCTTTTACCAGTGATCGGGAAAACAACTACGATATGTTGCTGCTTTTTTTTGTTTGTTTGTTCAATGTTATCTTAAACTTTATGTTAATGGGTGGCAAACAGAGTAAAGACTCTGAATTATACAGGTGAGTTAATTAGGAGTTGTTAGCCAGTAGGCTGGAACAGATGCTGTTTATGTAATTCACTCTGGTAGGTGCAGGTGTAAAAATTTTGTGTAAAAAGTTGCAGATTTCAGGTATTCATTTTCTGTAACTACATGAGATATATGCTGTGCTCTATTTCTGCCCTATCCTGTGATCTTACTCCAGTAATTTGCATTCCTGACTACATTTTGTGCTAAAAATAGCAAGTCCCAGGACAGACAAAGCCTGTAGAGAGATTTGGCAATTGGTTAGATCTGATTATTGTATTAAAATGTTAAAATTCACCTCATTACCCAGCATACTTGCCTCAATTATTTATCCCATTAACCTGAGGCTAAAGATGCTGTGTATGATACCAATTTCTCTAGAGGTTAATATCAGTGGATCTTTGTCAAGGTTAAAGGCTTATTACCGGGTAGACTGCAGAAATGCCACTTTTAGTAACAGCCTGTCATGGGTTTTTTTCTTTTCTTTTAATTCAATTTAAGCTTCAGAATATACTATTAAAAAGAAATATCTCCATAATGTTTTCTCTTATAGTTTTAAGTATTTTTAAATGTTCAATGGTATGAAGTCACCACAGAGAAAAATTTTATCAGTGAAGCTGGAAAACTCGCGAGAATGTTCCGAGGGTTTGTGGTGAGGTGCTGATGTTACCCTGTTGCTATTTTGTTGAAATTTTGTTTGCCTGCTCATGTGAGAACTTTGGCTCATCAAAATTCCAACGTTTTCTTGTCTGAGCATTCACAGCATTGGCTAATGTAACTTACGTTTTGTAAATTAGAGATTGTAACTAAAAGAAATAGTGGTTACTATTTGATGCATGCTACTTTAAATGCTAATGCAGCAGCCAGCCCTAATATTAGAAAAAAAGTGGAGGACCTCACATAAAATAAAAATAAAGTTGTTCTACACTCAAGAATCTATACATTTAAGAAATGTGAGCTATGTTAGAAGTGGTGGGTATTTGCAGACTGCCATCTGCTCAGGAGCAGGCACCTGAACAATGATAACAGGATGCTCTATCTGTCTGTCTAGGAGCACCTTGTGCCTGGGGAAAGCAACTTCATGTCTTCCCCCCCATCCTCTAGACCACAGGAGCATTACAGTTAGAACAAGTTTTGCTGTCCTGATTTAGGGTACACTGACCAAGTGCAGGCAGGGCTGCTCAATGGGTGCCCCCTGAGAACACCAAGCATATGATTCACATACCTCATCATGCCTTTTTCCATTTCTCAACCCTACTTTCACCATCTAGTACCTTCCTTTCCTCACACCTGTCTCCTCCCAGATAAACATCCCACCCCAATGACTTTTTTCCACACTGGTCCCAGTTTTGCTACATTTGCACCCAAATTTGGTATTTCTAATATTGTTACCTGGGAAATGTCAGCTTTATATTTTATTACTGACAAAGTTACTGGGACATGTTGCCCTTGCAAGGCTCTGCTCCCCAAATCTCCTCTCTAGCTATCTGTGAATTTTGACAATTTTTCACTTAAATCCTCACCTCTACCCACCTCTGCAATGTATTCCTAATGCTGCTCTCTGTAATTTGTCAGCTTCTCACACCACGTTTGTCACTTCCAGTAGTTTTCCATGCCTTATTTAGTTAACCCTAAGTCAGGGCCTAGTTGATTGATTAGTCATTTGCCTGCAGCACTAGTAAATGCTAAATTAAAATTCCATTGAATAGAAGAAGTATACAGAGCAGCTTTTGTGACCAAGTGTCACTTTAATCTTTAGAAAGCAATATAAAATTAATAAATACCTTTTACCTGTTGGTTTAAGATGGGAGGAGACATAGGAAAATTCTTCTATGCACAATTAGGATCATATTCATCATCTCCTTTCAAAATAGCAGAGAAGTAGACACAGAAGCACAAGAGGAAGAAGTGGAAGAAAGCAGAAAGACAAATAGAAGACATAAGAAAGCTAAGAAGACTTAAAAAAAGACAGGAATGAGAATGTTTCTGCTCAGAAGTTAGGAAAGATGCTTCCTTGTTTGTCTCTAGTTGTGCAATAAATCTTATTAGTCCATTTTTCTGCCTATTTGGTGTGCCTGCAAGTAACAAATCGAGGTTCTTATAACTAGCTGTGCAGTTAAGAATTTCTTCCATGGATCTCTTGTCTTGCTAAATAATTCAAGTCCCTTTATTTAACAAGGCTTTTCTTGTAGTAAAGCACAGAAATTGTTCCAATAAGTGGTGGTCTGATTAAATTATCCTCTGCTGATTTGTTTATAACAGGGACAAAAAAGGTGGCTGTTAGGCTATGGTGACAAAAGGTTGATCCCCCTGCACCCTGACAGGGGTGGGGGGAGCCCCAGCAGACCCCCAGGGCAGCAGAGCCTCCCCCTCCCTCGTGCCACAGGAGCCCCTGGGGAGCCCCGAGGCTGGGTCAGAGCCACCCACACACACCAGCAAGAGAGGCTCCACGGGTCGGGGCACTGTGGGGGAATGGGGACAAAAGGGGCTGGTAGTCCCTCTGCACAGCTGTGCCTGTGCCAGCCAGCACAGCCTCTTCTGTCTCCTCTAATTAAACTCTTTTTCAGATGGTTTTCCTTGGCCAGGGGCAGGAAAGCAAACATGCACAAGGAGAGGGGAACTAGTTTTCTTCCCAGCTGGAAATAACCAGCCTGTCCAGATCTTCCAAAATAATGGATTTACATTCCTTCTAAAGATTTAAGGATAGTTTTAACTGAAAAAGCATTTGCTTTATACAAAAATCGCATGTAGAATATTGCTCTTGCATGATAATAACCATAATACTGTCTTACATGCTGCCTTCTTTGTTGATATTCTAACAGCTTAGAGATACAATAAAAATGGACTTTGAATGTCATTGTGAAATAAAATTCACTATTAAAGAATTACAAATAAGCAATATGAATCCCTTTAAATAATGCTGATGTTTTATGTGAGTCAATGCTAAAGCATTTTAAGAACTTAAAATAATATGTACTTGCCCATTTCCATTTTAATTATTGAATAATTGAAACCATTGATCTTGTATTTTCCAACCAGCATGAAGTGGTTGCTAATTAATCAAATGAAGACTATAGAGTCCATTTTGAAAGCAGAAGATAATTTCTTAATTTTTAATATAAAATGAGATGATTTATAGTATTTATTCAAAGGCAGTCAGAGCCTTATCCAAAAGTTGATGAAGGCAAATGACTGTATCAGTTGATTTCAGCAGGTTTTCAATCAAGCCTCCAAGAACAAGAAATGATTGTAAGTGTCTGACTGAAATATGAGTCAGGCATCCCTGAAAGATTTATTACAGAGTCTGAATAGGACTTGAAAAACTTACAATATTTTAAGTAGGGCCTTTTTCTATGAAAAGTTAATTTGGGACTGAATTCAAAGGCATTGCAAAGTGTCTGAATCAAAGAAGTAATTGTTAGGTCTAACAAACAATCTACAAGATAAATGTTTGAAATTACAGGGTGAGATTCAGCTCTGCATTCAGACACATAAATGTGAACTTGAGTCTATGTGAGGTGGGTGACCCTGTTACAGTGAGCAGAGAAATTGCCACTGCTGTCAGGGTGGGTTCCTCTTTCCTAAATGTAATCACATGCCTGTCCTCCTTCTGCTCCTACAGAAAAGCATGGGTGTCCTGTGGGTCGTGTATTACATCTGCCAATGTTCACTTCATTTACCACTCTTCTGGCATGTCCCTTGTATTTATGCAGCAGCATCACACTCTGATTAGAGCTTAGGGGTCTTGCAAGATAGATACCCAAATGTAGATGTCAGCTAGCAAATGAGTTGAATAGGGTTCTGGACTCCATGGACTGTATTGACTATGTTGTCATTTGAGATCTACATGGGAGCTTAGACAAGTTTTCACAAGCTATCTCCCATCCTGAAAAAAAAGTTAATACTGGGCAGTGTGTTCTGTGTTAATATGGTTATACGGCTGTTTCATTAATGAGTGCCCCACACAGAGTGATGTTCCTGCCCATTTGTTTCCCTTTGACAACATGGATTCAGCACTCCTGTCTGTGCAATGGCTAAGCATCAAATGGGAGGAATGGACACAAAGCTCATGATAAGATAAATATAACATTTTTATGTTGCAGAAGTATCACTTAGTTTAGTGTTATAAGGAGTAAAAATTCTGGCTATCAATCAGGGCTTAACTTAAGCAATCAAAAAATGGCAAAAATCCATTGTTTTTTACAGGTGCTTATGGTTCATTGCACCAAAGATAAATCGTGCAGTGATCAAAATGGGATAGTACTTGTCCAGACAATTGTACATAAAGAAGATGTTAAAGTGTTTAATTAAAGTTTTCGGGGAAACATACTCAGGAAAACAATCAATTTGTTATATTCCTGAAAAGGAAAAATACAACACGTGGGGAAATTCCCATGTATTAAAACTTCAGTGTTCAGTAATATAGAGTTCTTTTTTTCAGATCTGTATTTATTATTCCAGATAGACACTCTACTAAAACTAGAAAGATGCTGAAGCTGGAAGCTCATTAATATGTGACCTGAATCTAAACTGCTATTCTTAAATAAGGGATTGAATCTGTCTGCCTACTGATACTCCCTGAGAATAGGTAGAGCTGATTAACCTAGCTTGCAATGTAGCATTACTGTGCCATTGCACTTAATGAAGTTGGCTGAAAAAGTATTATTTTTCATCCTGGGAAAACTAATACTTACAAAACAAAGAAGTTCAGGTTCCAGGAGGTTTCTGCAGTACAGCACACTTCTGCTAAAAATCTGGCAAAAGAAATGGGGCGTCTCTAAAATTTAGATACTGCATTGATTTTTAAGTTGTAATCCACACAGACCATCTAACTGGAAGAAAATGATAGAATTTCAAAACTAACTTCTTTTATACTTCTAGAAATTGTTAGTTAGATACTGTACTTTAAAAATGAAAATGGTTCAGAGGGTTACTAAAATCCTGAAGCAATTATTTTCTTTTATATTATTTTAGTGGCTGGCAGGTAGTATATCCTAGTAGGAGACGACAGCAAAATTTTACTCACATTTTAAGTTTGACTATCAAAATCTTCAGTCTTACTGTTCTTACTGAAATGTGCTTAAGTACAGCATACCTAAGTAGGAATGAAAAATGAGACACTGTTGGAATTTTCATATACAAAATATCTGTTTTCAGGTATTATGTTATTGATTTGTTTAAAAATTTGCCTTTGTTATTAATATTTTAGTTTTTAATAGGGAAAAATAAGGGGGAAATTTCTGCTGACAATTATTATCTAATGCAGTGATGATGGCTTCTCTTTTTAAACATGTCTAAAGGATTCTAGAGTTACAGTGATCACGCTTGAACCACAGTTTCATAGTAAATCTTAAACACCTCATGCCAAAAAGGTGGACCATGTTTTAAAGAGATTTTGTCCAGCTTCTGCAGAACTAGAAACTCCCAAGTTTCATCTTGGTAGAGGTGTTAGATACAGTATCCACACCCCCATGTTCAATTGGCAATTCTTGATTAAATATGAGTAAAATTATTTTTCAGAAGATTCTCTTGACCCTTTCCAAACCTTACCATCTTGGCCTGTATTTTTGAGTTTTATAACTTACATGTCTCAATTGCATAGGAAGTTTTCATCAAGAAAAGTTATTAAATCATTCCAGAAAAACAGAGTATTTCTGACGTTTCATTCTTGTCAGTTCCAAACCTCCCGTAAGACATTATCATCTTGTATAACTTTATTTTTGCTTTAATATTACCAAATCTTTCTTTTTATTATTTTCAGTCATATAGTTCTTGTTTATATATTTAAATAAATATCCTTTAGACAAGTTTTTATTTTTACCAAGAAGTTCCGTGCGTAAAATGGAAATGCCCTAGGCCTTAGTATCATTTGGTTTGACAGCAACATAACTTCCAAACACATTTATACGTAAATTTCCCTTGTATATTTGAACCTAACTCATCTGCTGGCATACTAAACACAGGAAGAAAGCTGAAATGCTTTAGTCTTGTCATTTCCGAGGTGCCATGGTTTCTATCACTCAGCTATTTTCTGAATTAATTCTTTCAAGATATTATGATTAAGACCTTTCTGTTCTTCCAGCTTCTGTCCAACTAGTGTTAATTTGACACAATTCTTTAGTGCTGGAAATAGCCTGTCCCATGGTCCTTTTCTAAAATACGTTTTGTGTTTTGGCACCAGTAAACACATCTCTACAGCTCACACTGAACTTACAAATTAAGCCCTCTCAAGCCCTCTCGGTCTTTTGACCCGAACAGCTATTTCCCAGTCACACCTTTCACTAGAAATGCTGCCAATACAATTTAAAAGAAAAAAAGGAAGAAATAATTCCAAAGCAAAGAAAATGTGTTTGATAACACGGGAGCAGGAGTGCAAGGAAGAAAAAAATACTATTTTGAATGTTATTCTAATGTTGACATTAGAACTAAGGAAGAAAAGAATATGATGGATAAAATTATCTGTGACTCCAGTCAAGCTCTTCTGTTGCATATGTCCTGTGTAACAAAATCAAACTGAGAGCTGAGGTATGCAGGTCAGTTTGTATAGCTAGGATCCACATGAGTGAAGCAACAACAGAAGTGTGGCCATGCTTGCTGTTCTATCAATGTTCATTATTAGTTTTTTTCCTCTATGCAGTCAACTAATAAATGAAATTAAGGCTATGTGCAAGCATTTATTTTGGTTTCACAAATACATTTAAATTTAACTTTTATTTTTCTTTTTAATTTCTTGGCTTTCTAATGCTTGCTTTGGGGACTGGTTTAACATTCCTGTACTTTTTACACTTTTAGCTACCACTAAACCTACCACAATACTTAAAATCTTTTTATATCAATAAAGGTATACGAGGTTTACATGTAAAAATGAAAGCTTTATACAGTATATGTACTCACATTTGTCTGACAATGTTTTCCAGAAATATTAGTGGCATCAGAAAAACAGGTAAAGTGTGCTAGCAAATTCGCTGCATGCTATCTATGTTAAGAAACTAGAAAAAATGATAACCATTTTGGCAACTAAGTCTAACACGGTGCTTTGGTTTGTGTGGTGGAGTTTTGGTAGCAGGCGAGGGGGCTGCAGAGGTGGCTCCTGTGAGAAGCTGCTGGAAGCTCCCCCAGCTCCAAGTGGGACCCA
>VYZV01007848.1:25337-39928 GCA_013401275.1 Pandion haliaetus | reverse complement strand
GATCCCGAGGTCAGTGAAGAAGGAGGGGGAGGAGGGGCACCTGAGGAGGCTGATGGCCCTGCAGCCTGTGGTGAGATGGCAGGCTGTCCCGCTGCAGCCCAGGGAGGGGAGCGGGGAAAGCAGAGGCCCCCCAGGATGGACGTGACTCCATGGTAAAAACCGCATTGGAGCAGTGTTTGATGGGAGAACAGCCCGCGGAGAGAACCTGCGCCAGGGAAGTTTGTGAGGAACTGCAGCCCGCGGAAAGGACCCACGTTGTAGAAGTTGGTGAAGGCCTGTCTCCCGTGGGAGGGACCCGACAGTGGAGCAGGGGACAAGTGAGGAATCTTCCCCCTGAGGAGGAAGGAACGGCAGAGCCAAGGTGTGGCAAGCTAACCCCACTCTCCTGTTCCCCTGTGCTGCCGGGGGGAGGAGGGAGAGCGAACCAGGAGTGTAGTTGAGCCGGGAAGGAGGGATGCGTGGGGGGAAACTGTTTTAAGATTTGGTTTTATTTCTCATTGTCCTGTTTTGATTTGATTGGTAGTAAATGAATTTGATTTTGTTTCTTCCCCCAAGTTGAGCCTGTCTTTTGCCCGTGCCCATAAGTGGGGAGTGATCCCTCCCTGTCCTTGTCTCGACTTACGAGAGTTTCTTTATATTTTCTTCTCCTCATCCTACTGGGACTGGGGAGAAGTGAGCAAGCGGCTTTGTGGTGCTTTGTTTCTGGCTGGGCTGAAACCGTGACACATGGACATAACATGTTTAATTTATGCTTAAAATAAGTCACAGAAATAATAAGCCATTTTTAACACTAGGTTTTCAAATGCCTCTTACTGCACTGATGAAATTTCCTTCCAACAAAAGCTGATGCCTGGAGCAGGCTATAAGAAGGCAAGCATACTCCTCTAAGTATTCTTGCATCTCTAGCATTTGGCAGACAAACTGCTGTGGGTTTAGTAGAAGTGAATGCTTGCACTCCATGTTTATTTTTATTTTAATTTCAAAATTAAGCAGTTTTATGGTTGACACATTCATATCTCTGTAAGCTTCAGATAAATAAGGAAGGCGATAAATACAGGTAGTGGAAGAGGAATGCAGTTTGTCAAAGACATTTGGATATATTCTTAAAGCCCTTTTCACTGAATCATGTTTTAAGGTATATCATTACGATATGTAATATTTAAAAAATTCTTACAGAAAATCATAAATAGAGCTATAGGAGCAAGAAGAAAAGTAGAAATTAAACAAATATATATATGTGAGAAACATAGTAAACTTAACATAAGTCCCATGATTAATTGTTAGGGTTTTTATTTTTTTCCCCTCCTTTTTCTTGTATGGCTTTAGCAAGTGAAATAAATGCATTCTGCTAGAATCTTAGATTCCATACTAATGCTTAAAACATTAGTGCAAGTCTGGGCTATGAAATATGAGCGTGATTGAGACTCTCAAAATAAAATTTTTTAAAAATTTGTTTTATACTGGAAGTTCAAATTTTTCTTTCTTTATCTAGCTTCACAAAATTTGGAGCCTCCCTCCTGACTGGTTTGTGTATCTGAACACAGTCTGTTATGCAATACATACTAATGAAGAAGTCTTTGTTAAACAAAGATGCAGTCTTTGCTGCACTAGTGCTTAAGACACAATCATTTCTCTTTGTCAAAATTTCCATGCTCAGAGTTGTCTGTTTAGAAATTCCTAATACAGATTAGAGAATTCCTCTGTCACTCTGAAATCTGGGGTCATTCACTCAACTGTCAGACCCTGAATGATTCATATCACAAATATTTCACCTTCTAGAACATTAGTTCTGTCACAGAGAACATTCTTTACTGAAAACACAGAACAAATTATCCATCAAAAGAGCAGTTATGATGATGTCATCCTCTCATAGGAAAGACATCATAAACACTTTCATTATCCAGCTTTTGAGATTTTAAATATAGTGACTGCTATGATATTAAGCTTACCCATCTCCCCCTCCAACATAGATTCATCAAACTTTGACTAATTTGCATCGATTTTTCTTCATTATTCTGTTAAAAACTTGTACTGATAAAATTTTATTTCCATATTAAACGAATGAAGTTGTGTTGTGAAAATTAATAAAAAAATTTGAAAAGTTCTGACATGAACTAAGCAAAGAATCAAATGCAGCATTTGGTTTCCACCTAAATTACTGTTGGTGTTAGTATCCATTTGTCACTTATGTCCAAGACATTATGGTGAGGCAGGAATTGCTAAGGGACTAGCTCTAAAAACTAATAATTTGAAGAGTTCTTGTTTAATTTCACTTGAAACTTCTTCGTAGTTTGACACCAACTTAGACATATCTTGCCAATGTGTTTCCTGTTTCTTAGTCTTCTGTAGATTTCAATAGTTAGGAAGTTATGTGCACTAGTGAGTAAAATGAAAATCCATCAATATATTCTCATTATGTTAAAATTAGTTTTAGACAAATACTAAAACTTTTTAAAAAGAAAAAAAACTGTCATAAAGTTTCATCAGGCTGCTTTACATATTGGTGTTAATTTCTAATTGCTAGGTTTTTGTAAACAAAAGTGCATATAAGTGGCCATTTCAGATGTGATTATTTCTTACTTTATTCACTTACTTGTTTGTTGTTAAATATGCTATCACTGCAGAATAAAAAGTAATGTTTTTCACAACATTTTTCTTTTAAAATTTAATGTAGATTTCTGCATCTGGAATTAAACATCTCAATTACATACAAATTTATTGAAAATACTTTTTTGTCAAGGAATAAATGCACTAAATTCACTAAGAACTTTTTGAGATTAACTCTTCTTTCATTTTGAGAATCTGTACCATTACTGTACTATGTGACACATTTTAGATCAGGGATCCTTATTTAACAGTTCTGTTCAGATAAAACCTCAAATGACAGTCATCTTCATGTTAAGTGATGTGGTAGCCCACTTAACAGATGCTCTCTGCTATAAACTGCTTATAATATATAAACCTTTAAATAGTGCTATACGTACATAGGCTGAGCATTCTGATGTTCTCCTTATACATTACGAGAGCTCTGGGCAGAGAACTATAAAACGTGCTAATAAATCAGAAAACAAATATTGGGAAGGTCACAGAAGTACATTTTACAATTGTGTTTGCTAATATATATGAGGCATTAAAATTTGAGTTCTACATTCTTATGACAATGCCTGTAATGAGAACAGAAAACACTATGAGCCTAATCTATTCTCCTGACAATTTAAATATAACTTTAGCCCAGTTGTTATCTTGTACTTCTCCAATTCCATAAATAGGGAATGTTATAAAGATAGTGAAAATACATTACAGAATTTAAACATCTGACATTTTCCTAAACTGGCAGACTAAGAGAATATGTGGATAACATGATATGACTTTCTTTGGAGGAAGGAATTTGGAGTAATAGTTAAGCTGTCCATGAGTTATTCTTGTGAGCTTTTTTCCCTTTCCCTGTTCATTTCAGATCATGTTAACAAAACACATAGTTCATTTAGCATTTTTAAATGAAAATGTAAAAAATAACCATAACTTTTCTGTGATGGTTCCCTTTACATCCAAAGGCCAGAACTCCTAAAAGTTTGGGTTTTTTCTGTTTTAATAAATGACACATCTTGCTTAACCAGGCTTTAAAATATTTTAGAAGTAGAGATTAAATCTAGGCTTCTAAATGTTAAATGAACTGGGATGAGCTCCCAAAATTAATACACTGAAAACTAGTCCTTTCTACTAATAAGTGGCTTTACTTATGAAGCAACTTTGTTAATTGAGTTTCTTGTATCTGAACATCTATAAAAATTGAGGAATGTTCTTACTGATATCTGTTATCAACATCATGGATTTGTGCATTCACACAGCACTAAGTAAAGGGATATAAGTCACAGTCCCTACAGATCATACATTAGACCCATTTTATCCAAATCATACAAGTTGAGGAAAAAATTCTCCAAGGTCTGATCTTGTCCATCACCACTGCTCTTGGGTTTACCTCTCAGTAAGTACAGGCTGTTTCTGAACAGGGCTGTTGCTATGCTTAGAAGTAATGAAACATGTATGCAGAGAGCAGTTGTTGCTATCCAGGTGTTTGCCAGAGAGTCTGACCCATAGAAGTTGCTGGGTTCTGATTGTTGTTATTGTGGAACTAGATAGTTTTATAATAAATATAAATGACTTAGAAAGCTATATATAGCTAAGCAGAATTGTTGCTCCTCTCTAAGCCAAGTTCTTTATACCTCACTGAGGAGGTTAACACACTATCAAGGCCTTCTTTTTAATTACATTTTAACTACAGCTGTACTCTCTGAAGCAATTGCATGGCTGAATTATCTTTTGTGACCTAAGTTCTCAGCTATTCTGAACTGGGATTGCTCTGCATATTTTCTTGAATTTTTCTCTCATTTTTATGGAATATTTTTGTTGTGGTGACTGTTTTAGATGTGTTTATTGATTTTATTTCTAAATTCATCGGGGTAAAGGTGGAACAGATTTGTAACAAGAGCTGCTCTGAAGCAAAAGGATGAATTTCCTCACTACTACTCTGAAAGCATTATTTGTCAGCATGTCCTTGTTGTCCAAATCCAACTTTCTGAGAAAGTGGGAGAGAACAGGGATGTCCTTAAACTGCAATATTAGTACCAATTAACTTATTCCCAGAATACCTAAAACCAATTCTGCAATAAATTTCTTCATTTAGCCATATAGGGTTTTTTCATTATATGGAATACTGGTTAGAGCTGTAATTACTTCTGAATTATAACTGTGTGTTTTATTTTCTTTGAAGTTAGATCCCAGTCCCACAAAGACTTACACGAAGGAAAAAGCTTAAGTACATTAGCATACCATTTCCCTTATACCATATAGTTTTCAGGGTTAGAACCATAAAGTACAGTTTCATACAGAACTATGATTTCAAAAACAAACATACAAAAAACCCTATTATGCTTTCACAATTTCTTTAGCATTTACTGCCATCAGTAATTTTTTCATATTCTTTACAGAAAGAGAAGTTTATTCCTTAGACATACTAAAGTTTAGGATTTTGCTGCAAATTTTATTTTGAAAATACAGATTGCTGCAGATAAATGTCTTTGCACTTTAAAGATGGCTAGTCTTATCCTCACTTAACTCAAAACTTTGATTTTGTTCTTAAAACTCCCTTTAGGATACAACCAACAGAAGCAGTATTGATGATGTGATGGAATTTCAAGTGCACAATAGAATTGCTTAGCATAAATGTATTCTAAACTATTATTTGAAGACAGCTTAAAGTCCATGATTCATTGCCCACAGGGCATGGATAGAGCAAAATTCAATCAAATACCTAGGAAAATCTGTTATTCAGAAGTCCTGAGTGAAAGTGGTTGGATTCACAGTAAACCCATCTTTGTCATAAATATCCCAGTTTGGATTCCAATTACAGTGACTTTGCAATACCATTTGTAGAAGTTCTCCTTTGATTTCAGTTTTGTTGCTTTGCACATGGAACTGCGGGTAGAAGAGTTTCATATGGATGAAGACTATTAAATTGCCCTTGCTAATAATACACAGTTCTTGCCTAATGCTTTGGAAATCTTTAAATGTTGAACTGTCATGTCAAGATACCATAATGAATTGGAACATTATGCTCATACGTTTTTTTCTTTTCTATTAGAAGGTTAACTTTTTCCATCTCCCCTGTAAATCATGGTTTCAAACCAATTGATTTGAAAATCTGAATGGTGAAAACAAAATGCCTATATTTTTCCTAAGAACTCCCATAAATACTCATATTTCGTTTGCCTGTAAAATCTGCATCACATACAGGCACACAATAAGTGAATGGGATCAAAAGTTTTATGGGTAGTCATTTGGGCTAACCTCAGTAGTTTGACTAAAATGGTTATTTAATACTAATTTCAGTAAAATCCTCCATTCAATGAATATGACACCTGTAGGAAACTTAGAGTACAGAACTTAGATATGAATGTTCTCAGCTCTTTGGTATCTCAGTATAAGCTATTTGCTCACCCAGATTAGTTTTCTGAAGTATTCATCACTTTTCTGTCTGTGTACCCATTAGGACTTTCATGCTATTATATGAAATGTTGGTAGGTCTGTTAGGCAACTGTCTGCCAAAATCTTAGGCTGAAATATTAAAAATTCAGCATGTTGTCAGTTAATAGGATATTCATCAAACAGCATATTTATAATGCTTTGTTACTAGTGCTTCAATGGCCAACAAGCAGAACTAGAAATAAAACAAAAGATGATGTAGAAGTGACACTTTTGTGAAAATGCATTTTTAATTTGTTAGTCAATTGTAACAAAAATGAAGTTACAGAAATGTTCAATGCATTTAATTTTCCTGCAACATTCTCTCAAAGTCTTCTATTTTCTTATAAGACCCAACAGAGGATAATTAGCCTACTTCTTAAGTACAGATTCCATATACTGAAACAAATTGAACAAGTACAAAGTATTAAGATAAGTTCAGAAGTGCGTATGAGAGATTCATGTAGGACTGTTTCCTAGTGAGCTACCCCATCTAGCTGTCTGTCACTATAACTTGTGCTTTGTTTCATATTCAGATCATAAGCTTTCTGGGAGAAAGAGTATTTATTTGAATTGTATGTTGTAGTTTCAGCCCAGCCGGTAACAAAGCACCACGAAGCTGCTCGCTCACTCCCCAGGCCTGCCCCTGTCACAGTGGGATGAGGAGAAAATATAAAGGCAGGCTCATGGGTTGAGACTAGGACTGGGAGGGATCACTCCCCACTTATGGTCACGGGCAAAACACAAGCTCAGTTTGGGGAAGAAACAAAATCAATTTGATTTACTACCAATCAAATCAAAACCAGGATATTAGGAAAGAAAACCCAAACCTCAGAACACCTTCCCCCAACCCTTCCCGGCTCAACTCCACTCCCAGTTCTCTCTCCCTCCTCCCCCCGGCAGCACAGGGGAACAGGAGAGTGGGGTTAGCTCGCCACACCTTGGCTCTGCCGCTTCTTTCTCCTCAGGGGGAGGATTCCTCACTCGTCCCCTGCTCCACCGTCGGGTGCCTCCCATGGGAGACAGGCCTTCACCAACTTCCACAACGTGGGTCCTTTTCACGGGCTGCAGTTCCTCACAAACTTCCCTGGCGCAGGTTCTCTCCATGGGCTGCTCTTCAGTCACACACTGCTCCAGCGCGGGCTTTCCCATGGAGTTACAGCCATCTTGGGGGGCCTCCCCCGCCCCGCTCCCCTCCCTGGGCTGCAGCGGGACAGCCTGCCGTCTCCCCACGGGCTGCAGGGCCATCAGCCTCCTCAGGCGCCCCTCCTCCCCCTCCTTCTTCACTGACCTCGGGATCTGCAGAGGGGTTCCTCTCACATTCCAATCCCCCCACCCACTGCCAGTTCACCTTCTTCAATCTGTTCTCCCAGAGGCGCTCCCACCGTCACTGATGGGCTCTGCCTGGGCCAGAGGCAGGTCTGACTTGGAGCCAGAGGAATCTTCCAGCAGCTTCTCACAGGAGCTGGCCCTGCGGCCCCCTCTCCCGCTACCAAAAAAACCTTAGCGCACCACAGAAACCCATATCATATGTATATGATAAGAAGCAAAACATTCTGTGGGCATAATGAAAAACTAGATTTCATTAAATATTTCCACGGGTGGTTAACTTTTTAAAAACTGTATTTCTCCACATAATATAAAGTGACAGTGAGCTAAACAGTAAACAAAACTGCTAATTGAAATAGGTAAATTTTCTATTACATTCAAGAAAACTGTAGTTTTAGAAGCAAACGGGCATCTGTATTTAGAGTCTTATTATGCTACTTCATTATATTGCATGTGTTCATAACAAATTATGGATTTGTTTTAACACTTTTCTACCAGGCAACTTTCTGAGCTTCACTATGGCCCACAAACTCTGATGTTTATAGCCTTACCACTGTCAGAATGTATGAATGATCAGAAAATACCTTCCTTGTGGTGCAAATTATAGGAGAAAAATATAGGACAAAATGCAGTGCTACAATTTTAATTCATTCTCCTTGCAGATGTAAAATTGTATGGTTTGTAGTCCTTGTCATTATGCTTCTTTTTGTTTTAGCTGCTGTCTTTATAGATGCAGTAGTTTATCTTTCTCTTCCTTTCGTTTTTTTTTTCTAGAGTTACTTTTCAGAGCACAAAAATCATCAAAAAATAATGAGATGGTACCTCAAAGGATGAGATTTTGATGTTTTGTGAGAAGGACAGATTGTTCATTAGCTTCATATTCAACACTATTCTTCCTTTTCTTTCAAAGTGCACCCATGCTCCTCATAGCAATCAGTGCTAGAATGAACTTCAGTCTCCCGGTCCCAGGTTGAGGCAGGCTCTGCTTAGAAATATGTGTACTTTCCACTTTATCTCTTGTTTTAGATCTACTAAATTATTTAAATTATTTCAAAGAATATTTGATAGTCATTATACAATGTGATAATAGCATTAGTTGCAGTTTTAGATGATGAATAAATAAATTATTACCAAATAAATATTATTGTGTAAAAAGAGGATATTGGGTAGAAAGCAAAACGTTTCTATAGTCAACCTGGACCTAATCTTCAAGTACGTTTTTATATCTTTGGTCAAAACCAAATGACTTTGCAATTAATAAGTTCATTATCTTCACTGAATTGTGGGTCCAGTCCTAATCAATTTTTGTTAATGAGATACATATTTGACCATATTTCCTTCAGCAGTTTGATGATTATCATCCCTTAAATTAGTTGTTACTGAATGTATGAGCTAGTCGTCATCTGGTGCTTATAGAGTTCTTCCCTCAAGACTATAACCTTTTCCAGAGAAGACACTGTAAACATCATATCCAGTCACTCTTGGTTCTTAACACCTCCCAGATTTCTCTGATCCACTGTGGCCCACAAGGAGCACAGAATTTGAAATTCTGGATAGATGCAATGAAACCCAGTTTCAAAATACTGACAGGAAAAAAAGATCCCTTCACTGTGAAATTCCCAAAGCTAGTTTTTTAGCATAGTAGTAGTGCTGTTATAATCATGACTGTGTCATAGAAGATATTACTCTCTGAACATTTACTTTCAGTTTCTGAATGAAATCTATAAAGTGTTTGCAGATTTGATTTTAAAATGAGATATTTTGTACACTTTAAAATTAATATTTAAAATTAACTTTCTTTAAACTTCAAAAGAAAAGAAAAAAATTCACATTTCTTGTAGGAAGTTAGCCAACAGATCAGTTCATCTGTCTAAAATTTCTTGTTCAACTCTAGTAGTGGTAAGATGTTTAAGGAAAAAAAGAATAAAAAGTTCTTCCCCCCTCTATCTGCCCTCCAGAATAAAACCCCAACAATCATGGAAAGTTTATTCAGTGGCAAGTTTTCTGCAGTATTTTAGACATTCCCTAAATAACCAAAAGTTTTCACTGTTTTATCACCTTAGAAAGACTCTGAGTGCCCAATGTTATCACTGAAAAATTTACAAAGTCCTAAGGATTTGAGAGAGAAAAACCTCAGTAGTGGTAATACCAAATACCTGCTCTCACAGTTGTAAGGCAGTAAGATGCACTGTATTGAATTAGTTCTTTAATACATCTTAGTATTCCTCTGTATTAAGATCACCTTTACCAGAATCTTGATGCTGGTTACAATAACGTGGGATGAGGAACAGCAGAACAGGAAAGCTGGATGCTTGTTGTTTGGGGTAGGAAATTCATCTCACTGAATATGTGTACTTATATCAGAGCTGCATACGCTAGGATTCTTTTCTGGATAATGAAGAAAAGAAAGTACTTTGAAAGCTCCATTCATCCTACCCTGAAGTAGATGTCTAAAATAGGTCAGATTAATACCTGGTAGGTGGCTGTTGAGCGTAAAGGCAAAGGGAGTAGCTCTAATGTATGCTTCTATTTTTAGACACTGAGGATGTTCTTAAAACAAACAAAAATGACCATGAAATAGCTTAAGTTGAGATACCGGTATACATTTACTCTGATCTTGCTAACACGAGTACTGCTTTACTGTAACCTAACTTGATCCCTAAACATACTTTTTTCCCAGCAGGTATGATCTTGATATTTTGAGCGAGCTTTCCCCAGAAGTCCCAGCTTTGATTTCGGTTATGTTATGCCGGTTTGGATTCTATTTACAAATAATTTTGTGTTTGCTGGTTCTCCATTCCCCAATCACTGTTTCTCCTATGTAAGAGAGTGAATTGCAGTTGCACTAAAAATTACTAGCTGTCTAGTTCCCTTTTCTTTCTTTCCCTCAGTGTGTACTGCAAACAAATGTAACACATTCTGCCAGTGGCAGCGGGGAGAACAGGAGCTGAACAAGATCCTGTGAAGTATTCTCTTTGGAACAGGTTGCAACTCTGAAGTCAATATATTTTATTAAGCAATAATACTGAAAAGAACTCCCTCCACAACTAAGCTCAGGCTTCTTTTAAGTCTGAAAAAGTGGCTTTTTTTCTCATATGAAATGTTATATTCCTGCAGTCATCTGTATGAAAACATTCTCTTGAGAAGAGGACGTGCAGTGTAACATGGATCTATGAAGCAAAATGAGATTTTCATTGCAAAACAAAAGTTCATTTTAATTTCTTATGTAAATAAGAGTAAAAAGAACATCAGCCATTTGTCACCATTGCACTTTCGGAAAAACAGTTTACAAGAAATTCACAAAAGGTTAATTAGCTAGGGTGGGAGTGATTTTGACACTTACCTGATATAAATCAGAAACACTATATGAATGTGTGTGATTCATTCTTGTTCTCGAAATCTTAACCAGTGATGGGCCAGGTTTTTACCAGTTTTAAGTCATAAATGTTCGTGATGTTCGAACTATAACATTTCACAATAACATACATGTTAGTTTTGACAAAGTCATTTGTGTCTCAGAACCAAAGAAAAGTCTCTCCACCTGCCTAAAATACTCCAAGACCTAGGGATTAGAGAGATCTTTCAATAGCTATGAAATGTCCAAACCCACTGAACATGCTTTTATTCATTTATAAGAAAAAGGACTGAGAGTAGGCATAATGATCTGATCTGAATTATTAAACTGTTTCTTTGACTTTCAGCTTCTTGTGCTGCAGCCAAGTTCTCTAGCTAACAAATTTCAACACAAGAGATAATGAGGGGAGTTATGGATTTTGTTTTGTTTGCTTGTTTTGTGGGGATGGGGGTTTTTTTACCACTTTGAAAGTTCCTGTTTCATGCAAGACAAGCAATGGTCCAACAGATGCAATCTCTTTCCTAGGACAGGACAGTTTTTCTCCTTGTATGTACTCCTACATCTCTTTATGAACTGTAAGCTTACAAGAAGGGCAAATGTGGTTGTGGTTTCATTATAATTTCAAAATACCTCTGATTTTTCCAACTACAGTAGAACCTCTTTGGAACACAGACTATCTGTTGGTTATTGTTATAAAAATGCAGAAAAGATCTTGAAACTTGATTAATGGCTTCTGAAGACTCAAATAATAAAAATTAAATTAATACAAATCATTCTGAATTTTTATTAGCTTCTTAATAGAGTTATAATGTGTGTGATAACTGTTAGATGTAATTTTGCATAATAAAGTTTAGTAATTTTAAAGAACACGTAAACTGGTATTATATTGTTCTAACATGAAAATGAGATTAATACAAATAGACATGAATTATATAAATATATCTAAAATACTACTATGCTCATAAGACTATAGAAAAACAATTTGTTCCATTAACAGCAGAGCAAACAAGCAAACGACTTAACGGTTTTTCCTGGTTTGGTACCTTTCACCCTTCCCTCATAACAAGGGTAACACAAATTCTCCCTTCTGCTCTCTGTTGTCACCAGTCATTCTTTCCACTGAAGGCAAGACAACAGATGCTACAACTTGGCCAGAATGATGTGCATTTGGCTGGCCAGGAAAAGAAGCTGTCCTTCAGACACTGACAGAAAAAAAAAATATATAAATTGCATTCCCTTTGTTTTTTTCTTCAGCGAAGGCACTAATCTGGGTCTCTCCTCCAGGCTGCCACAAATTTTCATTAAGATTATAGGGACTTAATTACATTTGAAAAATCATTACATCTTATAAATACATTTTGATTTGCTTACAGTCTATCACAAGGTACAAAGGGAGATCTACAGCCAAAATGGATAGACACACAATAGCTTTGGATATGCCCACATTGTACAAGCCTTGCTAAAACCTCATTTTAATTTTAAAATTAATACATAAGCATCCATAAATGAAGTTTGTGATAAAACTGTCTTTTAAACTTCGGGAATGTCATTAGTCTGTCAGGAAATAATTATTTATTATGCAGATTAATTCTGATTGAAGTCAGACCATTTGACAATTGTGGCAGTGATGCAACAGGGCCCTTGGCAAGGCTTCTTAAAACTTACGTCAGGCAGGTTTCCAAGCCTGTGTGGATTTTGGCCTGCTTCCCAACTTTGCTCTTTTAGCATGAGAGGCTTGCAAGACTGCTCTCAGGTCCGCACACTAGAGTCTGTCATTGCTGAAGCAGCACATTTGCGCAACAGCCATGAAACTCTGTTTCCATTCCCTTTCTTGGATTTGTTCTTTTTTTAATTTCCTTTTTTTTTTTTTTTCTTTCCAATTGCAAAGCATCAGCATTCTCTATACAAATTGTTATTATATCTTTCCTGAAACATCTCCTGTTCCATATTAATTCAGAGATTGACCTTGGATCTGGTCCATTTCCTATGTTCCATTTTTTTTCTTGATGAACCAATAGGACTGAATAGTTCACTCTCATATGGAAAAAAAAGAGGTAGAAAAAAGTCCTCATATAACAATCGGTCTTTGACAATGGAGGAATGCCAAAAGACAGAGATTACACTGATACATCCCAAAGGATTACTCTAGAGAAAAGAACCTTATTAATGTAACAACAGAAGAGGTCACATTCATTCTGGCAGACCAAATTCAGTGATTGAGACCAACTTGTACTGTTTTTTAGCCTAAAAGTAGTATGGTTTTCTTAAGAGACTAGGTTGGTGTTTGCATTCTCATTTAGAAGAAAATCAAAACAAACATTTGAACTTCTGGGCAAGCAATGGCACATACGCACACACAAATATATGTTGATTTATAAGAATGACTATTTATATATGTCAACTGTTGAAATCACACAGTGTAGTTTCAACAATCTGAGTCTTTTATGGATCACTAGCAAAATTCAACATGAAAGGTTCATTGACTCAATTATCTGGAAAAATCTCCATACCCACAGTCATCTTTCTATTGCTTTAAGAGGACCATATTCTTAACAGCATTGATAGCAATGAACAATCACCACCACAATCACCAACACCCCCCCAAAAAAGGTGGCTGGAGTAGCAGTCCTAAAAAAAAATAGACATAAATAAAGAATGAGTCCTTCATGCCAAGCACTCATTTCTAGATCCAGGAGCTATAGCATTAGCTTGGCTAATGTCTACACTAACCTTGTAATAGAGTTGCCTTAGAGTTAGCACAAGTAGTTCAAATAAGAACCGAGGAGAGAGCTAATGCTAAAGCAGTGTGGATGATCACTGCAATGCTTCAGATTGTTCATTCTCCAACCCTCTATTTACCTCATAAGGATTCATGCAAGCAAAAAGTGGAACAATCTCTTCTGGCTAAAAATAATGGAAAAGTGTAACTAAATACAAGCTACCAAGTACTGAGAAACCAGGCAAGTATGCTGCCAAAAATCTTCTGTATCCATGAGAATCACAACATAGCTGGAATCCTCATGGGAACATAAGTTTGCACAACATACCATCTTGGCTTTGTTAGGCTAGTTCTCTTTCTCCAGCATAACTTTGGGGTAAATCCTAACAGTATGATTAGAACTGAATGTGACGTGATTTCTTTTTTCACATCCTACATCTCTGTGATTTCATAATCATTTATCTTGAGGCAGAAACCATAAAAGAAGTGTGCATGAACACTGAAGATAATTTTGGCTCTAATGAATGGAAATACTTCAGTTAGCACTGAAATATTTTTATTTCATTTTGACCTTTTTCCTTATTTTTTTTTCCTCACCATCATGTAATTTAATTTATTTTATGCTAATAAAACATAATAACATTTCACCAATCTTGCATTATGCTGTGTAAAAAGACTGTCATTTTCATCCCTGATGAAATCACTGATGTATTTGCAAACTAGAATCCCCATTGTCAAAAGGGTAGGCTTCCAAGCTCTATTTAGGTAGGGAATGGGGTCTTTCCTGTGGATGTGGTCACACAAAACAGCTTTTGGTTCAGAGTTATGCAATACACTTGCTAATAAGTTAAAAAAAAAAAAGGTAATTGTTGATATTTTATTATGGAAGCTGTGACTTTAAAAGGGATTTAGGGATCATTATGTGATTGTTAGTTACTCCTGTAAATTTCTAGGTATGAAAGCTGATGAGCTCCTTTGATTTATAACGAGAGAGATTCTAAGTTTGTAAAACAGTGATATATTATTTGATCTGTGGAATGGCAGCCTTACAAAAAGGAGATTAAAAAGGTCAATCTGTTTAGTTAATCAGAAAGAGAATTAATAGGTAACCTGATCCTGGTCTGTGAAGACCTAAGCACTAGCTTTATGGCAGGACCCCCCCCCTAA
>VYZV01007848.1:0-25308 GCA_013401275.1 Pandion haliaetus | reverse complement strand
AAAACCAAGCTCTTGGAAAAAAGACTAAGCTCGCTGAGATATTTTTAAAATCCACACTGAGTAGAAGATCAGAATACGACAAATACTGTCAGTATCATAATAATATATTTCATGCTTTCCAGTGAAAATGCATTTAAAAAAATAAATTAATATTCTTTGGACACTATATGGAAATAAAAATAGATCAAGGTCAAATAATATAGCTGAGTCTGTGAGACATGCTAAGAACTATTTTCTACATCAGTATCTACTCTGAAGGGGGCCTCCTGCATCCAAAGAAAAAGTATAATAGAAAGTATTGGATAACATATTAGAAAGTAATCATTAAAAGCAATAATAATTATTATCCATTAGAAGAAATAAGCTTGCCAATTTATAATGGAGTTATATTACACTTGTTATATGAAACAGTGACTGCTGATTCAGACTTCATTTGAAAATGTCTGATAGCCAATAGGTTAAAATAATATCTGAAAAGAAACACAAATTTATTCACACAGTTCCAGACTTCAAAAATGGAGAGAACAAACAAAAACTAACTGAAATATAACTATATTTTGATCAAAATTAACTGAAATGTAACTATATTTTGATCTATCCTTTTTATTTTTACATTTTTCACTATTGATTATCAAAATTATTGTTGAAAAAATGTCTTTATAGAATCACAACATAATGTAGGTGGAGGGGGATCTCTGGAGGTCATCTTACTCAGCCTGCTACTCAGTGTCAACTTCAGTACTTGCAGTCACAGAACCACAGAATGGCTGAGGCTGGAAGGCTGCTCTGGAAATCATCTAATCCAACCTCATCTGCTCAAGGCAGGGTCAACCAGAGCAGGTTGGCCAGGACTATGCCCAGTTGAGTTGTTAAGACCTTCAAGGACAGAGACTCCATAACCTCTCTGAGCAGCCTGTTATGTTGTTCAATCACCCTCATGTATGGGTGGTGAACCATACTTATGTTCAGGTGGAATTTCAATTTGTGCCCATTGCCTCTTGTCCTGTCACGGTCACCAGTGAGAAAAGCCTAGGTCACTCTTCTTTACTACACTCCATCAGCTGTTTATATGCAAGGATAAAAATGCCCGAGCCTTGTCTTCTTGAGGCTGAACAGTCCCAGCTCTATCAGCTTCTTGTATGAGAGATGTTCCATGTCCTTTATCATCTTTGTGGCCCTTTCCGGGACTCATTCCAATATGTTCATGCCTTTCCTGTACTGGGGAGCCCAGAACCAGATCCAGCAAGCTAGATGAGGCCTCAGTAGAGCTGAGTAGAGCAAAGGATCGTCTTCCTTTACCTGCTAGCAACATTCTCACTAATGCTGGGGGCCTTCATTGCCACAAGGACATGTTGCTGCCTCATATTCAACTTGTTCACCAGGCCTGCCGGGTCCTTCACTGAAAAGCTGCTTTCCAGCCTATTGGCCTTTAGCATGCACTGATGCATTTGGTTGTTCCTCTCCAGGTGCCAGGTCTGGCATTTCTCTTTGTTCAACTTCATGAGTTTCTTCCCTTTTCATCTGCCCATCCTGCCAAGACACCTGTGAATGGTAGCACAACTATCTGGTGTGTCAGTCACTCCTCCTAGTTTTGTGTCCTCTAGTTGGGCCCATCATCCAGATCATTAAAGACAAGCTTAAATGATATTGGACACTATATCACCACCCTGGGATATAACTTTAGTGACTGTCCTCCAGCTGGATGTTGTGCTGCTGAATGCAGACTTTATGACCCAGCTGTTCAGTCAGTTTTCAGTCCATCTCACTGTCCACTTACCTAAACCATGTCAGCTTTTCTATGAGGATGTTATGGGAGATAGTGTCAAAAGCCTTGCTGAAGTCAAGATAAACAGTGTCTACTGCTCTACCCTCATCCACCAAGTTAGTCACCTCACGGTAGAAAGATGTCAGGTTGGTTAAGCACAACTTCCCCATCATAAATCCATGTTGACTCTTCCTGATGAGTTTTTTGTCCTTCATGTGTCTGGAAATGGTTTCCAGGATTAATTGCTGCAACACCTTCCCAGGGACTGAGTTAAAGCTGACTTTCCTGTAGTTCCTAGATCCTTCCTCTTGAAGATCAGAATGATGATTGCTTTCTTCCAGTTTTCAGGAACCTCTCTGAACTGCCATGACTTTTCAAAGGTAATTGAGAGTGACCTCACAATGAAATTGGCCAGCATCCTCAGCACTGATGGGTGAGTCCTGTCAGATCCCTTGGACTTCTTTATGTCCAGTTTGTTCTAATGTTCCCTCACCTGATCCTTCTCTACAAAGTGTAAATCTTCCTTGCTCTAGACTTTCTCTCCAGTCTCCAGGGACTGACATTTTTGAAGGCTGGTCTTACCAAGAGAGACTGAGGCAAAGAAGGCACTGAGTACCTCGACCTTTTCTGCATCCTCCATCACCAGACCCCTGCTGCATACAGCAGTAGGCTCATGTTTTCCTGATTTTTTTGGCAGCTGATGTACCTCTTGATGCCCTTCTTGTTGCCTTTCACATCCCTTGCCAAATTCAAGGTCAGCTGGGCTTTGGCTTTCCTAACTCCATTATTGCACACTCAGACAGTGTATATTCCCAGGTCACCTGACACTACTTCCACCTCCTGTATACTTCTTTTTTATGTCTGAGTTTACTCAGGAACTCCTTGTTCATACATATAGGCCTCCTGCCACCTTGACTTGACCTCCTGCTCTTCAAGATGGACTATTCTTGAGATGGGAGGAGGTGATCCTTGATTATCATTCAGCTCTCTTGGATCCTATTCTCCCCATAGTTGTATCCCACAGGATTCTTCCAAGGAGATCACTGAAGAGACCAAAGTCTTCTCTCCTGAAGTCCAGGGCTGTGATCCTGCTTTTAACCCTGCTCTCTCCGCACAGGATCCTGAGCTCCACTAGAACCTATGTTTTATTTTAGTGTAGAGAGGTATATTTGATAAAATTTCAGTGACTAAAGACATACATAGACATCTTAAGACTTATTTTTCTATAATGTGATCTTTAATGCTGACTAAATGTTTTGCAATATTCTTCCATAGATATTTAAAAGCAAATTGTTGCCTCTAGTTTTCAGTTACTTTATTTAAATAGTTTCATTATGCAAATCCACTTGACATATCAACTGTATTATTACTTTACATTTACAAAGAATCTTTCACTTTATAGCTTTTCAGCAGCAGCAGGGTAAACAGAGAGTCTGCTTCACTGCATTGCTGAAATCCAACATCATCTTCCTGCCTTTGGATTAGAAATGTGGTAGCCATTTTGCAGCAGTAATGCTATGGAAAAAAGGTTAAGTGAGAGGTGGTGAAGGAGAGTAGATTTTAGCCATGTGTTATTGAATGGTGCCATGATTTTGGCACTTGGGCTTGGTAAGCAGAATCCTAAAATTACAGTCAGTTTTTGAAAGTTCTGAAATACTCAAAGTGCTCTGAGAACAGAGGAAGAGATTTGTGTCTCCAGAAGAAGTAATTTTTTTCCCATTTAAAGAACTTTGGTTAAACATTTTTCTATTGGGAGCACTTACTCTTTTGCAAAATGTTATAAAGAGACAGTCCCTTTCACTGGAATATCACTATTTCAAAAGAAAGTTAAGATTTCCTTTTTCACATAAAATATGCTTTAAAAGATTGTGCCTGTTATTAAAAAATAAACCAATATAATTTTATGAGATTTATAACACTGTTACACAAGGCTTCCCCTACAATGTTATCATCTACAACACCAAGGATTTTCCAGAAGTACAAAAAAGGGCTTTTTATTCTTTTGTTTTTACCACAGCTGGAACTGTCAAGTCTTGGTCTATGGCTGCCATTTCTGGGCCTAATATGCAGTAACAGAAATATATGATAAGTATTAAGAAGAATGATGTATGGTTACTTAAATGTCATCTGGTATTTTTTGCCAACATAGAAAATACACAGCTTTGGATCAGTAGAAGTGCACACAGAACTTCTTCAATCATCTTGGATGTTAATCTTTGCATATATTTTAGCTCTAATATAAAGAAATATTTTAATTAGAAAGTGTGTTGAAAAGTTAGAAGAATCTAAAGTTTTTGATACATCTGTGTAACATCCCATTGTTCTTCGTATTGTATGTTTCATCATGAAAAAAAAAGCCATGAAGATACATGAGAGATTATTCTTAGGAGCAAAGTTCTTGGAGGGAAACCGGAATATTAATTGACGCAAAGAGAAAAAACAAGTAGCGAGAGAGGAAAGGCACTACATTTCAGCTACATCAACTGCAATACAAACTGTATTGGCCTCTATGCAGATTTCAGACATCGGTCAATTCTATGGACTGTCCATTCAACAGATACATAAGAGAATCAGATAATATAGACATACCATTAACAAATATTCAAACAAACTTAATGAGATGGTGGTGTTTTCAGATGCACAGTTATTTATTACAGAATAGATTGAAAATATGTATATGACAGAACAGCTCTATAAAGGGGCCAGGCAGAATTTTGCATATTACGTTACCAACCAAAACATCTTAATTTCTTTTTATTGTCACACAAATTGGACTCCGCTTTTGAAACTGTTTTATGCAGTGCAAAAATGGGTCATTAATAGTAATTACTTTGAAGCATTTTTAGTCATATTCACTTGTATAGACTGTTCATACCCTCTAAGTCAAGAGCATGCTGAAATTAAGCACCTTGCTGAATCACACTAGAGAGCCCTTAGTAAAAAAAAAAAATTAATGGTAATTTGAGACTGAAAAAGTATGAGAAAAAAAAAGCTCTAAAATGTTATTAGTTTCCTGTTGTTTCCTGTAGACATTTGTATATTAATCTTGATAATATAAACAAAGCAATGAAAGACTTGCATTGAATTTCTTTCACTGCTTTTATCTCACCTTGTAATACCATTTTATTGGACACTAGTAACACCTGAATACACTGTTTCGCTATCTCAGACTCCAATGCATTCTCCGTAGACTTGTAATGAAATAGTTTCAAAATTGTAATCTCAAATTAAAAGGATAAGGTGAAGAAGTTTGGGACGTTTTTAGTCATATTGCTAAGAAGTTTTTGGAGGTAACTGGAAAGATATTATGGAAATTTATTTTACATTTAAAGGGTAAAACCAAAACCAATACCAAAATCATACTAAATTTTATTTAATAATTTGTATTTCTTAACTAATAGCTAACTAATCTTAAAGCTCTAATTAAGTTTTGCAGCTGTCTGTACTTTTCTTGGAATCAGTAGGAGTTTAAACGGCATAGTGACTTCAACAAGAATTCTGGTTTTTAGAACACGCTTGGAGTTCTCTCTAGCATTCTATCTATACAGAGAAAATATTTTAGTTCCTCTCATTTTTAAACTTGGTTTAAACAGTTTTGTGTCATCATACCTCTCCAAGTTTTTTTCTTCTCTTTCTGCTTTTCTTTCTCAACATCTCTTCTCCTCTGCTCCTGCTCACTGATCTTCTCGTTTCTAGTCTACTTAGTTTTAACCTGCCGAATATGTTTTTAGAAAAAACATCATTCAGGTGACTGAGAACAATGATGTTTATCAGTGGGTGTTTTCACTGTGTTCACTAATATGTAGATCATCTCCTGAAAAAGTCGCATAACTTTGAAGTTTTTAATTTTTTTTCCAAACACCACAGTCATTTCTACACAATAAATTTCTCAGGTTAAGAAAGATTAATAATTTAAGAGCTTCAGAGCTTGACTTAATACAGGTCTAGAATTTACATACTGAAGGATCAATACTTACCCTATGCTCTTCTGTAAAGACAATTTCTTTTTCTATATGGTGAACACAGATTTATTATACAGTTAAGTGAACGTAGCTTAAAAAAAATGCCTATCTAAATTGTTATATGCTGAGCAAGTATGTACAACATGGATTGAACTGGTTGAGTAAAAACCTTCAGAGTTGCACTTCCAATAAATTGACAGCTAGTTTTTTCAGAAAGAACCCTTCATTTAGGAAGATTTGGGTATTGTTTGTGTCCTACATCATCTCTTTTTGACTCAATGAACTCTTGGACGATAAGGCATTATGAAGCAGTAACCTAATCTTATTTTATCTCTCTTCTTATTATTTTGTTTAGTGCAATTTTATATTTTTTGGTTCACTGTTTAAACACTGCTGTGTCTTGGCCAAAAATCTTGTATGTAAAATCAGTAAATCATTTTTAAAATTGACTTTAGCTATGACTTTTTCTGAAGAAGTGATTGAAAATTCTTTTATACTAAATTATTCTCTTCAGGCAGTATGTATTTTGGGGAATGTATTTTGACACTGGGAAGGTTTTTCAAGTGGAAGTGGGTTATTCTGTACTTTGAGCAATAAAATAGTGTGCTTTTTATAATACAAGGTTCAAGCCTGAGATGTCATGGATACACCTAGCAGAGGAAGGAAATAATGGGACTCAACAACACGAAAGTTGGGTTACTAAAACCAAAATAGTTCTTTTGTAGCTTACCTTTCTTATAGGTTCTAAAATCAGACTGATTAAAGATACAGAAAAGCACTTTTCTGCAGGTACAATATGTACTTATTGATATATATATATAAATGTCCAGAATTCCCTTAAGCGAGATAAATTCCTCCAATTGCCTGGCCAATCTGCACATTTTACATATTGAAAAAAAACCCCAAACCTGATCTCACGTGTTTAGTCTTAAACAGGCAAAGTTCAGGTAAATCAAATCCATGAAATGACTAATGCTTCTTGACCTGAAATCTCTCAGACTATCAGAAAACTGAAGTTTCTAACTGAAATTAGTAAAACACTATCATCATATAATGCATCACTCTGTGCTGAGAATTGGGTGTGTAGTTGAATTCTGTAATTTCTGTCAATTAGTGTAAAGTGTTGTTCTTTAAAAAGTACAACACAAACTGTGCCAAAGATGATAAGTCCATCAACATTCCCAACAGCTGAGAGCTGAACGCTACACCATCTGCTTGCTGAAATAAGATGGCATGTTAAAATGTTCTGGTGGAATACAAATTAAATGCCAATTCTGATTGATATGCCTAGGAGTTATTTTTTAATTATTTTAATAAATTTGTCCTGATACTACCGATCACCTTTGTAACAGAAAGACACCTTTGTAATAGAAGAAGATCCTTTGAAAGCATCACCTTTTACCGTATCTGTGAGAGCAGAATAGAGATAGATTAATGGAACCTTTTTATGTGTTTGATTTCCCTTTCCTTTCAGACAGTCAAAAATTAGAATGTAGTATATAAATGCAAGTCAAAGTAAAATTAGCTGGCACAGATAACTGTTTTAAAAGTAACAAAAAGAATGAATCAAGACTCTTAGAAAAAAGTCAATTCACTTCTGTTGCAAATTATGAAATGCTTTTGGGTTTGATTAGTTTTCTGAGAAAAGAAATAGCTAACAGCAGATAAAGTGAGAACATGTTACCGTCAGAACTGCCCTTTATGCATTTATACATTACATGCATGTCCTGGATTCAGCTGGGATAGAGTTGATCGTATTCCTAGTAGTTAGTATAGTGCTATGTTTNAAGGAACACAGCCAGGGCAGCTGACCCAAAGTGGCCAACAGGGTATTCCATACCATGTGACATCACGTTTAGTATATAAAATGGGGATTGGGGGCAGGGGAGGATCTCCGCTTGGGGACTAACTGGGCGTTGATCGGTGGGTGGTGAGCAATTGCATTGTGCATCACTTGTATATTCCAATCCTTTTATTATTACTGTTGTCATTTTATTAGTGTTGTCATTATCATTGTTAGTTTCTTCTTTTCTGTTCTTTTAAACTGTTCTTATCTCAACCCATGAGTTTTACTTCTTTTTCCAATTTTCTCCCCCATCCCGTTGGGTGGGGGGGGAAGTGAGTGAGCAGCTGCATGATGCTTAGTTGCTGGCTGGGGTTAAACCATGACAATACAATATTGAAAAATTATGTTAAAAGAATGTCAGAGTTCAAAAGTTAGGGATTTCAGAATTAAGGATGACAGCATTCTCCATCTGCCTGCCTGGGCAAATACAATTTGATACAGTCTTTGCACACACAATCAGATAATATGTTTGCCCACAACTCCTGTCTCTTTCAGTGAATATTAATTTTGATATGGCCATTGCAGAGCTTCCTTTCCTATTGGTATACACACTTATCCTGTTACTATTTCACAGCCATGGGACAAAACAGCTAATGCTTTTAGTCTTCCAAACACTGTTCACATCCCAAATCTCTAGTAACCTATGCATGGCCTTTTCCATGTCCAGTTTATGAATTGCCATCAGAAAGTGATCTTTGTGGCTGGTCCCACCATTTTGCAAAATAGCCTTTGCAGCAGTGTTTCACCTTTAGAAAACTGAATTCATGTTAGAGAACTTAATTTCTCCAAAGATGATACTCCATGTTTTCTGTAGATATCTTCTCCCCTTGATATCTTGAGTGGTCTGTGCAGATATCATTTTTATTAACAGACAAATTCATATGATAAATAGTAAATTTAAGTTAAACATTAAAATGAGGTTTGTAATCTTTTGTAACAACTGTACAAAAGTGAAATTAATTTGAAAATTGCTTATACATTGGATATGTAAAACTAAACTCACTGACTTCTAAGAGATTTTTCTTGGACAAAGAATGGAAAAAAAAAAATCAAATACTCTATGGGAGGAAAGATTTTCATAAGGTATTGAAAAACCGTATGGCTATGGACCACATTCTCAAACAACTGCCTCATTCTCTATGTAACATAGAATAGGGAGCACAACTATGTACATCACTTCCTCAGATTACATCACTTTTCTTTCAGTACAAATGAGCTGTGACAGCACTGGAGAAATCCTTATATTCTTTATATTCCTAGAATTCACATAGGTTAACCATTGTATATGCATAGATAATAGATAAAATTATAGATAAGATGTAAAGGTCTGTTAACTTCTTAATATAAAGATATTTTTTGTTTCTATAAATATGTATATTTATATTTAATTTTTATTTTCATATTTTAATATTTTTACATATATATGTTTATATATGCACATATATACACACATAGGTATACACATATGTATGTATGTATAATTCAGCCCTGGTAATAGGACTCCACTATCCACTACTAATTTCAGGATCTTGTTATCTGTTGTAGTCATTCCTTTACTTCGCAAATCAGTTTGGGAGCCTATAGGTAACAATCACATTTGGAAATAGTCATGCTTTTCTTAAAAGCACCTATTTTATCCTCTATGCTACACTGGGATCATGCCATCAAAATTAGTTACTTAAAAAAAAGCAGAATAAATAAATAAATATAAAAATAGCTTATTAAATGAAACTTTCTCTAGTTTGGGCAAACTTCCACTAGTCCAGAAGATTTCTATGCCTCTACCAGCTGTCAGGTTCCTGTTGCAAAACATATGCTTACTGAAGGCATTATAAGATTTTTTAATTTTTTTTTTTTAATCATGGATAAATTACAAATTTTCACTTCATCTTTCAGAAATGGCTAACTGTAAATAATTTCAAGATGCAAATATCAAAATTCCTAGTCAGTGCAGGAAGCCAGATTTCAGCAGCAGGCAAAAACAGGTCCTTATGAAATTGAAATGCAGACTCTTTTGGGTGCATCAATACTGATATAACAACAAAAATAATAACAATAACGATACTGCTGCTGCTGCTGCTACTTGCAGTAATATAGGAGTATTTTTAAAGACAACAATACTTCCTAAGAAGTCACAGGAACATAGATTTCCTGGGTCTAGCTTTCTCTGTCTCTGTGAATCCGTTGTTACTGCAACATAAATATAGGTTTGTATTGTTTTGGCCCAAAAGTGAGAAATAGAGGCTATGAAATTGAAATTGCAAAAATAACTATTATGTCTTTAATGGCATGCATTCCATACTCTACACTAAAAAAATTTGTTGTAACTGTAAAAGCTATTTAGTGAACATTTATCTAACAAAATAGTATTATTTTCTATAAAATAAACAAAGATATTTGAAAGGCGATTGTTATGAAGTACCTTGAATATGCTGACATATGTAGGCACAATGTGTGAGATACAATGACTTTCTCTTGTGAAGATGCATACAGCTTAAAGTGATTGAAACATGAGGAAAGTTGGGGTTTTTTTCATCAGTTTTTTCATGCTGGCCTACTCTCTATGAAATGTGAATCCATATCACTTGTCTCAAATTATAAGTGGCCAATAAAAATGAGCAAGGAGACAAACAAAAAAATACACTTGTATCTTAGTACTAAGAATTTTTCTTGGAAAGAAAACCAGAATCTCCAAGTGGAAATTTCGGCCAGTTCTGGAGATCATAAATGAAAATGTCGGTGGAGTGGAAAATAATAAAAAAAAGAGATATTTGATTTGAATATTTTCAAAGTGATATTTTAAAGTGATATTTATCTGAAATATATTTACATTTGTAAACTGCCAGTTGTGGAAAATTCCTAAGTAGTAACGTGAGAACTCCTTATTGCTCTCCCTGAGGACTGTTATCCAAAGAAGAGCTAATGTATTTTGGGTAGACCTGAGGAAACATAGTCTTTTTTAAAAAACTTGTTAGTTCCTTTTATGGCATCAGAAGAAAATTGGTTGACAAGGTGCAACCAGGTGGAAAATTTGGTTTCCCCATTTATAAATTGCTCCGGGCAAAACCATTCTGGAATTTGTGTAGCTTTCCTTTAAACAAAAGATCTGTCTTCTTTACTTACATATCATATTACTCCTTGAAGAAAAGCTCATAGACTTGAAAGTCACATTTAGAAAAAGCTAAACTTCATATATATGTAAACATAAAAACATTTTTGCACATTTAAAAGCAGGGCTGTATTTTTGAAAGTCATTTTAAGCCCATTTGCTAAGGTTATAAAGATTATGTGATCTTTCTGTGTTTTTATATGGGATATGTGTGTATGTCTATGTGTATGTTCTCTGATATTGGCCATAATTCCCATGAGAGAAAACAGTTTTGTTGGCCACTGGCCTAACTTTTTCCCCCCCCACTTTTTTTTTTTTTTTTTACACAAAGATAGCCTAAATTGGTGGTTTGCAATCCTGATTTATTGACTTTTTGTATCACAGGGCACTCTGCCTTACAAATTAGGTGGTAATTCTTATCTATGGAAAATTAAGACATTTGGAATGGAATAGAATAGAATGGAATGGAATGGAATGGAATAGAATGGAATAGAATAGAATAGAATAGAATAGAATAGAATAGAATAGAATATTTCAGTTGGAAGGGACCTACAACAATCATCTAGGCCAACTGCCTGACCCATTCAGGGCTGACCAAAAGTTAAAGCATTGTCCAAATGCCTCTTAAACACTGACAGACTTGGGGCATCAACCACCTCTCTAGGAAGCCTGTTCCAGTGTTTGACCACCCTCTCAGTAAAGAAATGCTTCCTAATGTCCAGTCTAAACGTCCCCTGGTGCAGCTTTGAACCATTCCCACATGTCCTGTCACTGGATCCCAGGGAGAAGGAATCAGCACCTCCCTCTCCAGGTCCCGTCCTCGGGAAGCTGGAGAGAGCAATGAGGTCACCCCTCAGCCTCTTTCTCTCCAAACTAGACAAACCCAAAGTCCTCAGCCGCTCCTCACAGGACATTCCTTCCATCCCTTTCACCAGCTTTGTTGTCCTCCTCTGGATTCATTCAATGACCTTCACTGCCTTCTTAAATTGTGAGGCCCAGAACTGCACACAGTACTCGGGGTGAGGCCGCACCAACACTGCATACAGCGGGATAACCCCCTCTTTTGACCGGCTGGTTATGCAGTGTTTGATGCCCCCCAGGATGTGGTTTGCCCTCTTGGCTGCCAGGGTGCACTGCTGGCTCATACTGAGACTGCTGTCGACCAACACCCACATATCCCTTTCTGCAGGGCTGCTCTCCAGCCACTCCTCTCCCAATTTATACTTGTGCCTGGTGTTACTCCATCCTACATGTAGAATTGGGCATTTGGACTTGTTAATTTTCATCCCATTAATCGATGCCAAATGCTTCAATCTCTCTAGATCCATCTGCAAGGGAGTTGTTCCTCAAGAGAGTCAGCAGCACCTCCCAGTTTGGTTTCATCAGCAAACTTCCTAATGGTGCATTCAACTCCTGCATCCAGAGCACTCATAGAAATATTGAACAGAACTGGCTGTAGAATTGAATCCTGAGGAACTCCGCTGGTGACTAATCACCAGCCAGATACAGCCCCATTCACTACAACCCTTTGAGCTCTGCCCTTCAGCCAGTTCTTCATCCAGAAGTCACCTAAGCAGCAGAATTAGAAGCATTTAAAGTATAAGTTATATTTAATGTCAAATAATTAACTTGTCAGTTTTTACTGTAAAAAGTAAGAATACACTTTTGTGCCTTTGTGTTAAGCTAAATTGTAGATTATCCTTCTGTATGACCATTACAAGAATTGTAATTGAATTTTTAAATTATTGTCTTTATACATAAATATATGGGAAGAGGGTAGAGGCAGAGATAAAATTTGAGATAGAGGTAGAGATACAGGTAGACAAATGAGTTCCTCAAATTAATTGCACAGTTTTTAGAGAAAAAAAAAAAAATAAAACTTTTGTTTTTTCTCTTCATTGCTGTTCTGTGCTACTTAAGAAGTACAGATAGGCGATCTTCCCTGTTATTCCCTTTATTCGTTATTTCTCCCATCATGATCCTAATGTTTCTTCTGTAAATAAAACATACGTAGTACCTTCTTACAAGTTACTATCTTTAACAATTTCTATAGATCTGTTCTAGAGCTACCAAAAACACTACAGGAAAACCCACATTGTAAGTCTGAATACTGTTTTGAAATATTTGGTATATTGCAACATTTGTTCCTTTTCCTCCTTGAAAAAAAAAAAGAAAACACTTTTCTACCAGCTTTCGACAGGTTGATACAAAAAAATAGGGCAGTCAAAAAGGACTTCCGAAAAAAATGGCATTAATAATAAATGTTAAGAGGCAAAAAGATATACTTTTGTAAATAAATAACAGGTGAAAAAAACAGTAAATCTTAACTTTTTTAAAAACTACATAGATAAAAATGAAGTTAAAGAAGTAAAAATGACAGGCAGATGGTAAAATGGATTTACAATGTAAGGAGAGAAATGGAGAAAACATGAAGGATCAGAGCTCAGAAGAAATTGATAGCTGAGCCACTGCCTCTACACAGGCAATGAGATGAAGGAGGTAGGATAGCAGGGCTATACTCTAACTTGGAACCTGTGGTTATCTGAAAGAAAGACAGGACAAAGAAGTCAAGAATCATTGTACTCCATATCCTGGAGGGATGCCTTGTCCTTAGCACTCCGTGCTTTTCTTGGAGAAATCCCACAGGTCCCTGGGGAGTGGAGGAGAGAAGCAAGCACACAGCAGGGATGAGATGGAGAGGAGGAAAGAGAGGGAAAGATTAGGTTTTTAGACTCATCCAATATTTGAACTGGAAAGGGAAGGAAAGAAGGAAGGAAGGAAGAAAGTAAGGGAGGGAGGGTATGCAGCTCTAGTCATACTTTAGTGCTGTCTTTCAGGCAGGGGCTCACAGGATCCTGTCTGGAACTCTCAGTTTGAAAGACAGCCCCCTTCCTGCACCCCCCACCCCAAAGACTTGCTAGTTTGTTCTGCAGTTACTGATTAACACAGTACTTCTCATGTCGTATAGGCAAGGCCTTGAAAAGCAGCTTGCTTTTCTAAATGCACTACATCTTGTAAATCACAGAACCACAGAATGGCTTAGGTGGGTTGGGACTTGTAGAGGTTGCCTAGCCCAGCCACCCTACTAAAGAGCAGTGTCAGGTAGAGCAGGTTGGCATATCCAGCTGGGTTTTGAATGTCTCTAAGGACGAAGAGTCCACAACCTCTCTGGGAAGCCTTTTCCAGTGTATTTCCTATGTTCAGATGGAATTTCCTGTGTTCCAGTTTCTGCTCATTTCTTCTCATCACTGGATACCACTGAGCAGAGTCTGTCTCAATCTTCTTTACTTATGCCATTGGGCATTTATACACCTGGATAAGATGCCCCTGAGCCTTCTTTTCTCCAGGCTGAACAGCCCCAACATCTTTCCTTACGAAAGGAGCTCCAGTCTTTTAATCATCTTGTGGCAGTCCAGACAAGAAATACACTGGATCTATATCATATGTGTTGCACAGCTGATCTGTGCATGTACTGTTCATACACAGCCTGAAGTGACTGCCAAGTGTTTGACAAAGGATGCAATAAGAGGGGAAAATTTTTTCTATTTGTATGGGAGAAATCCAGATATTCATAGTGACTTCTGCTTTTTTTAAACCATTTCCCCAATATCTCCGGGAGAAGATGATGAATAGGCTGCAACCATAGCCTGCATCACAGGCTATCACACTAAGAAGAGTCCAGCCCATTTGGTTTTTTTACATTCTGATAGAACAACATGTTTTTAATTAGTTGAAAAAAACTGACCTTGCTTCTGCAAACATGACATAAAATATTTTCACTTTGAGGAAAACACAGAAGTGTTTTTTTTTCCATGTGTACAGAGTGCTATTCCTTTTTATTTTTAGATATGTGTGAAGGAGTATATTAAGTGCTGAAATTTTTAAAGCTAGCATACTGTATTACCTAAGATGCAAAAAATGACCAGAATAAGATTAACCTTCAGCTGCATTACTGAGAATGAGGCTGATCTATTTGTTTTCCTGAATGCCTTTAGCTTACAGTACCATTCTATCATTTGTCATTATTAAAGCACTATATTACATCATATATCATGAAATATATAATTAGAGCAATTAATTTTAGTAATATCTAAATAAAAAGGCACTGTTGTTATTTTCGACAAAATACACTAAGTTACGAAAGACTGAAGCAACAAAAAAATTGGACAAAAATCAGTTTTATTTGGTACAAAATAATCTGTCAATTCATGTGGAAAGGTAAGCCTAATAGGATGTATTCATAAAAATGTTGACAAATATAGGCATAAGTGAAAAGATTTCTGTTAAACCTGCATAAATCACCTCATTGCCATGAAGGATTTCAGAGGAGTTCAGAATTAAGTCTTGTTTTTATTTATATTGAGTACTACTTCAAAATCCATATAAAGAGTTGCAGATAGATTTAGTTCTCCTAGCAGTGACAGGCAGAAGCCCAAAAGAGATTGGCAGGACAAAGAGGACAATCTGTCTTTGCAGAACTGAGTTATTTAAAGCAGCATCCACCATTGTTTCCAGTTCCAATATTTTGATTTCTTTAATACAAAACATTGTTACATAGAGAGGACCTCATGTGTATTTTGCAGACGGGAGGCAGGGGGGAACCCAAAGCACTGTAAATAGTGGATTTTACATAAAAACAGAAACTGAAAATGCATTAGTCCATTAGTAAGAAAATTATGAGTTCTTCAGGTGATTTCTATTTTCTCCTTCAGAATCTTGTTCTAGCTGATGCTAGAGAAAAAATTTTGTCTTTTAACAACAGCATCACATGAACTACAATAAAGAGTGGATTAAATTATATCATTTTATTACATGACAAAGAATGATACCACAGGTGAATTTCTTTAAGCTGTCAAGGTGCATGTATCAGGGGGTTTTCTAGGCTGCAATATTTTCACACATTGGGCCAACTCCATTACAGGGCAGCTTGTGCCTTTAACCATAAAAAAGTTAGCATGTGCACAACATTTTCAATTGAAAGAAAAGCTTTCATACCTAAGTTTTCTATATCTGGTGAGTCTGATACAGTGTGTTAAGGAAATTCTAACTTACAGCAACGAGCTTTGGGATCAGGTTTATAATTAGATTCAAAGATGCAAACGGTAGCTAAATGTTTCACTTTGTGTGACTCTCTTGGACGCTGTTCTGGTTGAAAATGTAGACCGTGCGGGAGAGCAGTAATCAAGACATCCAGTTATTCTATGCAGTTTGGAAAATCACACAGTGAAGCCTCGTCAAACAATTACACTTATGCAATTGCTATGTTATTTCATGCTGCATAAAAGAGGCCAAACTGTGGGTCTTGAGCCACATCCAGCTCACAAGATTTTTAATTGCATCCTTTTGGCTGGTATGGGGACTTCTGGGCCATCCAAATCTCCTGCTGTGGGAGAAAGGGAAACAGCAGTGGCTAATACCATTTAATGCTCTGGGATCTGTAGATGCAACCCACTGAAGCAGCTCAGTACCATACAACGTGAGAGCATTCAGGGCTACCGTCAGAGTGAACCTAGAAACCTCTCTCAGACTTCTTCACACCCTCAGCTTTCCAAGTTACGTGATGTGGTTTTTTGCATCTCAGATACATTAAGTTTTTTTGTATGTGACTCACAGGGTAAAAGCAGTTAATGTGTTCACTCAGCTTTGGAAAGGCTGATGTGTGCTGATGAGAAAAATTGCTTCACAGCTATATAAATATATACTATTTTCTCAGTCAATTTCCAGAAGCCAGCCTTTCTCAGTCTGGTTTATGGTATTATTGTACAGAGAACTAAAGACAGCAAAATCTACATCAATTTAAGAAACCAACTGCATTAGAAAACTATTTTTAGAAAAAATAAGAACAGTTATTTAGAAAAATAAGAAGATGGACACCACCATGTGCAATTTTGGGGCCTAGCCTGGACCGAGTAAAGCTTGTGTCTTGAGTTGTATTTACTAATCATTAAACCCCACTATGGAAAACTACAGAGAAAGCAAGCTACAAAATCATATATATGTATGTAAAAAGATGATTTTGTAGCTTGCTTTACATATATATGTAAATCTACTAAAAACTTTTCTACAAAGGAAAAAATATACTTTTTCTAATCTGGACATACCATAAAATTCTAAAAAATCATGAAATTCCTTATTTCATGATGAGAAATATTTTCTTTTGAAAGAACGGAGTTGTATTATTGATTATTTGCCTCCTTTCATGTGGGTATTTATGTTCAGATCGATGGGCTGACTATGCAAAAATGGATGCAGGCGTACTGCAGACTTATACAAGAAAAAGGCAACAGATAGGCATGCCAGCTGCTGGTTATGGATGAATGTAAATCAAAGTTGTTAAGAAGCCAATAGAGATACAACCACTGCTAGCACTGCCCAGAAGTAAAAGTACCAGCTGTGTGAAAAATCTCACAGTTCTGGGGAAAATCACAAAAATAAATTCAAAACATAAACAAGTAAAACAAACAAACTAGATTTCTTAGATCTATTAAAAGTATGCACCATCTTCTAAATGTTTGTAATAAACCTGGAAAAAATGTAGACTATGGTAATGAATCTATAGCTAAATGTAGAAGTAAAGAAATTCCAAATACAAATTAAGCAATTTTAGACATTTAGGACAAATTATGCAATGTGAGACTGGATTAGTCTCTTATATTTTAAGAGAATTGTGATTAACAAAGGTAAGGAATAATGTATTTTTTCAGGGTTTCATTTTTCAGGCCCAGGTGATCTTTTTCTTTCAACAATTAGAAAGAAAATTTGAAATTATTTTCTGTCGTCCAGTGACTTTTTTCACCCTTGACATTGTCAGGAAATAGTCCAACTAAAATCAGTTTAACTACGTGTGGAATAAAGTTATAGACGGTTTATACAGTTTTGCATTTTATAATGTTGCTAGAGAGAAATTTCCTCTCTCTCTTAATCAGGCCACATATAAAAATCTAATCTAATAAAGTACACACACATACAGGTTCAAAGTAGTCCATCTAGCAGCACACACATGTCATTTTAGATGCCCTGGCAAATCCTGCCCAGCCTCCTTCAGCCGCTCCTGAAAAGCACAGGTCTCCTATCCACCCCACGGCTTACCTATCCACCTCACTCCTAAGCCACCTCAAGTGTCCCTGGTTGCCTCAGCTGTGGGAGACATCCATAGATACAGGTATCTAGATTTAAGCTTCTACTGTCAAATGCTCACATTTATGAGTAAATGTTAGTTACATAAACTAAATTTTCATTATTGCCACTGGACAGGATTTCTCTCTCTACATTCTTGCCCACAATACTGTTTAATATGCCTTAACCATACATCCACATGAAGCTGACACAGGATCTTGGAGAGATGTACACCCTTCTGTACTCACCCTTTGGGACTTTCCAGAGGGGCAGCATATAATAGAGTGTTTCACATGGCACAGAACTTCCCTGTTGCAGCAACTGAACCCACCAGTCTCATTTTTAATCATATTTCTTCTGCTTTCCAGATTTTTGCATTTGAATCATAAATTGTGAATTTGAATTGAAAATAAATCTTCATCCTCTGCCTTAATTCCCCTATGGCTAAGCTCCACCAAACAGTAAAGANGAAGGGAAAAAAAAAAAAAAAAAGCAGAGAAATCTTTGGCTCCTAACAGTTCCTGAAAGAGAAAAGCTTGGAAAAAATGAAGCAGCCTTTCAGTCAAGATGTTCTGATAACATTCCTCCTAAGTCACTCTTATCTTTCACTTCCTTGTATTATTTTCCTTGATTCAGAGACAGGTCCTTCCCTGGGGAGCGTGAGGTCATCCTTACCACAGGTTTCTTTAGTAATATAGTTCTTTGATGTTCTGTCTTACCAGCGACGTGCAGGCATGCAGCACCATTGGGGGTTTGAGAGCAATATGTTATATATAGAGAGAGAGATATTATTAATTTTCTAGACAATACTAACAAGATCAGACTATATGGCTGCTATATGCTGGAAAGCAGAAAAATGGCCAGCCTGAATGCCCCTCTGCGATTTTGGGGTTATGCACGGATGCATAAACACAAAAGAATGCTGTAACAAATTTAACCTTAATTAAAAAAAGTATCTCTGGAATTTTTTTGTATGTTGTAACAAACTGTTATATGCCATCACTGGTTAAGTGTTGGAAAAATCACACATTGTTATTGTCATGTTAAATTTACCTTCCAGCCATTGAAACCCTATTATAGCATGATTTGGACCGTAAGAAGTAAGGAGGGGCTTTGTAGCATGAAACTACCAAGGATTTGTTTCTAAGGAGATATTTTGATACAGGATGTGAAATATCTTCTCTCTCTTAAACATGTCACTTATAAAAATCTAATTTAATTTCTCTGTTAAGGTAATAGCAAAAAAGAGACTACCCTGGTTACTGAACCATGCTGTATTCATGGTAATCCCAGTCTTCCTAATTTTAACTACATATTTTGCTAGTTAGATCACTTTTATAGTTCATATGACTAGTTTGCCATTTTAGTGCCAGACTTGGGGAGGAGGTGTGGGGGAGAAGGAAGGAACATTGAGTAAGGGAGAATTTCCCCACTTGTTAAAACCTGCCTATCACATCAAATATTAATTAACATTAGCATCACTCGTCATTTATAAAGCAGTGGATGGAGAATGGTAATAGAGCCACAATTTACTAACCTTATTTATAAAATATTTATGACTTCAAGTCATGGCAATAATTTTTTCTATACCTCTGTAATTTAGAGGTAAAATCTGGGCTTTTTTCAGCAGATGAAATTACATGCTGTACACAAAAAACACCCCAAACATGTTTAGTGTGCTGTGTTTGAAACATTTGAACCTATAATATTTCTTTAGGGATTTGTTCTTACAATGATGCAGTAAAAATGGAAGACATTTATGCATAAAAGTTTTAAGTCAGAAGTTAATAGAGGTAAATTAATTTTATGCATGTACGTTTGCTTCATTTTCATTAAAATATTAATTTTATTTATTTTGTTCATACCTTTTCTGTATTTACAAAGGAGCATTTTATAGCCTCCACTTCAGAAAGAACATTAGTGAATTTCCTAGGTTGAGAATTTGTACTGTGACATTAGCAGAGTGTTGTGAGCTGTCTGTTCCAAACTTCTTCAGTGGATTTTGTTTTCTTTGGTTAGACATCTTGATCACACAACCATTATGAAATCCATTGAAAATACTACTTCTACTAGCAGCAACTTTCATAAGATAATTTTTAGGAAAAGTCTTACATGAATACTCAAATCTCAATTTTCCTGAAAGTGCCAAGCAGCATCAGTGATTGGCTTTGAGACAAGAAACTCACAATCTATCTGTTGATGTAATCTCTTTCTGAAACTGTGTAAATAGTTCAAGGGGGGGTGAGGGTGGGGTCTCTCCCCTTATTCCCTGACCAGTAGCAGCTAGAAGATGAAACGTGTGACTTCCATGCTTACAAAACTCCCCGAAAATATTACTTTGTAAACTTACTTCAGATTATGAGAGCTTTTGCCTTAAAATCTGCATGTTGTTACCTCTTTGCAATATAACCACCTTGATGTCTAAGAACAATCTTAAATGTGTAAAGTTTGACATTGATTTACATTTGCATTCCCTCCCCATCTTTTTTGTGTAGGAAAATGGAAGAAACTTAGCAGAAGTTGGCTATGACATTTAGATTCACTTCTCTTGTTCCTATGTGACAAATATTCTGAAGATTTACTAAGCATATTTATTTGGGACTGAGGCTACTCGATGTCTTGATTTAGTAGGACGCACTTCCTAAAAAATGAACTTTCTTAGTGTGTTGACTGATAATTTAAATTCTTGCTTTTTATAGCTGCTCAAATGGTCCCTCTTCAGCTCGCCAATTTGGAGATTTTTCCCCTTCTGCCCTGTATGTGGCATAGAAGAAATATCTGAGATGAAGCACTTTTGGGACCACTAGCTTCTTACAGCTAGAAAGAGAAATTATCTAGAAAAAGATTGAGAATAAATATGTTTTCAGGATACTCGCTTAAAAAATTCCTAGTTACCTTTAAAAAAACAGGAAAACAGTATCGTTCTTTTTTCTTTTTTCTTTTTTTTTATTTAACAGAAGAGTATATATTCACTGCATAAATTGCTGCTGTTAAATATGAACTCCCCACATCTCACATTTTTTCCCCAGTAAAATTTTGTTAGGAGAGAATGACTGGCAGGGTTTGTGCCTGTTTCTATCTCTATTCAGACACCAAGTGCTACAGAGCCATGTTTGCTAAATTTAGCTGTGCCAAACCTAGTGATGATTTAATTCCTTCTAGGTGATCACAAAACCTCCCTGGGAACGTTTGTAGAGCAATATCACAAGGTCTGTACATGGTGAGAACCTTCTCTTATGCTTGTTTTCAGGTCTTGTTGAAAGAGTGATAATTTCTCCTCCAGCACTGTTTCCCATTTTGTGAACACTACTTCCCTAATTCCACCACGGCCCAGATAGATTTACCTCTGCTGAACTAAGTCTTGCAGCTATTGCAGGAATGTTTCAATGAGCAGCCAGCTGTGTTCTTCTCATCTGATTTTCTACTTTTCAAGGGGCAGATAACTGTTTTGCAATATGGTTTTACCCTACAGTCCATTCCTATGGCCAGTGTGAGGAAGGACCTATAAGGCACACCCAGCTCCTTTGTGCCCCAGGTAATTTTATTGACACTTTCTGGAAAGCAAATTGTGGTAAGTTTTTTCTGGCACTTAAGAGCCAGAGCAGCTGTGTGGGAAGGACAATACATAAGTGTATTGTCATTATCTTGTGACTATAACTCTTTTCATATATCTTCTCTGCTAGTATGGTGAGTTGTACTGCCTTGGCAGGGCCTTAAACAGATTCCCAGGTCAATCTGTTTAGGGGACTCTCAGGCAGTGTTAGACTTAGGAGAAAGGCCAAATCTAAATGAAGAGAAGGAGCTCAGTGTGTGTGCACGCATGCACATGGGCTTGTCTGCATGAAAAAAAAAAAACCAAACATGGGAAGATGACAAGTGAAATAAATTAATTAAAGGGGGCCTACAGGAAAGGTGGGGAGGGACTCTATCAGGGTGTGTACTGATAGGACAAGGGGTAATGGCTTTAAACTGAAAGAAGGTAGATTTAGGTTAGATATTGGGAAGAAATTCTTTACTGTGAAGGTGGTGAAGCACTGGAACAGGTTGCCCAGAGAAGTTGTGGATGTCCGCTCCCTGGAAGTGTTCAAGGCCAGGCTGGATGGATCTTTGAGCAACCTGGTCTAGTGGACAGTGTCCTTGCCCATGGCAGGGGGGGTCGGAGCTAGAATGACCTTAAGGTCCCTTCCAGCCAAAGCCATTCTGAGATTCTATGAATTAATGGAAAAAAGCTAAAATTAATTGGGCAATGGTCTGTGTCAGGACACTTACAGATATGAATATCCAATATAGAATACAACATGGATGAAATGCCAATGCAGTAGTGGAGCCAGATCCTGCTGCAATTGCTATGAATATAGCAGGAGTCGGACACTAAAGAGGTGACATGTTTGCTATCAGAAAAGGACACTCTTGAAAACCTGGGGAGTGCACAGGGGGAGAATGGCAGTCAGGCAATAGTCAGAAGCCATCATGATACTGGTAGACAAATATTAGGTGTCTGCTTCAGCGTTAATGTAGAACAGTATGTAGGTATTACTCAGGCTACCTCTGAAAAGATGTTTGGTGTTTGTGTAGAAGAGAAAATTTAGAGAGGCATACTCCTGAAAATGTATAAACAGTTTGGGTTTTTTTCTTTTTTACACTTCTAGCATGGCAAATATAGATGCAAATTTGACATTTGCCATGTAAGGCATGAAAAAAACTTCAAATAAAGAGATTAATTACCTAACTGTGTAGATAGGCTTCCACTCATCTACTGGGAGAAAATAGTGGTTTCTATACAACTTGGCTTCAATGTTCCAATGTTGAATACACAGAAAAATACATAGTATCCTTCTTTTCAGTCTTCCACTACTATACTGTCTAAAAAATTACTCTAAAAAAGAAAAGGAAGCTTTCTGTCTTTCAATGTTCTGAACACCATCACAGATTCAAGGCTTTTATATATAAGGTTAGATAAAATTTGCTTTTAAAATTTTAATACATATAAAAATTCTCATTTCTTCCCTTTAAGAGGCAAATTTTACTTCTGGTAGATCCTATCCTTAGTTCTATAATATTCCCAGGGAAAGCATTGTGGGCTACTTGAATCTCCCTGCTTCCCTGAATTTTCACTATACTATCATATATTCTTTTCCTATTGAAGAAGCAGGATAGTGGTGAGACTTACTTTCAAACTGGACTGTACTGGTTTTAGGTAATGACATTATCCTAGACTAGTAGAGGGAGTGGTTTACTTGGACCTTACTGTGAAAAAATTATGCTTTAAAAGAGAACTCCTGCATCATGTATCAGAAAAGGGCTAGTATATGTATGTAAAGGGTGTCTAAGGAGGAATGCAGGCTGAGTTACCTTGGTCAGAAATTTCACAGGCTGCTTGGAATTTCTAAGAAATGAAAACTCAGTCTTATTATTCCTGAAAAATGGAAGAATAAAAAGATCTCTGACCAAGTAGCCGTTATTCTGTGGAGGGGGAACATGTTAGTTTCATGCAATACCTATCAGGCATTTTTCTGGCAAAACTTCTTAGGGTTATTGCTGAAATCCTCATAACTCGTTAGCATGGCAGATTATTCATTTTCTATGTAAATTTCTAGTATCATCATATCTATTCTTTGTGCCTATCAAGTGTGCAGAAATTCACCAAAGAAACGCTATGATGTGGGTGAAGTTTTCTGTAATAAATTTTCATGGCTGAATGATAGGTGAGAATCCTCAGACCGTTTTGTATTGAATTTACTCTTCTGGGAATAAAGGTAGTAACATACTTCGTATGGGCATTTGCATTCATTGAGCTGTCCAGCTCTTCATAAACCAGAAGTGTGTACATTCCTAATTTTATCCCTTTTCAGACATCCACTGAGGCCTTTATCTTGTTCCCAGAGTGATATCCAGTCAGGCTGATCTTGGAATTAACCATAAATTTCTTTGGCATATGACATTATGTGTCATATTCTTCTATATTGTTTTGTGGATTCCCAAATCTTGGTTCTTTCTTGCTTCAGGGCAAAATTTGAGCCATGCATTGAAGCAGTTTTCTGGTTATGCTGTTGCTAGCTGATGAGTTTTTGTAGGCACTAATTTTATGGTATTATAAAATAGCAAAAGCAGACTATTCTTCCAGCGATTTTGGATTTAGAGCATTAAGCAAAGTTACCGTTCAGTCAGGGTTTAGACACAGATATAAAAATGGGACATCGGATCCGTTAGCACAGAACCAGGAGCAAGGAGGCATTATTGTTTAAGCATGCAGCATGTCAGAAAGAAAACTCAGCACTCCTCATGAAGTAAATCCTTAGTGAAAAGAGACCGTTAATATAATTCAATATTAATGCCTTTGAGGCATTAGTGGTTAACTATTGTTTCTGAGCTGCAGGCACAGCACAAGCACTGGCACAGCTTAAGAAAGTGGTGTTTCAATGACATGGTGGAGTTAATATTGTTGAAGGATCACTGATTTTTTTCATCCTGATACAACCACTGAGGTGCCTGAAACTTTGCTGAATTGTTAGCAAGGGAGTTAGAGACTGAACCTGCATGGTAATGGAATAGTGAGAGCCCAGGTCATGAAGCAGCAGACAAAATCTGTCCTCTAACCTTTTCCTTTTTTTTTTTTTAATTTAAACAAGAAAAATTGTCATTTAAAAAAACATATTTTTTAAGGAAAAATTAATATGACTAACTTTTATGCAAAAATGTTAATATAATTCAGGGATGTAACAAGGATAATTATTCATGAGCACAAAAAAAAAAAATGAAGAGAGATTAACCTTCCCCTCTTTTCCACACACCTAATGAAAAGTAGACTAAAGCGCATTTGTTGAGAGGGCACAATTTCAATAGTTCCTGTGAAGAACGGAATATAACATTAACTTACATGCCACTGCTGAGAAAAATATAAATAAGTTTATCTGTGAAAAAGGTGGAATGATTCTGTTGAAATGTGACAAGGTCCTCTCACACATAGAGGGTTGCTTCTGTAGTTTTCTAAAAATCTTCTTTGGCATATGATATGATTTTGTGAGTGAATGTGAAATGAATGATAAATTATTGTATTTCTTCCAGCCTATAGGCAAGCCTTTGTTGCACTGTATTCAACTTATTGGCTGATATTCTTTGGGAAATTAAATAAACATGTGAAACAACCTTATAATTCCTTGAGTCAAAAATTATTTGAGCTTCTTATTAGCTAGAGACATTGCTTTAAGCTTACTGAGAAAACAGTCTAACATCAGCTAAAGCCAGAAAATGACTAGATAAAGGCTTTCTTGAATTTCCTGAAAAACATACAGATGAAAGACACTGAGTTTCTATAAAATTAATGCAAGGGACAGATGTAAGTTTGAATCCTAAAGTTTTGCCCCCCCCACGGGTTAGTATTTTTAACAAGTTGCAAAAAACTTATGCAGAAAACTCAAGAGATATCTATGAAGTAGGAGAGAAGGATAAGAAAATGCAGTGAGACAAGGCCAGAAGGGAAAAGTTCTGACTGGATCCTGTATTTTTGACC
>VYZV01007846.1:81287-91696 GCA_013401275.1 Pandion haliaetus | reverse complement strand
AACTGATCAACTCCCTAAAGGATTGTAATAGATGATTGTCACTTAGTCTTGGAGACAAAGAATGCCACTTGTGTGAACAAATACATCACATGAATACGGTGCTGTAGTACAATACATTTTCACAAACATGGCATTTCTCTTCCTGGCACTTCTCCAATCTGGAAACTTTCACAGGAAGAATTGGAATATTGGAAGCGTTTTATTGGGATTTCTGGTCTGAAAGAAACCCAGACTTGTCCCAGCTTCAGTAATGTGCCATGCCAGGCACCTTTGCCTTCGTGTTAGCAGTAAATCTCCAGGGCAGCCCTACTCCAAAATACTGTATGTGGTTCAGTGGATAGGAGACCAGAACATGTACATCTTGTGTGCTGATAGCCTGTGATTTTTGTACTCCATTCAAAAGTCTGGTGCTTGCTTTCACATCTTTGACATAATCTCCTACTTTTTTTTAGTTGCTTACAGAGAATACTATTAGAGGATGGGGTCAAGCATGCAATACCACGGTTTTGTTAGGACAGTCTTCAGCTACATGATGTCAGTTAGACGTGCTGCTTTGCTTGCTTTTTGGATTCTGAGAATGAAACGTAGCTTGTGTTGACTCAATTTCAGTTGAGCCAAAAATGGCTCACTTTGTTCTGTCTGCTGCTCTGACTTCTGATATTCCAAGCACATCATTGTTGGGTTGGAAGCCTTGAAGCATTTTTAAATATTCCTGAAACTGCCTTGATTTTATGTACAGCCTGTGCAATAGAGTCCGGAGTTCGACATTTCTAGAAAAAAAGTTGCAATTACTTTTTATTGCTGAAGCTCTTCCAACTGATTTCTACCTCACTTTAAGAGCTACTGATTGTGATTACCTTCTGCTTAATATTGCTGAATGTTAACTAATTTGTTAGCATTTAGTATGATGGATGGCAAATGAAAACTTGTAGTGTGAATGCAGGTGATATTTGATATGTTCACTTTAAAGTTGTAGCTGAATTCTGGAGAATTTTATTGATTCTTCTTCTTTCCTAGAATCGTGTAGAAATAAATGATGTAGACCCTGAAGTTTTTAAAGAAATGATGAGATTCATTTATACAGGAAAAGCACCAAACCTTGAAAAAATGGCTGACAATTTGTTGGCAGCTGCAGACAAAGTAAGTGATTGACTCCTAAGTTCTCAAACCTGATGCTTGCTTGTGGAATGTTCTTCTAACAAAAAAAACCCAAAGCCTTTTTTTCAGATTGATAGCTATTTTGATTTTTTTTAAAAAATGAGAAACAGATCTCATCAGAAATGGAGAAAGATGGGAAAGAATAGACTTCTTTTTAGCAGTAGAAGGCTGATAAATCTTCCTTGTCCAGGAGTGTTTCAGATAATTATATTTACTATCCAGTTTTTTTTAGAAATTGGGGACCATGAATATGATTTGGAAAATTGTTCTTGAATGAAATATATCCTAGATCTTTGTATTCTTGAGAGGATTTATACAAGTGTTTGAATTAACTGTGCTCCCTAAAGTACTGCTACTTCAGAACTTTTATCTTTTTGTCTTCCCTACAAGTGTAATAGTTCTAATCTTTCATCTCCTCTGTATTGGGATCTTGTCTACTCTTTAAATTGTCACTCTCTGAAATGCTTTTTCTACCATGATTTTTGAGGTGAGGGGACTTTACAGCAGCACAGTAATTAAGGTGAGATTATTCCCTTTCATATCATAATTTACAGTTTTCTAACTTTTTTAAAAACTTGACCCACTACCTTGTTTTTTCTTCACTGCTTTACAGCCTCAGTTGAAATTTTAGTTAGCTATCCTTAGAGGACACACAGTGGTCTTTCCCTGAGGAGGCATAAGTAATTTAGAATCCAGAAAATATTCACTTCAGTGTGTGTGGCAATTTCGTAAACTACCTTTTGCAATTTCTGAATTGGTTGTGCAATCACATCCGTAAAACATTAGTGAAGAAAGCTTCTGGTTTTCATAATCCATCCTAATATAAGTCATTCTAAGATAATATAAGACATCCCAGTAGTTAATTTCAAGAAACAATTATAAATTTTTTTCTGGCAGCTTAATGTGTTCTATTTTTTCAAGATCTCTTGACCTGGCACTACCCTGGCTTTCGTGACTTGCCACTCTTACTCTTTTCACCTCTCCTTGCCAGCATCTCATCTTGTAAAACTGATGGTGTTTTGTCAAGTTTCGGTGCATCCAAGCAGGAAGGTGAAATGGTGTTAGTTTATGAATGCTGGCCTTTATTTAGGGGGTAATTGATAAATGTAGAGAATTTTACATGGTACAGTTGTATGATTGTCTACAATACCAGGAAATGGTGAGCTAGGAGGTCCCTATAGCATAGCTTTTTGCAACAGTTAAAAACTGCTAGAAGCTTTCTGCTATTCCTTCTGAATGTGAAATAATAATCTAAAAATGAGTGTTCTGCATATTACCAAAGGCATTATACTGTTGTATTACCTGGTAGGTACAGATTTGTTATAATTGATACTTATTTACTCTAAATACAGGTATCCTGAGCAGTACTATAGTAATAAAGCAGACGTAAAAATGCATAGGTCTAGAAACATAGAAGTTAGCCCAGTAATTAGACTTTTCTTAAGTAGCATTTCTTCGTTGCATAGAACAGTTGCTAATACAAATGTATTGGTGGCAACTTGAATATATGCCACTTACATGTCTAAAATTCTTTTCAGACTTGAAAACTGTATCTGAAGGGTGCTAGGCTAAATGGGATGGGTAAGATCGCCATAGAAATGTATATAGCTGAATGAAACCTGTTCAGACTATAATGTTCTTTAAAAAAGAAGCACAGTTTATTCATGCAAAATATAATACGGGAATGTAATTATTTTACATCAATTTTCTGGTAGGTTGTGTCAATGGTATGGGAGAAATTGAGAAATTCAGAGATGGAGATGGGGCCAAACTTGGAACAAGCTAGTTTCAAACAGACTAATGTATTTTCCTTTGGAAAGTTTCATGAAACTTTCCATTATATAATTTCTTGCCTGTAGCTTTGAGATGGAAACCTGTCTAATGATGATTTTGATAAAGAGCCTGTGTCTGTTCTTTGCTCTTCCTCCATTACCAAACTGAAAGAAAAAGAAAACTTCTGAATGAGTTGGTTTTGTTGTTTTAATAAAAGTTGTCCCAGTAAAGCATTTGATCGTTTTGTCAAACCTAAAGCATGTCTTACCATTTGACGAGTCTTAAATGCAGCATATTGAATTTTGAATTACCTGTTTGGAAGCAGTTTGATGTTAAGCTTGGGAGGCACCAACCATTTTCATGACTGGAACTGTCTTAAAAACTGTAGAGATAACGGTAGAAAGAATGAGTTTGAAGAATGATTAGTGTAGTTTTTTCTCTTATCAGTATGCACTGGAACGGCTGAAGGTCATGTGTGAGGAAGCACTCTGTAGTAACCTCTCGGTAGAAAATGTTGCTGACATTCTTATCCTCGCAGATTTGCACAGCGCTGAACAGTTAAAAGCACAAGCAATAGACTTTATTAACAGGCAAGTAATATTTATGAGACTCTAAATATATTTGCATTTACGCTTTGTGTACCTTTTCAATATTAGCACAGTTCTCTCTTACAGGTGCAGTGTTCTTAGACAACTTGGGTGTAAAGATGGGAAAAACTGGAATAGCAAGTAAGTTTCCCTGCCTCATGATGTTCTGTACAAACACTGCTAAATAGACTGCAGATCTTAAGAACTGTTGCTTCATTTCCACACTATTGAGGCCAGTCAGTGACTGTAAGTAAAGTAGGATTCAGCAGATGCTACCCCAGTTATGATTGTGACTTCCCCTTTAAATGATAGGGAGAGTTAACTGCCCTCCAGTGTGAGATTGTAACAATAGCTGGTTTTTATTCCTCTCCTAGGGACGTATTGGTACTGTGAGATGGTGGCAGCAACCTTTATAAAGGAAACCATTATTTTGACTAACCAGGTTTATGCCTGGAGGAGTGACAACCCCAGTGTGGTTTCAAGACATGCTTAGGTCAATTTGAGCCTGCAGTATTGCTTGAGCCTGCAGTATTTCCAAAGAAGGGAGGGCAGTTGCTCTTTTTGCCGTCGGCGACATGTTTGTGCACCTTCCCGCATGCCAGCACTAGTACTCTTGAGGCCACACAACTAGTTAGTCAGGTCCCTCTGATCTGGCTGACTCTAAGTGCTCATGCCTACACTGGAAATAGGTTGAGAATATGTGGTTCTTGACTGTAGGATTGGTTGCAGCATAAATTTAGAACAGCTCAAGTGAATCATGGAATAAAGACAATAGCCAGTGGTAGGCTGAAACAGTGAAAGGATAGCAGAGCACTTACTACTTACCATCAGAGCCTTCAGAGAAGTTAAAAGATGTGTTGTACCAGTTTAAAATTAGAGTGTTTCTCTAAAAAAAAAAAAAGTCTTCACAGGCCTAATGGTTGAGCATGATATGGAAAAGGAGGGGGGTGGTAGACAGTAAGTAGTAAAAAAGCAGTAGAAAAACTAATAATGATAAGTCAGAATACGAAACAATGTAAACTAGTTGATGTGTTCCTCCTCAAGTGATTTTGAATTTATTGAGCTGACTTCTGTCTTGGATAATTGCTAGTAAAGATGCTGGTCATCTTTGCTTCAGCTAAAGCATCTACAGTAAATCAGGGGAAATAACGTCAGAGGGCCTGGCTTAATTTACTGACTCTGGGCACCAGGGAGTCTGAACTTTGGTATTGTTTCTCAAGGCACTTACCTTTGCTGACTTGCAGCAGAAGGTTAAAGGCTTGCATTAGAAATCTGCAAAAGGTTTTTTTAGATACAGTATAGTGTAGAGCTCAGCTGCTAACTTTATGCTTGACAGTGTTCTGAAACGGTATGAGGGTGCTCATGAGAGGCTTTTGAAAATGCAGGGCAATAGAAACTTGGGATTGATGCATAAACTGTTGGTTCCAAATTACAAATTTATCCCGTGTCAATGTGGCATGCATCCCAGACAGTGTAATATTCTTCATGTGCGGAGTGAATTTTACACTTTTTGTTTTATATTCTTTCACAAAAAAGTAAATACATACATTGTTTTTAATCTTCTGGATGTCAATGTGACACTTGCTGGAATTTGTTGTTGCTTCTGTATTAGTTGAAAATCAACAGTGGCCACTGAAAGCCATTCTGAATGTAGTCCATGATCTTGTACTGAAGAGAGTGAATATTCTCAAGTATGCCCCACTGGTACTGAAACTGTGAGCTCCCAGTGAAGGGTTCTGAAGTCACCCAGCTAGTCTGTCTTCATGGCTTTTTCTAGTATATGAACTACATCACTTTTGCTGCAGTTTCAGCTGATTCATCTTTTCATCCTTCTCACTCCCCAAACTGAGCATGCCCTTCTATGTAATGAGTTTATCATGTCTTCCCTTGCTTTTCATGTAATTTTATTCTAGTCTTCCTCTTATTTTTATTGTTTTTTGCTGAGCAATTTCAAGGCAGTTATCTTAATACGGTGCCCAGTATTGGATGCAGTTCTCTAGCTGAGATCTTGCTGGTCCTGAGTAGAGCAGAATAAGTATCCTATGTCCTACATATGATGATACTAATATACCCAAATTGCAATTTTGCTGCTACTTTCCAGTGGCATCCTTACTGGCATTCGTAAAGTCTGTTGTCTCCTAATGCTCAACGGCTCTTCTGCAGTAGGTCTGCCTTGCCCGTTCTTTTCCACTGTGCATTTGTGCATTTGGTTTTTAAAATTGCGTGACTATTCTTAATACTTCTGTTTTCAGCCAAGCAACAGACATAATGGAAACAGCAGGCTGGAAGTCCATGATCCACTCCCACCCTCACTTAGTAGCAGAGGCCTTTCGCGCACTAGCATCTGCACAGTGTCCACAGTTTGGCATTCCACGCAAACGGCTAAAACAGTCATGAAATCTTCCATGAACTTTAGAGAAATTGAATTGACTCTACTCCTCCATGTCCAGAGGTGTTTTCACAAACCATAACAAGAGTTTTTGTTATCCTTGTCCACAGAACAGAAGCTGAAAAAGCCTATTGTTTGCTTTTCAGATGGATAATTTATGGTTTAATCCTCAGCTTTAAATTAGACTGATTACTCTAATTCACTGAAAGGCCTTAAATTATCTCCAATGACTCTCTAGTCCATATAGTCTAATGTATCTTGATTTTTTTTATTATTATTTTTTAATGTGCCTTGTCTTTTTGACTAGGCTCTGCAGGATTGCACTAGCTCCATAATGCAGTAAAGTTGATAACTGAAGATTAATTTTTGAAAGGGATCTTCCATTATTTTCAGAAGAAAAAAAAAATGATTATAGTTTGGTCCTGTACTAACTGGAAGGTTTTAACTAGCCTCTCATTAAAAGCACTTGAACCAGAGGCACATAACGTACCCTAGACAAGTGCTAAATATAGGGAGAGCCTGTTTACCTTCAGCAAATGCCTACAGGCTATTTATGGCAATATACTGCTTTGAACATAATTTATTTTTCATTGTGGGGGCAAATATGCAATGGTTTGGCCCAAAAGTGTATTTTCATTACAGTTTGTAATGCTTATTGTGTGTGTGTCAAAGCTGTCCAAATGGTAAAAAGAAACACAGAATAAACCTCTTGCTTGTGTTTCTTTATGGTCCATCATTAGTTTACATTTAATGCAGAACTGAACGAGAGGTAAAGAGTTCAATGTGAAAAGAGAATAGTATTGTATATGGAAAAATTATATCCCACATGTATGGTTACATAGAAGAGTAAAAAGGATGCATAGAATGACCAAATGTAAATTGAAGAAATGGGCCAAATGGATTCTGAATATGCACTTTTAATGTGTAACTTTTGTATGTTGTGTGGTACATATATATTTTGCTTTTGATGAATTAATGAGGTACAGGTAATTGTGGCTTAACTTTTTAGATACATTTTAAGATGCCCACAGCCACATGGGATTTAGTTTTGTTAGAAAAGAAAGGCATGTCTTTTTAAGACTCAATCGAAGGTGGCTATTGCAAGCTTTCATATTTAAGTAACAGAATATTTTCGCTTATTTGAAAAAGGCATGTGAATGGTAAAATTTTGAAGGGATATTTCCTGTCTTGACGTATGTGCACAGCTTCTATTAACACCTAAGGAGGTTATGTACACATCAAGAAGAATATTTCCCTGAAATGTCAGATGGTATTTGCAAGCAGAGACTTGCTCAGTCTTGCATTTCAGTTATTGTACTAGCATTGTGGATGGTATTGAAATTCTGCATAATGTGAAAAGGATGAAACATTTGTAAACTGCTTGTCATGGGCCAGTTCTTTATTATATGAACCTTAGCTTTAATATCAACATACTCAGTGTTTGATAGCTTTGTTTACAATTGGGAGGAAAAGTCTGCGGTAGTGCACACTCTAAATGTTTCCTGAGTTATTGCATTGAGTTTACTGTAATAGTGATAATATGCTATATTTCTTTTTTGGGAAGACTTGGGTTTAGCAGTGGGGAATGGGAGGAGATCTCACCTAATTTATAAACATATTTGCATAAGGGTTTTAGTTTGCCTATTAAAAAAAAAAGTTACGTGGGGAGGAGGGGAAGAATTTCAGATTGTTTACTATCTTAAACTCTATCTCCATCCTCATTTCATTAAGATTCATCTGAATTGCTCTGAACGAAATTTTTAGAGGAAAGAGTATATAGTTTTATACTTTGGCATCTAGGAAACCATTAGCAAAGGTAAATTGGAAAAAATGCCCAGTCCAATTTTGAAGAATAAAATAACCTCTAAACATCCATTTTCTTCTTACCTTTTAACTCAGTTGTTATGATGGATAAAGTGTAAAATCAGAAACTTTAATAGTACGTAAGGCATCAAATTATATATTTGCAGAGATTTATCCTTTTATCAATTTTTAGATATTTATCTAAAATAAGGTCTCATAAGCATTCTTCACAATAAGATGTAAAGGTAACTGTTCCCTCCAAAGTAGTGATGTTTTTGCTGCACTGTGTAATGTGTTAGGGCTATATATCCTCATACTCATCACTGGTAAAACTTGCAGCTCTAACAGACAATGTGACTTGAATATTTAATGCTGTAATGATTGTCCAGTTCAGCTTGTTCTAAAGTAACAACATACAGTAATCAAATTGAAAGCTTAAGGACTTTTATGAAAACTTTGTTCTTTAGAAGCTTAATAGCACACTTTGTACCAAAAAAATGTCAGGCACTGTGCTGTAATATTATCTACACCGTAGAGTGTCCATTTTTCAAGTCGGGCAGTGACATTACACTAACAGAAAAAAAGCAAACCGATGATAATTGATCTGTTTAGATTTGATTTTATTTATTCTGTATGTTTTCAAGTTTTGTTAGCTCTTAAGAAAAAAGTAAAACAGTTGCTGTATTAAGTGAGTGCACTAATTATTCACCTCTTCTTTAATTAACTACATGCAGTGTTCTCACTGGAATGGGATAGCTGGTAATTACAACCTTCTTTGGATTCAGTAGCTTGTTTTTATTCCCCACATCTCAAGAGCTTGCCCTTCAAAACCTCAGTTGTCAGTTTTAAGTGCAGCAGATATAAAACTAATACAATGGACAGTTTTTTCAGGCTGAAATCTTAGGGTTTTTTTCTTAGTTTTATATACGGATTAGGAATAAAATGTATGAAGGTGCCGTGTTTTGGCTTGCCAACACTACTCCCTCAGATATATGTGAACCACCGCTTCCATACTGTTCTGGGGAGAACCCTGCATGTGTCCTGTGTGTGCGTGCGCGTGTGTGTATGACTGTGCAGTGTTTTTTGTCAAGAATGACTTTCTAAAAATAAGGACTCAATTTGCTGTTAAAATGCTATTATGTATTATATTTTTTTTTCCATTTGAACCTCTCCTAAGGAGATGCTTTGGGTGGAAGATGCTTCAATAAATAATCCTTATCTCCTAGTCCATTTACTGCATGCAGAAGTATGAACACATTGTGCCTTTTTTAGGAAACTGTTGTAATAAAGGGAAGATTTAACAGGATACAAGATCTTTTTTTAAAAAGGTGTTTTTAAAGGTGAAGGAGAATTCCATCTCAATCATGTATCAAATAGCAAAGTTACAAATTACCCCTTTGAGCTCTGTTGCATGTTAATTCTTCCTAAATTCAGTTTCACTGAGGTAGAAACAACACAAAAAAAGTTGAGTATTACAGATACAAGTTGAGTAATGGTATATTTTTGTGAAAATGTGAAAATATTTGCTGTTACAAGATAAGTGTATGTCAAAATGTGATGATCATGGACACAAAGTTAGTTTTACAAGTTTACTCTAGTTCTGATGTTTTTCTAAATGTTGAGTATTTAGTATAAAATTCACCTTTGCACAGAAGGTCAGTAGAAGACCTGCACGGAGATTGTTCCTTTTAAATCCTCATGGCAAGGTTTCTTCCTTGGGAGAATATAACAATGTGCAGTATTTGAAACTGTGTTTCATAAAAGAAAGTGAGTTGCAAATGTGAGGTATTGCTACCTGAAATACTGTTGAATTTTACAGTTGGTTAAAATTCCTAAGCTTAATTGTTTTATTTTTTTGTAGTTGACAAATGGAATGTTAACTGTCCTCTTTATCCGGTGTTGAAAGCATATTTTGTGCAGAGCGTAGCTCCTTAGCTAGCAAGACACTGACTTAGTCTCATAACTTGGCTTCTGCTTACAGTAAATGGACTACGTTTGTAAAGGGAATTCACTATTTCATGTGTTTTGCAAGGAATTTCACCGTATTTGTAACCTGGTTTTTGAAGGCTTAAGACCAATGAGTCCTATTTTAGAAATTAAACCAGTGAAATGACTTAGACCTGTTTTGGGGTGGAAATGATTAAGAGAATTCAGATATGTAAACACTTGTATCAAACCATCCAGCCTTTTTTTATCAGCTGATGTTAATGGTGAAATACTTTTTGTACCTTGTTGCTGAAAATATTTTTGCATTTCAGCACATCAAGTTACAATAAAGTTGTTACTTATACAGAATTTGTCTGTGTGGCTTGTATTTGTTTGTTTTTTTTTTTATCCTGTGTATGTTCACAATGGCTACCTTTGCTTCTTTCCTTTGAGAAAGGTAAAACAACACTGCTGGTAAAATACCAGTGTAAAAGATATACTGCTGTCCTTTTGGAAACCTTTTTTGGGGAGGATCATATTGCAGTCTTGCCCTGATCTCCACTACCTTGGTTATTTTTCCATTTTGACACTTTCAAATAACTTAGAGCTCTGAACAGCTTATAACTTGCCTACCTGAGAGAAATGACTGCCTTTACACAGACTCTGTCAGAACCGATTCTCTGTGGGAAGAAGAGTTGATCCTGTGGTAATGAAGATGGGCTTCATGGTTTGTAAGAGCTTTGGTTTCTTTTTCCACCTACCGTCAAAAACTG
>VYZV01007846.1:38088-80062 GCA_013401275.1 Pandion haliaetus | reverse complement strand
ACTGGAAGAAAAGTACTTCAAAGTGCAGCCTGAGCAGTCACAGGTGAGAAATTCTGATTAAGTGTGTCTTTGTGTTTCTTCTCCAAACTTCATAGCTGTTACTGACTAATCGTGACAACTTGCATCTTAACTGTATCATGAGAAATTCTGTTTTATTCTAGGATCTTACCTTACTGTTTTATTTAATAAAGACTTCAGTAAGTTCAGCTATGTTCTATATGGCAGAATATAACCTTTCAATGTTAATATTTTTCTGTTTTAGATAACTTCTGTTACAATTACTATTTCAGTTAGAGTATTACCCTTTCCACTACAAATTTTACTTGCCACATTTATTAAGTAAATTATATTAATGATCAAACTACTTCCATTATACACAAATAACTTTGCACTTAAGATGGTGATAGTATGGTAATAGAGGAAACACTGTTAATTGCTGTTAAAATTAGGATAGTTGTGAACAGTTTATCTTTCTGCAGACTTCTGGTAATTTTCCGCTAGAGGAACGTGGTTTTATTGTTCTCAATTTTGAAGATTCCTTCTTTGTTCTCTCAGAGAAAGCTGGAAAAAATACAAGCGCAGAAGTCGAATGAAGCATTTCAGGTGTATGATGCAAAGGACTTGCTTTTTCCACTACAAGCACTGTACCTAGGCAAAAAAAAACCCCAGACTCAGCTGTTACAATTCATGAGTGCTTTGGAATAGAGATGACATTCCAGTGGTTGTCAAATATGTTGTATTTTAAACAGTATGTGAAGTTGATGCTTTAAGTGTAAAATTGGGTTTCTCGTAAGTCAAGTATAAATAACAGAAATAAGCTTGTGATTTGAGACTCAGTAGGGAAAAAGTAATTTTGCAGAGTTTGCTTGGCCTTGGCTTATAGAGAAACTAACAAAGAGTGTTTTGAGTTCTCAGTTAAAGTATTTTGAAGGAGACTTGGAGCTGTAGCAATATGTGGTGATCATCCTGTAAAGCAGAGAGTGGATTGGACTTCCTTTGAAAACATCACCTGACAGTAACATTCTTGTCTTGCATTCTTAGTAGAGTTTGGAGCATAACAATGTTTTTGTGCAAGTTCTGTATTTCAATTAAGGGTATGTATATAATGAGTGAGAAATCTCTGCTTTGCCAAACTTATGCATGTTTCATGTGTTGGCAGTGATAGTCATGTAGAAAATAAATTGTACCATGTCAAACTTTGTGCTGCTGATCAGAATGGAGGCAATTTGTGCTGCATTTTAAGCAGTTACGGTTTTTGACTTCCCACGTTTCTTGCTGCATAGTTGACTGAGCCATTTCATTTAATAAAGGTAAATTTTGAAGCATATGCAAAACAATTCTAATAGGGTGACTTCTTAAAGCATAGAAGCTTTGACTGCAGGCTGGCCTCCTATTTTAACCTTAATTGCCAAGTAAACTATTTAAATTTTTCATTTTGAAGTTGGTAACTTTCTGTAAGCTTTAAAATTAACTTGAATGTATTATGTACACAATTTTCTAACCCAGGTGTGTTCAGTTTATAAAGTCTTGAAATTTTAGAACAGACAACCTACTTGCTACTGAAGCATGCAACTAAAATGTTTACCTACTGTGGTCAGCAAAGACTAAATCTTGCTCGTGTAGTTGTGCCATCCCCAGATTGAGGTGTGATGTTCTCCATAAAGCCCACGCTGTCTTTTAAAAGGAAAAAAAAAAAAGTCTATTATTATATTTTGCATCTTGTCCTTGTCAGATCTTGTAGATGAGCTGTTCTTTTCAGACACACACATGTGGGAGTTCATACACTACCAAGACTTCATTTCTCCCTTACAGCAGCACTGTTTTATTATGCTGGATCAAAAGAGTCTAACTAGTACAATTTACCTGGGGAGGGTTATCCCAAGGCAACAAATAGAGGGACATAAAAATTTGTTTGTCTCTTTCTCTGCTGCTATTGTAAGGACTGCGTGAGGGGAAGCACATGCAGGGTGTGCTCACTAAGGCTGGCTGGCTGCCTAGTTGGTTGCTGAAAATGCGGCTGAAGTTAACCAAAGCTGTTTGATTTAGACACAGATGCCCCAGCAATCTATGTACAGACACAGTTCTAAGCTGCCTCTTTGCTATTACTTTATAGATATTCATATGTTTTTGGCTGTAACCGTTAGGGCAAATAATGCCCAGAACTCGTTGTGTATTTATTGGCTTTTCTGGTCAAGGTGAGTTTGAGGCGTAGGTATGGAGCAGTGTGGATGTCTCTGAGTGTAGCTTTTTCTTCAAATGCCTTGTGCTTGTTTTTTTTTTTTTTTTCCTATTGTTTTGTTTTTTAGAATGTGTGCTGGCACATCTCAATACAAATAAATACAAAAGATCTAGTGAACCTGCAAATGCTCTATAATGAAACTTCAGCAAGTTCAATTTCCCTGATTTAAAAGAAAGGGAGATACTTTTTTGTTGTTGTTGTTAAAAGGCACTGTTACAAAGAAATTTGTATCATGTCAGATGTAGTTAATCTTGGAACAAACTAAAAGAGGAGTTAAATTGTGTACTAGACTAGGAAAATCTGAAGTGTTTTACTAGTAATGCTAGAATAGCAGGCATCTACTTTTGACAAGCTGACAGACCAGAGAATTGAAACTTAATGAATCTTAATGCTTTCTGTCATGTACTTCAATTCTCTCAAATTACTTCTCCAATTAGTTCTAGTCTTTGTGAAGGAATGATTAATGATAATTAATACATTCTTATAACTTGCATATTCAGGCTCTAGTGTTTCTAAAAAAAATGTAGATTTGTGTGTGTTGGCGAGCCAGGTTTGTCATTTCTTTGGGGTGCTGGGGGTTTTCACATTTTCAGTTTTGTATTTTCAGTTGACCAGGGAGAACATGGTAGATGCGTTAGACAGTTTAATACGCTTTTTCCACAACAAATAATTTGGGCATAACCCAGGTCTTGGATCTTTTCTGTAAAGCAGTTTCTTCCTAGCTACTCTTTAGTGGATAGGTAGGGAATGTAGGGATGCAAAGCTGTCATTGGGAGCCTTAACTTGTCCTTGAGGCTCCATCAGCTTTGGAAAACATTTAGATCTGCAAGATGGCAGAACTGGGTAAATCCTGTAGGGCGTCTGCTCTTCAGAGGTTGTTTTGGTTTTGGGGGTTTTTTTTTTTTGTTTCTTACAAATTTTTAGAGTCTTTATGTTGTCTTTCCTTTTTGTCCTACTCCTAACATAGAGACATGGAGGGATTTATCCAAATATATCATCATATGAATTTTGTGTTTAAAATCAGCAGCATGAGGTTTTGAAAGGCATTGGTTTTTTGTCTGCATAGGAGCTCAAGCTTTCCATGGTGCTCTGCAGGTATCTAACCTTTGACTCCTTAAAAAAACAAAAACAAAAACAAACCTAAAGAAAACCCCAAAACCAACAAACAAACAGTTTTTTCTGATTAATTAGTCTTGCCTCTTCTGATACAAATGCTCATCCAGAGGGAAGAACAGAGATCAAACAAAAGTGTTTTCTCAGTAGTAGAAAAAAGGGCAGAAGGATAAAACTTCATAATAGATTGGAAGGAAATAAAGATTCAACTTGAAGAAATAGAACTTAATATTTGCCAGGATAATCAGCTGAAACAGATTTTGTGCTAAGGAGATGATTTAAAGCTACTAATACAGAAAAATACCTTGAGGCTATAATGACCACCATGCAAGATGGGACCTTGCAAAAACAAGTCAGCATGACTGATTTATAGACAGGTATCATGCTAAGGTTGGAGGCGAAATGTTGCATGTTTGTACTGAGCTTTTGATCTTGCCCAAACTACCATGTGGTTCTAGATCATTTCAGCATTATTCTGTGTCTGGGAGAACATTGGGACAGGCAACATAGAGATTCAGGAGGTAAAAGTGATGATGCGTCTTCTGCACGATGTCTGTCCTCTTTCACAGGGTTGAGGAAAAATGCATGGGTTTAAACAACCACAAGCTGTAAGGTGTGCAGCACCAGAAGGTGGTTACAACAAAGGGCTCCCCTAGCCCACCTCATTGAGAAGTGGCTTAGGGAGTGGGGTGCTAGACGCAGTGTTAAAAGATACCACATTGCAGGAGATGGTTCATTATAAATTGTCTGTGTGCTGTTCCTGGGACCAGTGCTGCCCCGTTACTGGAAGCTGTGACAGCCTGACAAATTATAGGCATTGTCTCAAACATTCATTACAGAACTTTGGTGGAAAAGATGCCTCTGTAAAAACGCTGAGTTGTGTGAACAGGACAATGTGGCCGGAGAGGAGGGCCCCACGGAGGGTGGGACCGCACTTCTCCAAGGCTGCAGTTCCTTATCTTAAGTGACCACAGCGTATGCACCTGGAAGCCAAGGCTGCAATTCCTTATCTTAAGTGACCATGAGAAGGAGCACAACGTATGTGCCTGGAAGAGAGGGCTCTGCAGAGGATGGGACTGTGCTTCTATCTTAAGCGGTCATGCCAGCAAGTAAAGAGAGGCAACTCCCCAATGAACCTCCCCCCCCCAAGCTCACTGACTGATTCCAGAGAAGCCCAGGAACGTGAACTGCGCATGTCGAGACCACCGACTAACACACTATAAAAGAAGGAAGAATGAATGCTCGGCGCGCGCCCTCCAGAACTGGATCTCTACGCTGGCTGGACCAACGCTGGACCCAGGACTGGTGACTCCCTTTTCTTCTCTCTTTTCCTTTTCTTTCTGTCTTTATTTCTGTCTTTTCTCTCTTTCTCGCTCTTTTCCCTCTCTCTTTTCCACAAGTCCCTACACCCCATCCTTTGAAACATAAACCGTTGACCAAGTCTGAGACTAGGAGTGGATCTAGCAGCCCCTGGGCTCCTCTCTGAGAAGGAGTTCAGAAAGCAAGGGGGTCTGCTCTGAACCTTGTGACTCAACGGGAGGGATTCCCTTCTGTTCCTTTTTCCACTTCTTTTTCTACACCTCTCTTCTCTTTTCAAACAGTGGCTAAAAGACATGATGCAAGGCTCATATTGATAAATTCACTTGTACTTGGGCAAGGTTAGCTAGGTTGAATAAATGTTGATTGTTGTTTGAACTCCCCTGGTGTCGGTTCACCTTAATTCCGACAAAGGAAATCCACGAATCTGAGTCGCTCCAACTTTGGGACGCGACAGAAGCCAAGGCTAAAGCTGCCCTGCCTCCGCGTAAGAGGACTGCCCCAACTCTGCAGCTCTCCTGCCTGCAGTCTGGAGGACAGATATTTCAGATGCTTATGAGGATAATTCATGGTTGGTAGAACTTGTAAAAGCTTTTGGGTATGCCAGGATGGGTGCTGATCGTAACTGGGTTCAGGACTCTTAAACTGATGGTGTTTGTGGTGCTGATTAAGGTGACCAAGGACTTGGCAAGAGTGTAGAAATTGGTATATCTGAGCTCTGGGAGCCTGCAAGAGTTCAGGGTCTGTATATCTGAAATTAGCATCTCTTTGGGTAGCTATAAAAAGGCTACTTGTTTAGTCATACTTCATCAAAGAAATGGAATGCTTGCAGTTTCAACTACCTTTTTTAATCAACAAATATTTCATTCAAGTTGTCTTGCCACTTGTTTAGTTAAATATATGGTATTTACTGGGGCAGCGTGCCCCAGTTATATTCAACTCTGTGAATATTCTGTACAAATCTTAATCAAAGTACTTAAGCAGAATATTGAAACTGGCTCTCTGGAAGAATTATCCCGAAAAAAATGTTAGTATGGATGTTTAGGAAGTGTTGAGATGGGGGCTAAGCAACCAAGGGATACCCTGAGCAGGTGGCTGCACTTTTCAAATAAGGTGATGTTCTGGGCAGTTTGAAAAAGAAACAGAGAGGTAAAAAGTGCAGGTATTTTATTACTTTATGTTAAGAGGAGGAACGTTAAAGGTCTGTTTTGGTGGGGGTTTTTTAAGTATATAAAATGATCAGCTGTTGAGGATACTCCATGTGGTATAAAACCAAGAGCATTTCTAAGCTGTGCTCATTTTGTATAATAAATAATCATCTCTGTGGTCTTGGTCATAGTCATTCTATGAGCAGTCATTGTATTTACTTTAAAGTCAGTGCTATCAGCAAGTCCATAATCTTCCCTCATTGGTTGTTTGCAGAGAGCAAACTAAACATTTGTTCCTGATTACTCCAGATAAAAACATGTAGAGAAAGGTGCTGTTGCACTTGGACTGTCTTTAACAATAATCCGTGTTTGTGGTTTAGCATGAATTACAAAGATGAAAAGAAGTTTTTCCTGGCATGAATGTTTTTCTTCATTCTTTAAAAACAAACACAAAACCCAGGGCTGGCTCTGCAATGTTCAGTGCCACTGAGACCACATCAGTAATAAAAATAAAAAGCTTATTTAGCTGTATGTGGAGATTCTTATCAATGAGCCATCAACAGTGCTGGTGTAGTTTTGTAATCTTTACTTGCTTCCTATAAGGCTAAAGTTTGAGTGTCAGAACTGGCTTCCGTTTCTGCCAATAAACAGGGTTTAAACATCTATAAGGGAAATGCCAGTTCCCCCAGAGGAACTGTGCTGCCTAGGAGGAAAGCAAAGGGCATGGCTGGCTGGGTAAAGCTGAGGCATCACTGCTCATCTGCTAACAGTTAATATCCTTGTACGTGTTGTCAAAGCTATTTATTCAGTAATTGTAGCTTAAATAGTGAAGTTGAGGGTGAAGGAGGGCATTTGCATTGTCCACACCAGTGCTCTCCAGCAGGGCAGTAGGACCTAGCAGTTGAGCAGCAAAACTGTATTGGAGCCCTGATCACTCTCGTTATTTCCATGGTGAGTATACACCTTGTATCTAGTCTTCAGCTTCTTCAGCTGTCACATCAGTACATTTTTCCACCAGTAGAAATGATTGGGTTTTTTCTAACCAGTTCTCTAAATATAATATAAATGTATTTGAGAATGCTGCATCATTGGAATTTGCAGCTGAACATACTGTTGGCTTGATTACAAGCTCCATGCATTTAGGATTAATTTCCCTGAAGTACACTTAACTCTGAGTGCATGCACGTGCACACCGAGCAAAAATGTCCACTAGGATTTAAGAGGCTGTTCAAACTTAATTCTTCTGTATGAGCAGTCATAGGTGGGAAGGCCTTCTGCAAACCTGAAAAAGAAAGGGGCAATTGCAGCTTGCTTATGTTGTGCATTTTTTTTCTTTTGTGTCTTTGTCAAATATTCAAAACAGAGGATTCATTTAATAATTGATGAGCAAGAGTGTGCACGGGTGAGTGCTTTTATTTCCAGTGAGTTTGAGCTGGAAGGACTTGATGCCACCTTCACATTGCAGGCCAAGTACTCTTCTTTCCTACTTGCACCTTGCAAATTTTTTTTTTTTTTCTCTGACTCTCCTGGGTAACAGCTGCTACGGGAGTAGGTGAAGAGAAATGACACTAAGAAATAGATTCTGGCTCGTCGTCAGTGCCGTGGGCAATAGCCTGTTTCGGAGTAGGTGTATGGCAGAGCTACCGTAACTGCATGTGGAAAGATCTGCAGGAAGAATTCAGAGGGGAACAGGATCTTCCTTTGGTCCTTGCCCAGGAACTGTGTGCTGATGTGATCGATGTGTGTCCTTCTGGAGCCCGGTAAAGGGATTTGAACAAAAACACATGTAAGAGCTTGCATGTCAAAAATACTTGCCAAGCCAGCTGAGAAGCATTTTTCAATGTTAAAAGAGCGATTACTTGTTGTTGTTTAAATGTGTTGATACATTAGCATGCTAGACATGAATATTGTCTTACTAGTTTTCAAAAGTCACAAAGTTATAGAATCTGTTCATTAGATTTGTCTTTGCTTGAAAATCATTTTAAAAAGAACCATTTTTCCTTACAAATTGCAAGTAGTACATGTTTGAGAATGTAGAAGTGAGGAAAATTCCAAAACTCGGATCAGCTGGAGGGGATCTTGTTTAATAAAAAAAGTGAGTACGTGCAAGTTGAAGGAAAGCAGCTCTTAAAGCTGATCTTAGAACTTCCCACTTAGCTGTTAGTACCGGTTCATAATTTGTAACTCATTAAAGCTTTGTTAAACATTTCATTCAAATGTCTGAACTTTAGGAAAGTAATGATCTGAGCAATCTCAAATTTTTGGGTGTGGCCAACTTTTAAGATGCTTAAAACTGGACAAACTTCCAATAAATGATAGTTCTGAATGTGTTGCAATGGTTTTGAAAGTCCTGTCCTACATTTCACCAACTGTAGTTCCTTGTCTTTGGAAAATGCTAGATTAGGTGTTAACGAAGCATGCAGATGGCAGCTTTCCATTTCTGGAAATGGGCTCCGTGTTGACTCAAGGTAGTTCAGGAAATCCCTGCATGCAGCACGCTCGGGATGTATTCAAGCACTTCATTTAACATCTGGGAATATAAGCAGTGTGTTTTCAACTTCCTTCGGTCAAGACTGTTAGCCTACTTTCTTCCTTGCATTTCTTCCTTGATGGCGGCAATACCCCATTTACCAACTGTGTAGTATCCTCTGGGGGGGGGACCACTGCTCTGTGAGGATGTAGAAGGAAAACTGCAGTTTGCATTATGTCTGCTACTAAGATCTCTCTAAAGTAATTTTACAAGTTGGACTGACTGGCAAAATAACTGTGAATCATCTTTTGTCCTTTGTCTGCTTGCTCTTGCAAAGTATATCCCAGTCATCAGGAGTTACCTCGTATTCTGTGATCATCTGAAGATCCACTTTTTTTGTAGAGGTTTCTGCACATTTATGGGGAATCATCTTAAAATTGTTAGTTACAGAGGTTTCCAGTTGTTAACATAAGGCACGGCTGGTTTGGTTTACTGAATTGTTGCTGGGTACCTAGGCCAGGGGTTTCAGGGAGGAAAAGGCAAGCGTGATGATGGTACAATTTGTCTTCTAAAAATGTTTTAGTAGAATATTTCCCTTTATTACAAAAATGCATTGGCCAAATACATGTGCATATTTTGAGCTTCAACATTATGCTTTTGTATCCTGCAGTAGATTAAAATGTCAGTCATATTCTCCCTATTTCATAGTCCTCTGGAAGCCTCAGGGAAGGTGCACATGTCTAGTGTTACTTATGTCCCACCAATAAAATGACCCTCTGGAAGGAAATCTGTGCAGGCCATACAGCAAGATGTCAAACTAATTGTACTGAAATAATGAGTTAGCACCAAATGCTAATTAAATATTGATGAAAGTCATACTTTCAGTTATCTTCATTATGGTGCAATGTTTTATGTAGACATGAAATGCTGGGAATGTGGGCATTTATTATCATTAGTCTTGTCATATAAAAGCCATCAGTTATTTTTCTAAAAGCTGTTTTAAATGCACTGGATGTCCATCTGTAGTATCTTTTTGACATAGTAGGTTTCTGTTAAATTTTTGTGTTCACCCTTTTTCTTTCCCTTTCCATTAAAAACCCTGCGAAGCAATCAACTTTAATGGTGAGGCTTTGTAAACACAGATTCTGCCGCTGCTAGCCCGTTAGCTAGCTGTGGTCTGCTCCCATGGCTCTTCTCCAGTCAGCACACTAAAACGTGGTGACTCTGAGATGAGTCTTGCTATGATTTTTAACGAGGTTTTGAACTTAATAGCTAAAGTCCTTTCAGTCTTTTTGGTTCCCAAGGAAGTAAGGGTTAGATTTCATCTTGCTGACAGAAGGTTTCTGAGCGTTTATTCTAATTTATATCCTCCCTGTCTGTCTGCTCCTTCTTCTCAAGGTTTTATTTGCTCGGCTGGAGTGAGGTGGAGACCACGAGAGCTCGTGACAGGTGTCTCACTGCAGTTAGGCTACACGAGCAGAGCTGGCAGGGCCAACCTTGAGTTCAAAGAGGACAGCAGCTGTAGGGCAGCGTAGCAGAGAGGAATCCAAAAGCGTGAGCCTTACAGCAGGAAACTGAGCTGAAGCAGCGAGGGACCGCTAGGTGAGATGCACTCCTGGATGCTGTGCTTCCAGGAGAATGGGATGGGCAAGAGCCGAGCCTCTCCTCAGGTGCATTAGCACTGGTGAGAACGCTTTTAAGCCTAAGAAATTAGAGGGCAGTTTTTTGGGAAGGACTTCGTTATTCAAAAACAGAAGTCCAGCACTATATGTTGCCGGGACTTAATTGCCTGGAGGCTAGAGACTAAGACATGAGTCCCAGGAGCAGTCCTACCAGAATACTGTTTTATGTGCAGCTGCCTTTGGGGAGGGTGGACAAACCACAAAATTCACAGGTAAACATGTACAGTAGTGTGCAGTCTTGTTACACTCAAGTTCCTTTGAGCTCTTCTGGTAAGACAGAAAAATCACTTCCAAGGCTTCCAAAGTCTTCCTGGAAAATGCTGTCCTAGAACTTTTTTTTTTTTTTTAAAAAAAGTAGGGGTTTCTTTGTAATCAATAGATAGAAGGCATAAACTGAGGTGAAAATGAATGCTTTCTGGAGACTTTGTGGAAGGGAAAAGCTTGTACAGACTGCTTGGGTGGCCCTCCTTTCCCAGGTTGGTCTACTTACTTTGGGTAAGGCAGTGGTAAATTTGTGCTAGTATGGGGGAAAAAAGGGTTCTAATACTGTTCTTTTGTCTCTTGGCCATAATTGGCAATCTTTGCAGCAGGTGCAAAGAGGATGCTTACAAGCATTGCTTACAGCAGTGTCTGCATGATGTACTAGTGTGTGGCTATGCCTCTCTTTGGTGGATGGACAAAAAAAAGCCCGATCCCCAAGAGCATGAATGTTCTTTGTCACTTCAAAGAGCATTGAAAGTTCAAGAGTGGAGGCAGGTGGGCAACATATAATTAGAAAGGAGGGTGCAGAGGTTTTTCTTGTAGAGGGTGCAGCCTTAGTGCCATTGTCTAAGTGTAAATTGTTCCTAAAAGATAACTCTGTTATTATTCACTGTGGAGTATATGTGAATCCAGTGAGAGACATTTTAAAATTACCAGTGGTGAAGCATGGCAGAGCAAAAGGAGCACTTGAGCTGAAGAATAGATAATACCCAGTAGAGCAGAACTGTGGTACCAGCTGCTGAGAGGGTAATTCAGTGCTCATAATGATTTTCAGCTTCACTCTAAAACTATCACTTTGGAAGTATCCCTCATCTAAAGTACAAAGTTTCCCCAGACCATCAGAATAAAATCTCTCCACATCCTGAGCATGTGAAATTAATGACTGAATATTATGCTGAGAGCCATTTAATTAAAAACACTTTCATTAATAATGTAGTTGGAGAGTGTATGTGTGTTATGTAATTAAAGATAGTACATCAGTAAATGATACTATGCAAAACCAATTCAAAAAATTCAAATGAGTCGGTGTAACATAAGGAACTTAATTCAAGTGGGAATAAAAGTCAATGTGAAATAAGCTCAGAGTTTTTCCTGGAAGCTGCAATTAATCTGCTTCTGGCAACACAGTTCAATACTTGTATTTTAAATAAGGGGCTGTACTTGTTTTAAAGATAACTGGTCTGGTGAACCAAAATATATTTCTCTCTCCACTCCTTTTGCCACATAAAATGAGCATCCCTTAAAGTCTTGACACCCCGATGAGCTTGGCTGACCAATGGGTCTGGACTGCCTTGCACGCTATTCATCTGTGGTGCTATTCTTTGAGCAGTCAGGTTGTGCTTGGCTGTGGCAAAACACTGCAGGTCTAGTATTTATGGTATATTTACTTTAAAACTGGGAGAAGGAGGTGTGAGAGAGAGGGTTTTCCCTCAGGATGGAGCAGTCGCCCAGTATGGCATTGCCTCCAGGAATCTTGGCTTAGCAGGCATCTTGTTTTCCCAGAGGACTTTGACTAATCCAAATCTTCAGTGATTGAAGTCAGAAACGCCACAGTTAAATATATCTGACATGAGAAGTGGATTGGAATTAAGTAGTCTTAGATACTATATAATAAATAGGCTTGCTTATCTTCAATATAGCAACTTGAAGTATTTTTAATCCTTTAGTTTACCTGCTCAGAAATCTGTTAAATATTCTGTACTGGGATCCCAGGTCAGCAGTGCAAGTCTGCTCAGCATCACCTGCCATTGCGACATATGCTTCAGATACTCCTTAAAAGAAAAGGTGCTGGAAGAATCTTAAGTACTATTGGCTTAGAATAGACTGAAGGTTCCTCTCTGAGTTCTCATACTAAGCCTAAACACACGTGCTCATGTTCAAGTTAAATCAGCTTGACACATTTTGAAAATGTGAACTGTTTTTTTAATTTTTTTTTTTTTTTTCCAGAACAGACTACAAGGGAATAACGTGAATTGTTAGGCAAGTAACTGTAGCAGGTAATGCTGCTGCTGCCACGTCCCTGGGGCATGCCTAGAGCTTGATCCTCCAGCACTGGCACAGGGTGGTACGCGGTGGTGGGAGCTGTGCTGGCTCCTGCAGCGGGGTCTCTGGTCTGCACCACCACCTGCTCCCTGCGCCCGTGGGAGTCAGCGCGTGCTGCGGGGAGCAGCAGCCATCGATCCACCCCGCGCGTGAGCAGGGGCGTTTTGCCTGGGGTGGAGAGCCTCAGATCCTTTCCTGTGAGGAGATACCTTTGTCATTCTTTTAGAAGAGCTCGGGGCGAGTTGCATTTCATCAGGGGCTTCTGAAGCGTGGATGGAAGGGGGTGTGATTGCTGCCCACCCATCTAAAAACCTCGCAATTGGGGCGTTTATCTGGACCTAGCTCTCATGGCTGCTTAGGTGTTTATCTCGTTAATCACAGGGATGAAAGTGGGGATCATAGCAATGCAAGAAACCTACTGTGATGTTCCCCAGTCCCAGCTGGAAGGAAGTGAGAGTTGTTTGCTTTGAGCTTGCCTGGGACTGCCTGAGCTGTAGACTCTGGAAAAAATATTGATATATACAAGGGACACCTATAGAGTCTGGGCACCTGGAATGTGCCCTGTGCCAGGCTTTGGCACCCATTGCCCTCTTGCCCCAACATGGCCCAGTGCTAGTGGGCACGGTGGATCTATTTCATTGCCTGCATTTGGGAGCTGGCTGCATCACTGCTATCTGTAGGATCTCTAGAACAAAAGATCCTGAGTCTTGTTTCCTGGGAAGTAACACCAGCTGTAACAGGTGATACAAACCTGACCACTACTAGAAGATCTAAGCAAACACCCTGATAACTTTAGGTGCTTTTTTTGGCCATTTTTAGTTCCAGAACTAATTCAAATAACCTCTGAGTCTCATATTTCACTATTCTCTTTCTTGCCATTTTGGAATCAATTATAATGTATCACCTTTCAGGAAGATCACCAGCTTATTTGGAGCTGTTAAGATAAGGTAGCCAAAGCTTAATTGACTGCATAATGATGCAAGAGCCACGTACTGTCTGGGAATGAGACAAGAGAATAGAGAAACAGGATTTGCATCCAAGGGGGCTAAAATGTAGAGCTGCCAAGGGCAGATGTGCAAGGTGATGATTGAAATGTGAGACGCTAGTCTGGGATCAGGCTGGTAATAAAACTGTCTTGTTTCCTGATGACAGTTAAAGTGAGAGGGGCAAGGAGAGTGGTGGGATGTCAGAAAATGTTTGAGGCAGCTTTTGCACAGTTGCTTCTCTGTTGTGGCTGTGCTAGTCTTCTGCAGTCAGGCTGTGTCTTCTGGTGTCCTGTGCCCTCCTCCGATGGCCCAGCTCTGGGTGAGACCCCTGAGTCCTGCCTGCTGCTGACTGACAAGCCAAAAGAGACCCCAGTGTGACCCTGTGCCAGCTCTGTGCTCCTGGCATCACTCCTTTCCTTGGAGTTAGGAAAGACGGTTGGGCTTTTGACTTCAGCAGAGAAATGCTCATCACCTCTGAACCCTCAGTATAATTCAGCTTCCTATGTCTGGGTGAGGAATCACAGATGGGCATTTTTCATAAAATGAATAAAATAACATTAAAAAGTCCCTAAACTAGAGGATTTTTGTATCCTCTGTTCTGACTTGAGGACAAAACCAGAGAGCAGTTGACCCAGTCGGCTGTTTCATTACTGTTGAATAGGAAGGTGCTGATACTTCTTTTGGAGTCTTGTTTTAGTCCTACCACTGTTCATATAGGTAGAATTTTTTTCTTCCCCGAGTAAACTGTTTTCCCGTGAATGTAATTGCTTTTTAATTGGGCTGCACCTGGTGCTGGATTTGTGCTGAGTTGGAGACTGAACTACATCTTCTGGAAAAGCATTTTTTTGGTAGTGGTTTTTTTGCCTTGAAATTTTAGTCTAGATGACTGGGGTTCTTGCTTGAGAGTGCCAACAACTGGAGGCTTTCTTCTGACTGAAAACCCACAGGTATTTTGGGCTGGAGAGCTGTGTGCCATGGTCGGTTGCAGCAGTCTCGGCAGGAAGATGCTGCCATGCTGCGCTGCCTGCAGTGTCCAGCACGCTCTGTTTGGTTTCCATCACTTCTGATTGCAGATCTGAACAGGTTTTGCAGACCCGTGCTCAACAGCCTTCCAAGTGAGGTGTGGTTTGGCTGAAGTGGGATGTTCCATGACAATTCAACTCCTCTTCTGTAAAACCAGTCCCTTGGATCCCTCTTTTGTGGAGCTGGTGCGCTCCTTGCACGTGCAGCAAGCTGGGCTTCTTAGGTGCTAAGGAGCTGTCTAGTGAGATGTGATTTAGCTTCTGTTCATTAACTTCAGAGAACTGAATCCACCAGGGACGTGATCCAAATGTATGATTTTGGTTTTGTAAACCTGCGAGTGAATTACATTAATTCCTAGGTCTTTGTCAGAGATGAGTACAGTACAGGTAATACTCTCTGAGTACAGTTCAGTGCTAGTTGCCAATATGTGAGAAATGTCACTTGTTAGTTTTAAAACAAAGAAGGAAGCCGCTTCTGGCAGATGCGTGTAAGAGGTGTTCACAGTAGACATGAGAATGGCAAAGTCTAGTTTTTTCAGATGAGATACCCTACAGCTAAAAATCTACTTGATTGATGTGTATTTCATTGAGCTACTTAGTATATGGGACTTGTTATTGTCATTTCAACTGTGCATATTTGAGTAGGGATGGTGGTAATGAATTATTATTATACTATAAATAAAACATTATCCAGATTATGCTGGTCAACAGAGCATAAAACAAATAATGAAATCTAATGTCCTTGAATTACAATTAAAACGAAAAAGCAGCGCAGGATGCTGATTTGCACTGAACACCTTCGCCTAGTTGCTGTGAGAGTTTTTCCAGTTGCACCAGGATTACTCAGGAGTTTGCTCTTTCAGGACTGCCTAGTAAATTCCCCCTAAAAAGAAAATGTAGCAACCCCAGGGAGCTCACAGCCAACAATGCTCAGCTTTTTGCTTTTTTCTGTCTTGCTTGCTGCTGTAGTACAGCATGGCTGCTTGAAGTAAGAGCTTGGGAATTGGCACGCAGGCGGTGAGGCAGGCAGAGACCCTGGATCCCAGTGCAATATCGCTGGTACTGCAATGATTGAGAGGCCAAGGAGCTCGTGGCAGGATCCGGCCACCAGCTAGCATTACAAGGAGGTAAAAGGGCTGAGGATCCAAAGGATGAAACTCTCGAGGGGAAAAAGAAAAACCAAACTAAGTTACTTCTCTGTTCAAGTTGAAATGATTAAAAATGAAAATACTGAATGGCCATGGTTCCTGCAGCGCTGTGCGGTGGGCTGTCTAAAGAGAAAAAGCTGATGCTTATGTGTGTATTGTGAATTAGCTTTTTATTAGGATTTTTTTATATGTACATCCGCAGAAAGGGGACAACAATAGGAAGTTTAGTAAGGAGTTTAAATACATATTTGCATCGATATAAATGCATACAAACGTATACTGTTGAGATTTGGATTAAAGTATGTATATTAAAAATTTCTAGATTAAGTTGCTATGGTCATAAATCATTATTGCCCACTTGGAGCACTTTCAAAAAATGGTATTTAATCTTCCAAATTTTTATTTTAAAAATCTTTGAATAAGAGTCATGAGAGGAACAGTCTTCGAAATTTGAAACTTGTCTAAAATAGTCATCTGTTATATAGGAAAATGTTTTTTGAAATATGGCCTGTTTGGTGTGAAATTAAATCCAATTTAGTTCTGTTTACACAGGCTGTGTGAAATTTGACCTAATGAAGTCTGTCACTTTGGTTCATTGGATTGTATTTTGCTTACCTTGCTAGGTGTAAATAACTTCTTCTTAATGTGATTTTGACTGCAGTAAGATTTTAAGGTTTTGGTTTTTTTTTGCAGTGACTTTTTCAAAATTGATCTGAAAAAAAGCCCCGTAATGCTGTTTAAGCTGGTTTTTAAAGCTTTGTGATTGGAAAAAGTGTGGTGGTGAGTTCTCGGGCCCAATGGGTTTTGGTACCAAGGCTGGCTCACTTTCCTCCTGCTCCAGCTGCCAGGCTGCCTTCTTGTGCTGGGGCTTGACAGGAGGAGAGCAGTGCAAGCTTCTCCCATCATCCCAGCATCAAAGCATCAGAAAACTGGTCAGAAGCTGCTGCTGAGGGTTTGCTTCTCCTTGGGAAAACACTTGGGCTATGTTAAAGCAACCACCAAGTCTGCAAAGGCAGCCTCTCCTGGGCACGCAGGCCCTCCGTGCCCTTGCCTTTGTCTTTCAGCAACTTCGACTTTTGCTGAGCTGTTTTGTGGCTGCTAGGTGCGGAGGGAGTCGAGTGGGTTTGGTGGTGGTGGCTCCTCTATCGTTAGGAGGTTTGGGGGCAGGAAAGCTCCTCGGTGGGACTTGGAGGTGCAAGAGAACAGCTCTTCCCGTTGCTCTGCTGGAGGACAGGCTGCAGGTGGGTGGCAGGACCCTGTCCCCCTGCTGTCGTGGGCTCTGTTTCTCTGCCGCTTCCTGCGCGCAGTGCTGCTCCGATGGCTTGGCACCAGCCCGAGCCTCGCTTGAAGAGCCTGAGAGTTGTTTTAAGTCAAAAGCTGCTGGTTGGATGCATGTCTTCTCAGTGTTCAAGAAGCTCAGGTGTTAAACCTGTTAAAATACTTGTCCCTTGATTCACAATAGCCTTTCCGTGCGAATCCCCAGGTGGCCCAGGCGCTCCGGGTGTTTCCAGAGCGATGTTTGTTTGCTCAAGGCCCTGGTTTGTCTTCCTGAGGTCTGGAAACCTCAACGCGGGACGTGGCTGTGCCGCAGAGAGAAGATGTCTGCGTGGAGCAAAGAGTCCAGCTCCCGTTTCAATGAGAAACTCCGAGCAAGGGCTGCATCAGCAGCGGGCTGCTGCCTCTCCCAGCACCTTCCTGCTTGGGAGGAGCCGACATCTGTTCTCTAATTTAGACTAACCCCTTTACTTCTAATGTACCTTGCACAATTATGTAACAGTTCGTGATTGTCTTCGTCAAAACATGCACTTTGTTTCTCAAATATTATGAAATGCTATTGAACCTGTTCTGCCTAGGCTTGTAGCACAGTTCACTGTAGCGCATACTTCAATATCTCCTAGAAAAACAACTTCCAGTTGGGAAAAAATGTTCAGTGGTGTGTTGCAGTGCCTTAGTTTTGTATATATAAAGACACAAAGCAACATTTTGAAAAAAATCAAATATGCCACAAGCAAGTGCCAGATTTAGCAAACTGTCTTTATTTACATAAAAATACATGTACACATATATTCTGTATATGTACACATATTTAAGTGTATATACATACATGATTTCCACATACTCTACAATAAATAGCACGTAGGATTTTCTTTTAATTGCCTACAGTGCTGAGTAAAAATACATGGCAATAAAATCATGGCTTACAGCTAAGTTACAAAAGCGCCAACCACTGAACTCATAGCAGTAAATCCAAGCTTATGTACAGCCAGAATGAGGACACGCTATACAGAATACAAAGTAGACCATCTTGTAGGAATCAACGGTAACAGACAAACTGAAAAACATCATTTAGACTGGGAGAGCCTCTCTATGAAATAAGATGAAGGAAAACATTTAGATTATTGATCAAACTAAACAACACATTTAAATCTGTCATTTAAAGAGAAAAACAAATTAGCCAGTTACTTGTAGTATATTTTTAAGAGTAATTTTTCTGTATGAGGCTTTACCAAGGAAATCAGAATTAATCTCCTGAGTGAGTCTGTCTGACCTGTCAGTCGTTTGTCTGGGTGCATACCACTTGAACAGAGTATTTTAATAGTACTTTATTTAAGCTGTATGTAACTTCTTGGACCCTGCATGTAAGTTTGATTGGAGGCAATAAAAAGCACTTCCTCAGCAAGCTTCTTCCACAGGACCTGTGACATTGAACTGTTACAAAGACCTATGATAGCAAAGTGGCAGCAGCAGCAAAATCAATACCCAACGAAAGGGGATTGATGCTTGAAGCTGCATCGCTGGAGCTAACCGCTATTGGCTGCGGTGGGAGCATACATCTGTCCTACTGAAGCAAAACCACAGCCAGACCCTCCGTTCTTATACCTAACTGCGGTGGAGGGATGCTATCCTGTACTAGGGGAAAGTCTGGCTGAATATTTTTATACTGATAGCAATTGTTTGGAATCCGCTTTATGAGGTGAAGATGCACAGATTTTTTTTGTTGTCCTTATTTGTCATTGCTTGTATTTTGACTTGAGGTATGCAATGCAATACTCAGGAAGACAACTGGGTGGCATTACGCAGAACGCTTGTGTTATTTGTGTATTGTCCTTATGCTGTGATGTATTTTCCTTGCTGCAATACAGTGCTAAGAGGGCTAGATAGTAAGATAATGGCTTCCTTTACATGGAAGCCAGCCCCTGTCACCATTTTCAGACTTAAACAGAGATTATCCTTTTCCAAGGTATGTATATCCTCTGTCACTGTAAAACTAGTACTGGTGCATATGTAAACATTTGAGAAGAATAAAAACCAATGGTGACCACGGAAGGAAGAAGTGTACACTAAACCTGCACACCTGGTGGGTCTAATAAACTAAAGCTCATCAATGTCTAATTACATCATTGCATATCCACAGGTAAGAAGTCTGAAGGAAGGAAGTACTCACTCTTCACTTCAGTGAATATGTACCACTACTACAACTCATAAAAATGCAGATCCCTTTCCTTTTTTTTTTGTCCTAGAAATAGCACTTTCTCTTAGTATTTGGACTTGATTCCTTGAGCTGTGTGTGTGTAACATTCTTTATAAAATTAGTGGCAGAGCTGTTGATTGGATTTAGTACATAAACAGCTGGGAGTCTGCTTCATCATTTGTTCTTTATATTGTCATCTGAAGTTCCCGGTGAGAAATAGGATCCTGCTAAGTGCTGTCCAATTCAAGTAAAAGACAACCTCTCTGCCATCGAGTCTAGTTTAAAAAACCAATTTTACAGATTGATGTTCATTACAGACATAACTTTGATTTTTTTTTTTTTTGTCATGTGTCTGCCTGGTAGTTCCCTTATTAATGATGAGAGAGCTAAAATGCGATGGTCTCAAATGAAAATGATTGTTATATAAGTAGTTTGATTATTTACGATACAGCACAAACACAGCTACAGTTTTTAAAGACTTTTTAACCTGATAGGAAAACGTATTCTCCAAAAGGTTAATGGAAATGCTTATTTTTGTGACTGACGCTGTATCTCTACAGTTACCCATGATTGTATCAGCCAGAGGACAAGTACGGAGTCTCACTATGGTAATTATAATCAGGACAGACCTTTTGCACCAGTTTGTAATCTACGCTGTAAAAAGCAATGTAAATGCAGATAACTTTAAATGGTTTGGAACACAACCAGGAGACATGGCTTTGAGTCTGCTCTTGATAGCAGATCTTTGAAGGATCAAAATTGCACAAGGCAGTTTTTTTAGCACGGTCTGTTTTTTCATACTCAATGCGGCAGTTGAAGGACTTGGATTCCTTGGTCTCCAGTGTTGACTGTGGAGATGATTCAAACTCGACCACCTTGGAAGGTGGCACCAGGCTTACGGAAACATTTCCCAGACCTGTGGAGTTATGTCGGAAATAAACACTGAAGGTCCCATTGCCGTGATCGACGATTTTCCCTGTGATCAGAAGGTTCAGCTTAACAGTTTTGATGTTAGAGTGGAAGTCGCCCCATCCAAACATTTTCTTGAATTTCCCGGTTTTTACTATAGGCCTGCGTTTAGTTCGTGCGAGAGATTCCTGAACCTCCGTGATGTTGGACAACCACTCCCAAAAGTTTTCTATGCTGTCTGAGTAGGACACCTGGCCGTGTTTCAGTACTGGAGATGGCTTAACAAACAGGCGTAAAGGATTGATGATCCTGGAGTGGACCACGTTGTCAACCAATGTCTCTGCAGCATCCTTGTCTTCCCAGTCCAGCACATCTGTGGCTTGTATGACTTGATTAGCGTCACAAAATACCTGTTTCAAAACAGAAAGAAAGAGTTGTATAAAGTGTGAAAATAAAACTGTCAAGATACAAAAGGAGCCATTAATATTTATTTTTACACCAATAAGGTCTGAACCAGTCCAGTCACGTGGACTACTGTAATGAATAATTTCTGCTGCCCCATGAAGGCTCAAGAATTTTACTCCAAGTAGCTTACAGAAGATGCAAAAAGCTCAACGGGAGCTGTCCACTGGGAGAAATGGATAAATCGCTGGACAGATTGAGGGCTGTGATGTGCAAGAGCAGGTAGCCACCCTTTGCTCACAGATTTGTTAGATAAAAATGCACCTAAGGGTGCTGGAAAACCTGAACAGCAGAGTGGCACCTCTGCTAAAAGATGGAGTGAGATAGAATAGCAGAATTTTCCATTCCTGTTTTGTTTTTTTTTCCCCACTTAACCTCCCAACTGGTTTAGGCTTAAAATCCTTACTCAGCTGCTTCTGGTGTTGTAATTGTATACTAAAACGTTCATTGTGCACTTGTCTTTTCTGGTGTTATCTTTTCCATTTTTTTCCAAACTTAGCATGCCCATTTGTGTTCTTAGTTTTGAGACAGATCACGAAAATCATGGTATTTTGGGGTGTGTTGGTTTCAGGTGCTAAGCTGCCTGTATGTAGCAAGGCCTAACCTTCCAGAAGCACTGAGCAATCCCAGCCATAGAGCACATCTTACCATTTTTCAGAAACGTGACTAGGCCAAGCTAAGACTAATGTGAAATTGTCCGCAATTGAAAAGCAAATAACTACGTCTGGTAGCAACAGAATGGCGTTACGTTTCAGTCAAACGTGCAGGTCTCAGTAAATAGCAGATTGCTAATTTAACGTAGAGACACATCGCACGGGTACGTTCTTCCTGTAAGCTCAGAGAGGGAAGTCCTGTTCAAAATGCAGCACTTGAGCATATGCTAAATGATAGCATGCATGTGCTCAAGAGGTCAGAAGCATGATCCGTGTTTCAACAAGCTAGAAATTATCTGATTTTTTAGGTCCTTTAAACCTTGAATGTAAGCTTTGGAGAATGCGTTTTCAGGATTTGTTCTCTTCAGGACTGTACACCATCATCATAATGTAAAAAGAAAAACATTTTCAGCTGCAATTATGCTTACAAAATGTGTGAACAGCAAAAGGCACTTAAAATGGAAAAAAGAACAAACAGCGTTGTACTGTCCTCATCCCCACAACGCTGCCGCCATGTCCTCCTGGCAAAATGCCGCTCTCGCTTCAGCAGCCATCTTGCAATGCCAGGATCGGGGTGGTGGGCTCCCAGCATTACTACCACCCAGGATGGGGTTTTCCCTATCCAGTAGGAAACCACAGCAAGATTGAGGGTGGAAGTTTGCCTAAAGCAGTCAAAACACTGAGTGCTGAATTCATGGGGTGGGATTTTGTGCTGCCTGTCTCGGTAGGGAAACTGCAATGCTGGGCTTGTTTTTCCCGCTGCTACTGATCCCAAAGGGTCTTCTACGCCTTTAGTTCCTGGCAGTATTCAGTTTCTATCATGTTCAATTGTTGTTTCTATAATCTTCAATTTTTCATTTCACCATCTGACAAAGATCAGAAATTCCAAAGCCCTTAATCTTCACTGGGGCCTGTTCTCCAGCAATAGGCTCTAAATGAGAGCCCAAACCCACTTACCACATGTTCTTCCTGATCATCCCTAATGCAGTAATTAAGATTGAGTGTTGAAAGGCGGCTATCACGGCAACATTTGCAACTTGAATGTTGAAAGGCGGCCATCACTATTGCTAAATAAATCTATGGCTGGATCCAAAGGTAGTGGTCAGGTGTGTCTCTGCAGAAATACGNGGGGGGGGAAGACAATGATCACTCTTAGGCTGAGACCTTGTATGTCAACTTTCTGCCTCTACGCTACATTTTTTATGGCTGAGCTATGAACCCAGGAAAATAGGAGATTCTAATGGAAACAGTGACAGATGCTTATCTGTACTAGCACAAATAGCGCTGTCATAACGATGCTTGGGGAAGCATCGTTTCCACTGTGATGGAAAGCTCCTGGTGAAGCAATGTCATGTTTATGCATGGTTCCTCAGCCATTTTTAAGCCTGCTCGCAAGCTCAAAATCAGCCGGGTGATGCTGAGAACAGCTGGCCATCACCACTGCCAGGGAAATAACTCCCCTGCTGCGGAGAAGTTATTCTGTTCAGATGAAACAAGAACTGATGCACACGTTCACCCATCCTTCACCCCAAAACTAAACTTAGGCCTTTAGAAACACAAAAAAGAGGCTTTTCTGCTGCATTTCCAGATTCCAGCAGGGACCAAGGGCCTGGCAGTGCTGAAATACCAGAAACTTTTCTCTGTTTTTGCATGGCTAAATGATCTGCCACTTAAAATGCTAATGACCGCTCAAAACCGTGGGCACCTATAGTTGGTATTGCTGTTAGCAACTGAGCTGGAGGGAACTGCGGTTGGAAATTTTGAGGAAAAATACATAGAAACGAAGCTGCCTGGTTCACAGGATGTTCTAACTTTGCTTGTGTCCGCACCCAGCTCTGACTGTCCTCTGGCAAGGGCACAGGAACACATGCAATTGTCCTTCTGGGCTACTTTTCTTTTGCAATGTTTATTGAAATCCGTGCAATGGCTCTTTGGCTTTTTTCCCCTCTCCTTTTATGAAGAGATCTAGAGGGCATTGAGTCATGTGTTACTGGTAATACTCAATATATGTCTCTTCAGGGGGCTCTCACTTCAAATGAGATAGCAGAGCATTGCTTTCTGAACTGCTTTTTTCAGAAGGCTCTGATATAAAAAGAAGAAATATGTAGGTATATGGTTCGGGATGGCTGAAGGGTGAGAAACATTAATGCATGCTAAAGCCGGGTGGGTTTGTCACATTGATAAGGTATTAGGGCACAATTATTTCAAAACCATGGTGGTGGAATTGCAGAGTTGCATCATACTAAACTACTACTACTTTTAATGATCTACGCGTTACACAGAATGAGGTGTACTCCTAAGATAATGAAACATGTCCCCGGAGCTACAGTGACGTGGACTATTTCACAATGAAACAGCTTTCCTAATATGGGAACACGAAATCATTAATATGTTGAATTATAAGGATGTAATATTCCTGTTTAAGGCCTAGACAGCAATCACTAGCCACTGTTGAAAGTTGTACCTTACACTTAACCTGAGCAATTTTTTCCTCCGCCTCCTCTTTGAAATAGTTTGCAGACTGTAGGATTCTCCAATCTCACACAGCCTTAATTCTTGACTCTGGTTCACCCTAGTGCTGTCTTGTTTCACTGATTTCATTATAGGAATGAGATTCAGAGGCTGACAGTTGTCAGCTCAGTCAGTTGCAGGGAAGGGGACTTTGCAGGCTCTAGGTCGTACATTTGTTGTGTTTTGCAAATGTTCAGTAAAAGGGTGTCTAACAAAGAACCGCCTGGTTCTGCTCAGTGCCCAGCACAGAAGCAGGAATGAGGGTGCGTTTTCAGAAATGTGAATAATATTTGTGCTTTTTTAATGTAAAGCCTTTTTTGTGCGTGTGCGGATTTTTTTCTGTTTTGCATATAGCTTTCTGCAGTATGAGAGCCAAACCCTTAATGCTTCGCTTTCTTCTATACATCACAAAGGCCCTTCGCTTGATGACAGCTTTTTGCTTTAGCAAGGATGGGCTGATGCTCTTTGTTCAGCTGTTTATTCACATTGGTTAGCAATTTCCGGGAAATAAAAAAATCTTTATTAAAAGAATGCAGCACATGCTGGAAAAAATTACTTCCTCAGCATCTTCCCATTTCACTATAATCCTTCTCTATAGTGGAAAATATTGCTAGTAGGGTATTTGAAAAATACTAGCTTAGGGAAGTTAGTGTATACATTTAAATAGATGGCTATTGCTGTAGTTCTCCTCTGCTGCACCTGCATTTTCCCATTCCTTTCAAACCATCAGTTTCCAAACAGAAGAAATCACCTAATCTTTTTCCATATTACAGAGGCTGTAAAATGTCACCCAGTTACCCTAAAATTTCCGTTAGACTGTAGATATTTTCCAGTAAGAATCATAATCTTGGACCTATTGAGATGTACAGAATCCGCAACGTGCCTTGCTGTTTTCTTTTGCTACATTAACCACAAGAACAGCTCAAACCAAAGGATGATGTGGTCTATATTCATGGAGTTTTAAACTTCAAACCATTGGTTCTTCTTGTGCACTCCTCTGAGAGATGGTGATTGCTCTTCAAAACCTTTCTCTTCCATGAATGATACTGACCATGGTAGGGCAGCACGGGGTTAAATAATGTTCCCTGTGAACTATTTTTGAGAAATGAGCCTGCACTGATGAGACACTGGTATTGGTAAATGCTGTATTTTCTCTATTTGCCCAAATAAATTTGGGTTCATCTGGAACTTGCTCCCACACCTTCCTCTGTGGGCAAGGCACTAAATAAAAGCAGGTGTGCCCGTGCGAGAGTTAATTGTTTCGATGCTTTGGGAATATCATCCAGGTTATTCATCAATCACCAGCAATCATTTCTATAGCTTCACCCCTGCCAGGAATCATTTAAAAACTCTCCGCAATTAGCTGAAATAAATAGGTCTGTTGGGATAAACAGCTCTGAAGCACCATTCAGCCGCTCGCTGGTGCTGCTGTGAGCTTTTTATCCCACTGATGGAGAGGAAGGGGTGGCAGGAGGGAGGTGGTACTCCGTAACCTTCCCCTGCCCCCGGTTTAACCAGTGAAACACTCATACTGGGGGAGGCTTCCGGTGGTCTCCTCTCTCTCTGCTACTTCCATCCCTGAGGCTGTATCTCATAGTTGTGTCACTGCCGCAGCAGCACTGGATACAGCATGGGATACTTCTCTGGCTTCCTCGTGCTAATTCCAGTACCTTACAAGCCATGTGCTGCAAGGATAGTGCCGCATCATTGAGCGGCTGCACAGAAACCTTGCTTTGAAGGGAGTCGGGGGGAAGAGAAATAGCTCTGCTTTGTCTGTTTGAAAATTCAATGATTTCAACACATTTATCAAATTTTAAATAATTTATGTCTTGACAGGCCTTATCAATTTTGCAAAGCACACACATTAACCAGATACAATGATCTCATATTAGCTTCTTCAGCATCTTACACTGGAGCCCAGAAAGATTAATAAAAACTCAGCCTGTCATCAATTAAATGGAAAAACATAAAATTGTATTCCATTATAGCCTTTTTTTTTCCCCAAGAAAGTGATGATGGGTTCTAATAATTCATCACAACAAGCTGAGCTTGAACTTTACTGATTATTAAATACATTTTTCCCAAAGGCAGAGGCCATGATGGGTTTTATGGCAGCAGATGTGATTGCTGTCAGGAATGCTTCAAGGAATTCAGGAATTAAGCAACATCTTCTTTCGGCAGGACTGTATAAAAAAGCCATGTTTGTTCCATCTAGTCACAGCCTTATTCTTCAGGATATTATAAGCCCATGTGCTTTCACAATCGTAAGGTGGATTAACTTTCATTTACCACTGCAGCTCTTGCTAGGAATGAAAGCTGTGAATTAACAACTTCGGCTACCACACAGGAAAATCTTTAGGGATGCCTCGATCTTCAGCTGCCCAAATGCATGCTCAGAGTTTTGCTTGGAAATTTTTTTATTTTTGATGCCTTCTCCCAAAAATTCTGCTGGGAAGCTTTTGGATTTCCCTTGAGAAAACAAATTGTGCAGGTCAGCCTGCCCCAAGAAACAAGGAGCTGCTTTGCACTGAATCAAAAATCTTTCATTTCCAGACAGGTCCTGAAATTCACACTGATTCCTCCTCCTCCTGACTTTGCAATCAGCTACAGCTCCCAGCCAACTAGCCCCCATGCCAACGTGAATTAGACAACAGTAGCTACCGCAGGTGAAAATTGAGTGTGCACGCTGCTTTGTAGGCAGCATGTAACATCCTGCCACAGTTTGGAGTTTGTGTTTTTTCTCAGAAGGTGTATTTTAAATTAGGTAAGTGTAGAGGAGTTGATATAAGCTACTTACTAGAAATTGTTTTTGTAAGTTAAAAAGTGTATGTGAATACCTGAGGGCCTGACGGCGGGGTATGTTGCTCTCATACTGGGAAAGTAACAAGAGATCTCCAAAGAAACACAGCTAACGTCTGTATTTTATTTTGGTTGTGAAGAAAGTACAAAAATGAACTTGTAATACTTGAGATGAAGGGGCTGCTAAAACATGACCACATATTTGCCTGCTTGCTTTACTTCCTGAGCTGCGTGCTTCTGCTGTGGTTATGGTGCAGTTGATGAGGGACCCCCGAGGTGCTCAGGGCAACTGTCCCCTTCCTGGTGGGTTGCTGACGGGCAGCCAGCCTGGGGGACTGCAGGCTGCCGATGGTGCTTCCCAGGTCCTGGTGATGCTAACTACCAGCGTGGCAGCCTGGTCTGATCCATGAGGAGCCTGTGAGCCGTCCATGTTGCATATAATCCTCCGAGCACTGAGCTGGTGGGAAGGAACAGAGTGAGCAGGGATTTACTTTGTCAAACTTCAAAAACCAGAAGAAATGACAAATTTCAACTGGAGGTCAAGAGCGGGATCTTTGTCCTATGTGGCTCTGAAAGCAGTGCTTGCAGTTTGCAGCCTGGAAGAAAGGAGAGGTGCGAGCAGCACACCGGCAAAAGTGGGACCTGAATATTACTGAAGATCCTGCCAGTTAGCTTGATCAGTTGAGAAACCCCGCTTCTGTTATGCATTTGTCAAAAGCTGGGAATTAATTATTTCTCCATGTAAATGAAGAGACTCCACAGAAATTGCCGCCACCATTTACCCATGCTAATGGGGGTGGTAGGATGTGAATATTCAGAAGAGAGGCTGAACCTTGTAACTGAGGATGCCCTTGGTCTCCAGGCACCCAAAATGCTTGCCTACACTTGTACAACCTCTCCCTTGCTAAACTGTAAATAAATCCCAGTTAGTTGTTGTGACTGGCTTTCTCTCTCCTGTGGGTGATGACAGACTCTTTGAAATACAAAGATAAAATTAAGTCGGAAATTCAGAGTTCACCTGCTTGATTTCTATCTCATTTTAAAACAGATCATAAAGGGGGATTATGGGGTTCAGCATGCTGCTTTCAGCAAAGATATCCTTTATGGGGGGGAAACTGCAGAGCAGAGGGTGGATCGTCAGAAGCACTCGTCTCTAGCTGGATGGTGGCAGAGTACCCAGACTTCTCAAAATGCCCCAGCCATGTTAGGGAGGCTCATACAGCTGTTGCTACTTTCTTTCACTCGGGAAAGGTGGACAGAAATCCCCCGTTCAATAGCTAATATAATTGGATTGCTTTAACAATTTTGTCCTGTCTCCTGTAGTTAAAACTAAAATGACAAGCTGCTTCAGCAGAAAAAAAAGCCTTCCTGATCGAACCTTGCAGCCCATTAAATTTTCTGCTTGTGAATGAATGCTACAAAGAAATTCCCCCCCTGCAGAGGAATACTGTACTAGCATCCCCGCCGACAGAAGGGAAGCGATCGTTGCTGTACCGCATCTTGCTATCAGTGACTGGTGATGGGCTTCCTCCAAAGCCATCGCTCTTCAGCATCACTGGGAAAGTGTCCAAGCAGTGCAATAGGAAAGTGACAGAAAGACAATGAGGAATGGCAGACTAAAACTATATATCAATATATTAATTGTGAATATTAATACTTTCTGACATACCATTGTCTGAAAGTCAACTAATGCTGCTAAATGCAAGAACACACCTAAATACCTGAAAGAGACATGATAATAAGGGCAAGCCTGAAGCTTTCTCTCACTTTTTAGCCTTTTGCCTTTCAGGAGTTTCAGACTGTCACAGAAGGTAAGTCAGAAAACATAAATTGGAAACATGAAAGCCAGCGTGCGACTCAGCACTATTTTTCCATCCTATAATATGGATGGCTCTTCTTCTGCTCTCACGGCAGGCGTGCAGGAAGCTAATGAAGTGTGGTTCACGGCGCACTGCTGAAAGGTGCTTTGCCATTTTTCCTTAAAAGGTCTGAGAGAGAAAGATCTCTATCTACATCTGTACACACCTAAAGGCTAGGGAAGGTAACAGGTAGAAATCTTTAGTTTAATGAGAATATGAGATGATAACATCCAAATAACACACAGACAGAAATACGAATCTAAAAAGAAGGGGTATGTTGGGAGAAGTTCCAATTCAGGATATGATTTCATTGCGTATTTTTAAACAAAACAGATACTTCAAACTCAGCATCATATTTTGCCAAAAAAAACCCAAACGAAACCACTTTAAAATTCTCCAATTTGTGTAAGAAAGCAAAATAGTATTTTACTAAAACTGCACTCCAGTAAAGAAACAAAACTGGGAGGAAGAAGCAGCAGAAGAAAAAAGAGTGAAAATAAAAATAAAGCCTGCAAAGATTTCCTTTTTCGAAAATGCATTTGTGGGAAGCATGTGCTGTCTTTCCCACAACCCTGATGAGTAGTTTTAGGTTATCTGAAGTGTTCCCTCCAGCCTCAATTGGGTAAGTTGCTTAGAGCGTGGATAGCTTTTGAATTATATCCATGCATTGAATTGATCTACCTTTTTGCTGAGAGAACAGAAAATTTGTTCTAAGAAATACTTCTTGCCAAAAAATGTGCATCAATTCTATTCTTGAAGACTTCACCTACTTGTTTGGGTTTTTTTCCCTTCAATCTAAAATAGAGATCTTTGAGATAAAAAATAAGTATCTTATTTGTATGTTTGTAGAGGAATGACTCTTACAATTTTGTCTGGTATTACTAAGTAGTTTTTCTCTGTACTATATATGAAGCATCCATCTCTTCTTGAAGGGTGGAGAAGTAACATAAATGTAAACCATTCTGTGAATGATCTGAAAGAAAAGTCTTGTACAAAAATATCTAACTCAGTTACGATAGATATAGAAAGCTTAGATTTTATATATATATATATAAATATATTAAACTTTAAAGAAGACTTTTTGGTTCATAACAGGACAGACAAGGAAATGCTGTCGTGGAGTGGGTCAGTGATCCACCTGACTGGCTACACAGTGTCTTGAGCTGTGTTAGGGTTTGACTGTCCTTCAGCAAATAAAAAGGTCACTGAGTCTATGACATACTAATGGAATAATCTAGCTAGGTGAGACTTGTTGAAGGACTTCTGAAGATATGATGGCTAAAAGCTGAAACTCTGACTTAAAAAAACGGTGTGCTTTTATGTCAAGAATAGTTTCTAACCCTGGTAACTGGAAGGGAGAAGAAACGTGAGCTGAGCGTGTGGGTTCCTGTTTGGTGATAGCCTGTGTCTTCCGGCCATCGGAGAACATGTCAAGGCTGTGGTGTGGGGGACGTTTCTTTTGGCAGGGGTCTTCAAGCGGGTACCTCTAGCTGTTTGTTTCTGCTCTCTACACAACCCTGTCCCTAGACTTGGCATGAGCATGGTGCCTGATGCAATCCAGATCAAGGTTCTTGTCTGTCTTTAAGAAGAAAACACAAATCAAGCTCTGACAACATATGAAAAGGAACTGATTTTCAGTTACTTTTTGAGTCACTGTACATTTCCTTGCAATTCAGGCTGCACTTCTTCAATCTATTTTGCACTGAGCTTCACTGGTGCTATGGACACATGCATTGTCTTATGGGACTGAGACTTGTGCTTTTAGGATGAAGATCTGGCCTTTAGTTATTTTCAGAAGCCATTCCTATTCACCTGGAAAGCTTGTGAGATGTCTCAGATGTTTTCAACCTCCACTGAAGTCACCGTGCCACTTGCAGATGCTGCTCATAGAATCATTTAGGTTGGAAAAGACCTTTAAGATCATCGAGTCCAACCATAAACCTAACACTGCAAAAGTCCCACTAAATCATGTCCCTAAGAACAGCAGCAGCTTGCAGGACCAAAACCTGAACAAACCTCCTCTTACCGCAAATTGAAACAGGAACGCTCAACTCCTTTGCCAAGACAGCACCTGCTGACCACCCATCTGTTGAACTTTACAGTTAATAATTTTCCCTCCTGCTTATTTCTTTAATGCCTGGGAGATTTCGCTTTACATTTGCTGAGATCAGTTCATTAAAATACTAATTTCAAACTGTAATTATCTGTTGGTGAGCATTGCCGGTTGTACCAGCGGTAGCACTGATACGCTCTCAGCTACAGGAGAGTTCACAGATGCTTGGGTCCCTGGAAGCTCCTAGCAGGAGTCACTGTGGCACTCAGCTAGAGGCAGGCTTGCAAGGATTTTTTGGGGGAAATGTTTTAAGAATCATGGTTAACCATTAAGACTGTTTTATGTGGTAGGGAAAAATGCATTAACAGAAAACTGCTGTATCTGTTAGAAATGAACCTGATTTTACTGAAGTTGTCATCGAAGTTTTGTGTGCCCTGTAAATTTTAAATTAAAAATCAATTATGGAACAGCCCTTAATCTCCTCTTCGCAGTTGATTCATATTTCAATATGAACTCTGAGACCCTGAGTGACCTCCCTCCACGCTAAGTACTACACAGCAAAGGCTGATTTTTCTATCTTCCTACTCATGTGCCATTATTCATTTTTTTTACTGCATTATGAAGAAGAGAGTTTTAATAATCGAGCCAGATTAAATGAATAAAAGGACGCTTCTGACAAGTTAGAAACAGAAAGAAGCTGTGCATTTCTAGTGGATTTCAAGCTCTGTATTATTACAATGCGTAAGAGATGATTAACAAAGAAAAATATTACAGTTATCTACTCCCTTTGAGAGTCTAACTAATGAACCTCTAACAGCTGCTGTTGAAAAATCAGTAACACTATTACTATCAATTTCAAGACAAAGCACAGCTGACAGATGTTTGAAGTGATAAATCAGGCTGCACAAGGATTAAAATAACAAGCCCCAAATGGCCTGTAAAAGACAAAGGTGCTGCAGCAAACTATTTTCAGCCACTTTGGATACTGTCAAAAGTTAGATCACTGATACAATTATCTTGCAAAACAGTAATGACCAAAGTAATATGTTACAAAAACTCTAACAATGGTGATACTTGAGCCAAGTTTTTGAAAAGAAGAGGTTTTATAGTCATTTGTGCTTTTAACGGTAGAACTGAGAATGCTGTGCTGCCCTGAATATTACTTCTGGGAATGAGTTATGAAAAGTATGCACTGGGCTGAAGCATAAAATGTAACTGAATTGCATTCTTGTACATTTTAATTAATCCTATTTTAAAGCAAGAAGTTACATTTTAATAGGCAATGAACACCATTATTTAAATAAGGCATAAGATTTTTGTGTTGCTTCACTGCGGGCTGCATTTCCTAACAACCTGTCACTGACATGATAGAGATAAAGAGCCCATTCCTGGAAGATACCGCGTGCTTCCAAACTCTGCTGCCTTTAATGGGAGACAACTGTAGCAAGGGGAGAGCGAGCTGAAACAAATTCCAAGTGTCTGAACTTTATCTCAGCTTTCACTGTTAAGTGCATCTTGTCAGAGGGTGCATAACTCTCTGTCGGGCTAGAGAGGAAACACTCAGTTTAAAGAATAAAAAAACCGCAGATATTTTCCTGGCACCACTCCTGGCTCAGACAGGGTCCCGCGGGAGGGATGGTAGGACAGGCTGTGTGGCCACAGTGCCGTGCGGTGCCAAGCTGGCTCGAGGTGGTTCTGGTGCTGAGCCGCCAGGTCCCTGGCTGAGCACAACCAGCATCACTTTCACACAGCGGTTTAACCGCAGAGCTCAGCGTGAAAAGCTCCCAGGCGAAAAGAGCTGCCACAAGTGCTTTCTGCCCTGACGTCTTGGGAAAGCTGTGGTCATCCCAAGTCCCTGGGCAATACCCCTCTGCTAAAGAACCTGTTAACTGGGGTTGTTCAGTGACTTCTGGCAATTCCTCCTGAATCCTCCTGCCATTTGAAGAATGTGTGTGGATGTATCCAGGACTCCAGCCACTGGGCAGGGATGGGGGAAATGACTGGTAATCTCAAGTTCAAAGCTTTCTTCCAGAAAACACATTTCATTGTTTACGTCAAGCATGATCTTCCTTCCTGGAAATCCTACTTCCCACACACGCTTTTGTTAACACACTGGGGTGTGGGGGTGGGGACAGTGAGACCCAAGCCGCTGCAAACTGTGGGAGCTGCTCAGTACATTCTTGGCATGTCCCTAAGAAAAATATTTCTGCTTGAAAGCTTTGTGATAGAAACATGTGGGAATTACAAGAGTACACTGGATTGCTACTGATACAGAGGAGAAAGGTGACCTACCACTCAACAAGACGTGCTATGTGTTGTGGGTTAGGCTGCCTGGGGTACAAACCCCGGGGCTGAGGCTCGTTCAGCAGCGTGGCAGGGAGATGTGAGGGTCACACGTCGGGGAGAAGCTCCTCCGCTGACACCTTTTCAATGAAATGGAGGCCCTTTGGGAAAAGCCTGGCCAGCACAGGGGTGGTAGCCTTCCCAGGACTGCTCCGAACACCCGTCCCTTGCTGGGGGGTACCAAGCAGCCCCTTCTCGCTGCCCTTCCCTGCCTGCTCCAGCAGAGACGACACTGTCGCACCGATTCGGGATGAAGGCAGCGATGAAGTTTGTCTTCCTCCCTGCCACGCGGCCGATTGTGGAAGCTGGAGTTGGGCTGGGAGCTGCCCGTCTCCACGCCTGCCGAGGGAGCCGTGGTGTGCTGGCTCACAGCTCCTCTCCTCCCCGCAGTATGTGTGGAAAACCACGGCAGTTTTCTAAATTAAATTAAAATCTTTTTCCTTTTCAAACCACTTAGCATGAGGGAGCACATTGGGGTATTCTGAGATATTTTATTGCTGCCTACACACATGCATGCATGCTGCTTTCCTAAATGAATTACTCTCTTAAAGAAGAGCAAATCATTGACTGAAGCTGCCTTATTATTAAGTTTTAAGGTGAAACAATATTAGCCTTTGCCTCGCAGCAGCCAGACACGCCTGCAGCCATTGTGCACTGCATAATGGTACAGTAACAGTGACTTCGTACTGTAAGGTCCTATTGAAACACAATTTTAATCCCTTTTAATTTATTCAGCCATCTTTTATGTCCCCAAGAAGAGGAAAAACAGAACTCCTTTCAGCCTGAATTCGTTTGCGCTTTGAAGATTTGGGGAATAGTTTGAGATTAGTTGGTCAAATCTTTTCTAAATTAAAAGCTTTCTAAAATAGAAACATTTTCCTTAGCACTTTTTTAGCTATTTATCAATATAAAAACTCGGCTTTTTTGATTAATTTTTAAAACAAACAGACAAACAAACTACAATTAGTCCCATTTAAGACCAGTGCTAGGTACAAGAAATGTTAATTCCAAAATGAAATTATAGGTTTGAGACACTTCAAAAATGACAAGGTCCAGATTTGAAATCCAGTCACCATGTAACAGGTGACTTAACTTAACAGGGCTTAATTAGAAGTCGGTTAGTCATCTGTCCTGATATAATAAATCCATTACTGAGGTTTAAAAAAGGGAGAAGAGATGAGTTTGATATCTAGTTCGACTGGCAGAATGTCACAACATGTACCTGGCTTGTTCCCTTTCAGTAATTTACCGAGATACTTAATATCTAAGATCTTTCTACGTGCACTGTAAGAACAGAAAGAGTATCTGAAGAAAGAATGGCTTATATCAGATGAAATGTTATGTTCTAGCACAATAGAAGTTAATACAAATTGCTGTCATTTGCATATAAAAATATAGTTTCAAACCTATTTGCTCCACATATGCTGTATCTGTATCAAACAAAACGGGAATACATTCAATGCATCTTTACATCTTTCAATCTTTCGTTTACCGTGAATTACTGTGCACATAACCCCAAGTATTAATTTGGTCTCATCCCACGATGCATTTGATGTATTTCTATTGGCATACAAAGAATAACATTTTCAGGTGGTATAAAAGAACTGTTCTAGCAGGGTGCCTGCCGTTGGTGAAACAAGCACTAAAGGCTGATAAATCACCCGTGGGAGGACTGGGGGCAGGGGAAATGCGACTCTAGCACATTGCTTTTAAGGCACACATGTCTAAAACATACACCCTAGAAAATGTACAATCCTAGAAACAAGACAGTAGGAAGTGTTCTCTTCAGGTGCATACTGAAGGTGTTTTAAAGGAAAGGCTGTATAAAAGCATAACCTTAAAAAGTCTTCCCTGTGTTATCATGAATAATGCAAATTGGAATGCAAATATCAATGGATACATGTGCTGTAATAGCCAACTGGAACCCAAACCTTTGACTGCAAAACCTTGAAAGGCCTGAACACGAGGTCAGTTTAGATAAGCATTCAATGAGAAATCTCAGCTCTGTTGACTTGTTTGTCTTCACTCACAGCATACATTTTTTTTTCCCAAAAGTTTAGATAATGCCTACATTATCCACATTCCTCTGCTAACAACCCCTTTCACTCTATTTCCTGCTCCTGGACTTGGCCATGCACAATAACAAAACCAAAGTGTTCCTTTTGCACCTCGGTGTTCAAATTTCTTTGGGGATTTTTCAGTTGATCATAGTTTTGAGCTCTCTGGCAGATGATGTATTTGTTTCCAAAACAACAGAGTTTGGTAATTTACGATTTACTCTGAAAATAGCCACTCTGCAGTAATTAGTTCTCACTACTTTTTTAAAAAGCAGAACAAGCCAGTTCAGTAGAATCCATAATTGCAATTAAGACTTACAGATCACTGCTTAATTCACACACTGTCTGAAAGGGTTTAATATGAAATAAGGCCTTTTTCATTAAATAGCCAAATTCTAAGTAAGTAAGTGTGTATAAGAAACCTAACTGCAATTTATGAATGGGTTTGGGTCTGAATGTTAACAAGTGGCATGAGTAATCTCAAAACTCAAACAAATTGGGGTTAGGAAGAACAACTTTTTAAAGCAAGAGATATGAGATGTGAGCTGATAAGCAGAAAGTACAAGGACTGATGATGTTAAGTAAGTGAAGTCAGGCCTAAAAAGCCACACATTCCTTCTTGTTTCTAATGCGTGTTTTCATACAGATTGTGGAGATCAAAGAAGGAAACAAATCTATGTGTAACTGCTGCCTAGACCAAAGCTGATAATAAGCATATGACAGGCAAGCAACTCTGTTGTAAATGTTTTAAACTACCTCCTGTGGATACAAAAGGTGGTTCTACAGGGACAACAAGTAATCCCTTGTATTAAAATTGAATGTGCTGCCCTACTTGATCAGTTACAAAGATTTTCTAAAGTCTATAAATATGTATGTGCATGACTGAAACAGTAATAAAAATGTGATTTTATAAATCTGAGTCTCCATGATCAGGCCAATAAACTGTGTCACATCAAATAAGTACAACTTCTGCTATCTATGAAAGTGCCAGTGGCTTGTGATGAACCATTTCAGGAAGGGCTTGTTTGTCTGTCCTACCTGCCTACAATGCTGCAGGGGTAAGGATGAAGGGAGCACAGCCCCCGTGCCAGTTCCCTGTGTTCCTGGATCACCCACCAGTACAAACTTAACCTGGACCAGGCATGACCATCAAATTAGGCAAAGTATATGCATGGTAGTGTGCTACAGATTTTGGTTCAGAAATTTGTAAATAAATCTGGTTTCCCTGTTCATCTTGGCTGGGGTTGAAGCAAGGAATCTTCTAGCTCCTGTTCGAGGCGTAGCAGCTTCTTCTATCCACAAGTAATGCACAGAGGAGAGCAGGATGGCTGGACTCGCAGTGAGAAACAAGGATTGCTATCACCTACATTCAGAGAACAAGAAGCTTGAATACATTACTTCACTGAACAGAGTTGGTATTTCCAAATCATACTCCAGAAAAGAAAATCTTGGCAGATCTCCTTCCAGTCAGCAAAGGGCAACACCTTATTAGTGTAGATAAGATGTATGTGGCTTGTGTTCGACTTTGCTTAGGGCTCAGCTGAATTTCAGCCAAAATTCTGATAGCTGAATATGGATCAAAATGTCTAAACAATTTTGATGTGCACTTCATCGCTGCTCAATACTCAGGAGGAGATGTTTTCTCCGGGGTGCCAACAGCATGCTTCACTTCGCTGCTTTTTCTCCCCTTGTCTTCATAGTCACTACATAGGATAAACACAGCACAGATTGGAGGGAGGAGGAAAGGTTGCTATGCTGCTGGTTTGCTCCTCTTTCTGGTTTGGGATGCTGCTTTACTGGCCTTGTAGCCAGACCATGATGTTCCCACCACTGTTCCTCTCTTCTCAAGGTACGAGAGCTGCTCCTGCTCAGGTCTGGATTCAGGAACAGAGGGTTGGCCACATGCCAACAGCTTCCCTGCTTGTCGTATTCCTCCCCAGCTCCATCCTGCTTGGTGCTGTATGTTGGGAGCAGGTCACTAATACCAGGCTTTGCGTTAAAGACAGCCAGTCTCCTCTTCTGTGTCCTGGCTTGTCATGGAAACCCTCTCCTTCCCCACTATTGGTGAACAGGCATTCAGGCATGCACACACAAAACCAAAAGAAAACATTTAATTTAGAAGAATGTAAGTACTAAAAGATCAAGTCTGATGTTCTGCATTTAGAGACATACTTGATTTCCTGTATGTGAAGCCCAAAGCTAAATGTACTACACCTGGGTCATTTTTTGTAATAAAAATTTTGCATGACTGTATGAGGAGAACATTCCCTACCAGAAGTCAGACCCATGCAGCCATCCACAAGTTTCAGTAAGAAGTAACTGCAAAGCATGTTGGCTGCAGATTTAACTTCTCCTGTCTGATAGCTACAGGTTAGACTCATGCAAATAACTGATATATGTGATCGTGACAGAAGTGAATTATAACACCAGGCAGTCATGAGAGAATATACTTGTTGCAGGTCAAGAATGGCTAACCACTGCCTTTAGTTGTAATTATTTATATTACGTGATAAATGAATGAACAAGATACATGTGTTTTTTATTGCTCCACCCATGGCTTCAGCTGAGCATCTCTTATTTTTTGCTGTGGCTAATATTGCAATTAAACCTTGGTATGCAGTCTGGGAATTTATAAAAAAACCTTCTCAGATGTACTGCACAAAATATTTCATACAGAACCATTCCTTTTCTGATTTCCTTCATACTTATATTATTTACAGAGCAAACAGAGGGAATCAAATCACACAACCTACAAAAAGAGTGAAAAATAGTTGCTCCCAGTAGTGAAGAAATGTAGCGTTAAGACTTGAAACTCATTTCCAATTTTCTGTGTTCGTAACACGGTCTCTAAACAGTGCATTATCTCACATACCAGATGTGCAGCGGTATCTAGGTACAACAGGGTGTGATAAGTATGGAATTTCAGCCCTATTTCTTCTTTTATGTTTTAAGTCAAATCCTTACTCTGATTTTAATTTAGGTTTTTGTCTTGTTTTCTGTGTGCTTTGGGGAGTGGGAGAGAAATGGGGAGTTTGGTGTTCAATTATAGAAATGGAAAAAGAGATCATCTGGGCCTCAGAGTATCTTAAGTATCACAAGAGAAATCATCATCCAAACCTCTAACATTATTTAAATTGGTGTAAAACTAGAGTATAGAAACAACTTATGCTGATGTGATTAACTCCACTTAACTGGAATTTGCCCCCAAGACAGCAGTCTCTTGGCTGACACAACAAGCTGCATTTGGAACTGAAATAAAGTGGAGAGATCTTGAAAGTTATTTGAACCACTGTCAAATGCTATTCTGAAAATACTATTTGGATATTACATAATTTGGACACATTTCAATAAATAATTCCATTACTTTTGTGTAAGACATTCACTAATAATAATATTAAATATTACTCTCCTGTAATATATATATTATGGTGTGCATGAGCGTGTTTTTCATGTATAAGTAGTCATCCTGGAAATAGAGGAAATAAAACTTTGCACCAGGATGAATATAAAACATGGATACAGCATGCTAATTTTCTGGCATGTTAATAGTATTTGGGAGTTGGAAAGTGAGAGTTTCAGCTCAAGGGAAAAGAGAGACCACAGTGGGGGAAATGGAGCTTTATTCTTCGAGGCACATTTTTGTCTTTCTGTTTCTCCAGGAAGGTTCCTTTGCCTGCAAGGACTCATCAAGTGCTCTTTGGATTCAAAGGAAGCTTCTTGCTAGTTTCCATGGGCTTTGACTAGGACCCAATGCCTGAACATCAGCTTGGTGTTGATGGTCCTGTAGGTGCGAAGATGGTTTCTGTGGAAGTTGAAAAGGTTCAGTTCCTTGCAGGATGAAATGGCTACACACCTTTACAGAAGCCGAGCACGATGCTCAGTGCTTCCAGTCATCCACAAATAAATGAGCTAATTAAATTATTTTTTTTTGCTCTGGTGTACTGCATAGTCCAATTAAGTTGCTAAGCCAATCATCTTGAAATAAATCACCCATATTGTTACATAATTCTTTTTAATAAACAGAGATATCATTATATGAACTAGGTTCTAAGGGTGCCAGATGCTCCTAAACAGGGAGTCTAATTTATTTAATTGATTTTAAGAAGCAACCCATTCATGTGTGATAGCTTTTATCATCCAAAATGCTAACTCTTATCTGAGTTTAAAGTAGTTTCTGTCTTTCTCATACATGACAACACAGAAGAGCTAAATATGGACCTCTAATTTCCCATCACACAATCACATAAAACTGTTGTCCCAAAGCACTGAATAAACATCCTTTTTAACACAATTAATAGGCTTGCAATAGAAACGAGGCCAAAAACCCCTCTCAAAATTATTGCACCTAATATGAAGAAAAAGCATACAACCTTCAAAAACAAAGGTTTTGCTGAAGAAAGACCACATGCTGGAAGGATAGCACTCTATAATGGGAAAAGGGGGATGGACTGGGTTCATTGCCAGCCTGCGGTGCTGCCCGGTAATTGTGCTCAGCCCTAGAGGAGAGCAGAGCATGCTGGCAGCCACCGGGGACCACAGTGGGCTTAAAGTCTCAGACAGACTGGGAAACCTAGTTCCCTCTGTAAAAAAAAAGATTACATACTTTAGTTTTGATTAACATTTCAAGGATACTATTAAAGGACATGGGAAGTATAGATGTTCCCTTCAAATACTGTCAATGACATATGCTCCTCCAGAGGAGAGCATAATGCGCACATCTAACCCAGTAATCAAGCAAGACTGTTTTTATCTTTCTGCGCTTGGTTTATGCTTTTTTCTGCCATAGAGAAGATTATACAAAACAAAAAATATTTTGCTTGGTTTTTGATAGCTTCATTGGAGGGTTGAATGAGTCATACAGAAGTCAAGGTATGCAAAGTAGCTGTAGTCGACAGTCCTCTTCTAACCTGCCAGCAAGTGCTTCCTGGAGAAATTGCTACTGAACATTAATAATCTGCACCCCTCAAAGATGCAGGCCATCAGAACATCATTGGGAAGAAAGAAATGATGATTACCGAATATTTCTGGTGCACCTGTGCCTACCACTCCGATTTGTTCCTGTTTATTTTTTGACCTTAACAAAACAGCTTTTGCTTTGTATTTTTACTTGGACAGTGATGATTGAAAGCTATTTTTCTGGATAAAAGTTGAAGGAAAAACCCCTGTGGTTTCCATTTGGACATTAGAGGGTTGATGTGTTTTGCTGTCACGTTCTATTTTTAAATGTATGACACTGCACAGGTGTTCAGACTCCAAATCCTTAGCTAAATCTGTCATCTCTCTGCAGCTTGTCACTACATCAGCTAGCAAACTGAGGGAAGAATGAAGTTCCCGTATGGTAGAAAACTGCCAAGTGCTTGACAATGGTTAACGATAATTTCTTTCCATAGCTGAAAAATATCACTTCACTTGATAAATTTTCAGGTGTTATAATTGCTTTGAGGTTCATTTGCCTATCTAGATTTTCTCAATTTAATAATTTATCTCCAAGCCCTTAATATGTAAGACACAAACTAACAGATGATTAAAAATGCAAATCATTTCTGCAGGAGCAAAAGTTGTTAGTCTGACTCAAAGCATAGGCTGGCAGTTTTACCTCTGCGCTTGCTATCCATAAAACACTGGCTGAATTCAGAAAGATGAGATTTAGAAAGAATTACAAATCATCTTCCTGTGTCTGCCCGAAGCATGAATTTTCTATATCTGTGGGTATTGCTAAAATGTAACACAGCAAAGAATACAATAATCAGTATTTTAAGCAAGCTGGTCTTGAGTTTTTACTCCAAAAATGGGGCTAACCCACACTAATGCCATTACCAAAATTTTTGCTGAATCTTACATACTGCTGATGTAGACTTCAGGGAAAATTATACCGTGTTCAAGCTGCATGGGGATAGAGAAAGATGGGAGAATGAAGCAGTTCTTACAAGACTGGTGCTCCAGAGTCATCAAGACAGCACACATTGCTGCTCCCCCCTGGAGCATCCTCGTCCACAAGGAACATTTCCAATGCCCCAGAAGCACATTTCCTTCTGCCTCTACAAGGCCATTCTCTGCTGCAATATTGGAAGACCAACCTCAAGACCTACCCTTGTAAGTAAAGCTTAGATCTCCTAAAAACACTTGAAGTGAACCATGATGTCCTTCTAGTTAATTCAGAGAGAAAATTGTTAATGACAGCTATTCCTTTGCAGCTGATTATTTAAATTTTGGTTTAATGATCATTTAGCATCTGTCACTAAACAAAAACAGTGGTGTCTATGTCAGTGATATAGTATTGAACTCCAAGGGATGCATTTGACTCTTGCACAACTAAGTGCAACTAATGCAAGTCCTCTGAAGTTTTGATTCTATTCCCTGCTTAATCCTTACTCTCAGTCACAGAAGAGAATTGAGTAAGGGATCTCCTGAGTAAGCTGAAGCCATACGTAGTCCACAGAGATGGATGGGTAACATTCAAGTGTGCTGAAAGACCTGGCTGGTATTATTATGAGGCTGTTCACTATCAAGTTTGAAAGGTTTTGGAGATTGGGGGAGGTCCCTGATGACCAGGAAAAACCCAAACGTAGTGACTGTTTTAAAAAAAGGTTAAAAACAATCCCGGAGATTACCAGCTGCTCAGACTCACTTCAGCCCCTGAGGAAATCATGGAGAAAATCCTTTCTAAAGTCATATCTGGGCACACGAAGGGGAAGATGATGACTGGGAATAGCCAGCATAGATTTACCACGGATTTACTAAATTTACCATGCTTGACTAAACTGCCAAATGTTTATCAAAAGACTAGATCTGTGCATGAGGAGAGAGAAGAGGAATGTCATCTCCTTTATCAAGGTTTTTGACACAGTCTCCCAAGCATCTCTGTCTCCAAGCAGGTATGTTACTGCCTGGATGAGTAGACTACTGTTTGGGTAAAAAAACAGCTGGACTCAGGCTCAGAAGGTACTGGTTAATGACTCGTACACTAACTGGAGGTCAGTAACAAATGGAGTCCCATTCTTCTGTAAGACTATAGATTGAATTCACAGAGGGATTTTGTAGGCTTATATTTTCATAATCACTATCATTACTGAAAAGTTTTGACGTAGTTTTCCAGAAAAAACGGTATAAACAAAATAAAACCCCGAAAAACTAATCTTCCCAAAGAAGATGATTTAAACAATCTTGTTTGCTTGAAATTGCATTATAAAGTTATTTTCAAAAGATACTGTTGTTGAAAATTGTTGCTGTTGGGTTTGAAGAACCTGGAGGGGTGTTATTAAACACAGAGAATTTCCGTATTAATGAAAATGTAACTTTCAATTCAACAGACACTGATGGGTGCTGAGTATTTAAGTTAGCCTCTTCTTCTCAGTATTAGTAGTATGCTTTTACCCCTCAAGGCCCATATTTTTGCCAGCAGTGCAGTATCACCAGGAGGGTGGACT
>VYZV01007846.1:22694-35366 GCA_013401275.1 Pandion haliaetus | reverse complement strand
TAGGCATTCCTTCATCATCTTCTGTTGAAATATCCTTTCCAGTATGTGGTTTTCACACACCTTTGACTAAGGTCTCAGAAAGAGATAAAAATACTTGCAATGATGCCTCCACCACTTTTTAGTTTAGTTTAGTTTTTAGGGTTTTTAATCCCGTGGCTCCTTGCAGGAGCAAGTACATCTTCTGGTAGGTGTGAGAGGAAAGTCACTTTCCTGCTCTCACTGAATTTGAGCATACATATCCCACTTCCCACCAAAAAAAAAAAAAAAAAAGAACAAATTTGTATTTATTCTCTCTCTTCCTCCAAAAGGTAGATCCAAACAGCTTTCAGTCCCTTTGAGGGCAGGGACTGAGCACCCTCCTGTAGAATACTGCCTGCCTAGATAAATATGATACTGTCTTGAGAGATGCAGGCTCACTTTCCCTTCTGCTACCCTAATTAGGGGATAAGCACTGACTTATTTGCACAGAGAGAATGGAGATGTTATCACCTATTTATTAATTAGTCATTAAAAGCTGTTCTACCTTAGGCTAACCAGCTTCCCTTAAAAAGCCTGCTAGTCTAAGTGAAAGAAGGTATCCTTGCAACCCAGAGGAAGGCTCCAGAGTTTCTAAAAGGGATACATTTTAAGCTACTACTCCTTTCTTCTCAGAACCATGCCAAGTATCTCCCTTCTGTGTGGGGAGCTTGCTGCATCTCATTCTCAGGCACTGTATGCAAACTGCAGGTATTTAATTCAAAGCTGTGATATAGGTAACTTCTGTACTGTCTTTTAATGACCTTGAATTTTCCAGAAATGTAGAAAAGTTCCTGACCACATTTAGTTAAGATGTTATTCTCAAATGGAAGAAATGAGGGAAAAAACCCCCATCTGTTATTTGTGTAGGTTTTCTTACCCCACTAAAATTGATTACTACTTCTTTTCCAGTTGAGTATTTTGAAGAGAAGCCTGAACCAAATGAATTATACAGTAGCCCATGTTTTCATTATATCCAAGGAAAGATTAAAATGTCTTTTGTAGCCTCTATGTGTCTATACAATAACAACCAAAACCCTGAAATGTGGCCACCCCAGAAGTCCTGGTGAACTGCTGATTGGGATACAGCTGTTTTGGCTTTCAGACTAATTTCTGTTTCAAATATTATTTTAGCCCATTTCCTAAGAAAATAAAGCTTCCTATGATGCTGTTGCCCGTCAGCTGTGTCAGTCCCACTCAAATAACTGTTCAACCATGCTTTGCAGTTCAATCAAATCTGACAGAGCTGGTGATCTCAAGGATAATTAGATTCCTATTAAATAATTGTAGTGGGTAAGACAGAAATCGGGACATAGGGCACATATTCATAGTACAGCAGGCTTTATTAACACCTGTGCACAGACCAGTTTATCTCAATATTCCCTGAATGCACAGAAGGATATTAATATCACTGGTATGGGACAAGTCAGTTAAGCGACTACTGGTTTGTGTTATCAGGACTACAGTTTTAATATCTAAGTAGAACATACAGTTGACTCTCCTTCACCATTACCAGCTTTATTGATATAAATTAAAAATAAATCTAGTAGTTAATCTGAACTGGACAAGCAATCCAATCCATCAAAACCCAAGAAAGATACAATACCTATTATATTTGTATTTTTCACCGTATTAATCTTGTTATTCCACTAAAAATAACTGTGCAGTTCATTGAAAGAATGTTGCAAACACACCAGAAGGCAAATTTCTGCAGAATGGTATTCTTTGTCATCATAGATACAAAGTTAACTATTTTAAATTCATTCCTTCCCCCGTTGTTCAACATTAAGTATTAAAGCCAGCAACACTGAACCTTCAGTCTAAGCAAGCAGAGTAACAGATCCCATCCAATATCCACAAAATGTTTTGTCAAATAAAATGTGGAGTTTAAATTCCCTAGTCACAGCAGTGTTAGGCGGTCTATTGCTGATAATACATAGGTCATACATAGCTGAATAAAAGGATTATGGGGTGAATACCATAAACTGGATCTGAGTATAAGGTATGTCATGCTTTTTCATTCTTACATTTAGAGGCATTTCATTTATTTCAAATCAAATAGGTCCTAACTCAACAATGAATTTATTCTCCTGTCAGACACTCAGCTACCTTGGTATTATTTTAAGCTAGCTTCAGTTAGCTGCCAGGAACTGGATACTGAGTTTTAGTGAGAAGAAAAATGAGAGGCTCAAAGAGTGAGATGGATGAGAATGGCTCTCCCACTTTTTAAGAGCTTTAAGGAAAAACATCAGCCGTGATTTCACCGGAACTGCGGTAGGAAAAAAAAAATCTGGGATTTTGGGTTCTAGGGGGGAAGGAGAGAAAGCGTAAAGAAACAGAAAGCTGCCTGTGCCCCCAGAATGCTAATGTGGTGGAAATGCAGTTTGTTGTATCTCTTGGTCATGATCTAAATTTTACACACTACAGCTCACTGCCACAGCAAAACCTTGATAGGGAAAGGGTGGTAGAAGGGAAAAATATGCTTTTTAGAGAAATAGTACAATGTCTATAGCACCTGCAGTTCTGTAAAACTTGCTTCTCAAAAACCAAAAGTATGACATCATGTTCCAGTCTTTTGCTTTAATAGTGGATATCCACTCATATTTTGCCTTGTAACAACTGAGTTAAAAAATGAACAATTTTAGATGGAAACACTCTAGAAGTGCATAATATAAGCTAGGACTGAAAACTGATAAAGGCTTTGAATTGATCTGCTACCAGAGAGTTGGGACAGACAGCTGTTAGCAAGGGGTGAACTAATAACTGCTAACAGATCCTGGAAAGGTGTCTTTAACTATTTAATTTGTTTCCTGTACAAATACAGTATGTTTTGCTTTAAATTAAAAAAAAAAAAAAAATATTGAAGCTGGGCAGTAGAAAGGAAGATAGTCTTTTTGCCTGCTCCTGGCTACTGTACTTTGGATCAGGTGGGAATCTCCAGGAGGAAGAGGAAAGCAAGGAAGCTGCTGCTTCTCCCGGAGGAAATGAGCATCCTCTGCTTGGAAACAACTTCAGGAGGATGGAGCAGGAGGGAGAGAGAAATAGAGGTGGCAAGTAGGCAGCTCACGGCAGAGTGCAGCTTAGAAAAGCTCCCTGGAGGGCCAGAGACTTCCTTACAGCAGAGAGCAGACCCAAGCCAGGGGAACATGAACAAGACTGATGGATTTGTCACTCAGCACAGAAGACTGTGCAGTTTGATTCAAAATTAACTCAAAAATGGATGTTTCCACAGTACTGGAAGACTAATTCGATGACTGTAAACTACACAGCAGTTCAGCAGCGGGATGAAGCAGAGTCTGGCAGACAACTGCAGCTGTATCACAGGATTTGTCCCAATAAGGAGTTTAACATCAGTCTCTTCCCTGCCTTGAATGGTGACAGAATTGAAATTAGCCAATGGACAAAATTGTATCTGTTTTAAAAGAAAGTGAGGTGCAATTTAGTGAGTGATTGTCATATATAAGTGTTTCAGTCCTCTAATTTAAAGTGGCCCAGGCTAACACACCCGATAACTCTTCAGTGGTGCCACAGCGACAGAAGTAACATTATCTACTATGAATCTTTCCGCAAAGCTGATTAGCATTTTATTAGTTTAATGAGTGGAAAACAACACAGGCTTTAGCCTTCTCCCTGGCACACTGTTTGCTCAAGAAAGTGAAGGACTGGGTTCCCTCTTCCCTTGCTCCACATTATGTCACTCCGAAAATGTCCCTGTTGCTGGCCAATTACAATCAGATTCCGCAGCTCTTTTCAGCTGCTACAGTGCTTTAATCTTAAAAAAAAAAAAAAGAAAAAAAAAGTTTGAAGATTGAAGTTTCATCTTTAACTTACCTAAGATATTGCTTCCCAGCTTTTTTTATTGTTTCTGAATATCTTACAGGCATTTTTACTTGCTTTTAAACCAGGAAGGCTCCAAACTAAAAGTGTGTTTTAAGAGTTTATAACAGAATAAAGTACAAGAGAAGGATTTTGTAATTATCCCCAAATTAAACATTAAAATCTGTGAAATAAGGAGTTCAGTTTCTCACATGCAGTACTATCTTCCTGACACACGGGAACACGTCTACGTGGCCTACGACCAGCAGTCGTACAGTTGTTTCTCCTGCACTTAAATCTACATTTAGATCTAGAGGCTGTTTAGACATATTTAGGTTTAAAACTTGCCAATCTGGTCTCTCAGCAAGATTTAGTGGCACTGACTTGTGAAACCATATTTGACTTCCAGACCGGAGTTGGGCTGAACCTCATGAACCAAGGAGTACAGTGGAGTTTCCATATGCTTGTGTAGACCACAGCCTCATAATGCAACCTCTGCCTTGTAGCATATGAAATAAATATATTAAAATACATTGTTAAGATATTCAGGGGTTTTATTTTTTTATATTTTATGTTTTCCTCCTCAAAGTGTCACTTAAAGGTAGGGATAAAGATATTTCTTTGTCATTCACATATTCTGTTTAGTACAAATACTGAATTTCCTCAGTTTCCAAATACATGGCTCGGAGATGACTAGAACCCACATACAGTTTATTGTACTTTAAATATGTACACTTCATTATACATTTTCTTGTCTTTTGGAGACAAAAAATACCAAACTATCATGTTACTGCATTAAAAATGTAGATATATTAGAATTTTATCTGAGAAAAGCATGTGGTACAGCACTAACATTCAACTTGGAAAATGCGTGCAGTGCCACCTAAAAAGTAATGGGTTAAAATCCTAAGCAACAAGCCACATTAATCAACATATGGTCCTTCACCATGGATGCAAACACATAACAGAAGCCAGCTTCTCCTCTAACCAAGTGCATCCTTGCCTCTGTCTTTGTATCGAGACGAGCCAGTGAAGGAGAGGTCTATTCTGCTATGCAGAATATTCTTCTGGTCTGCTGGAGGTGAGGTTGAGAATCGTGCCCCGAGACTCTATTTTGTTACGTTGAGCCAGCCTTTGTTCCTTCGGTTTCCCAAAATAATGACAGTGCACATGTAACACATCTTGACTATAAAAGTACCATGAAGTCTAACTAGAGTACTGTAAAATTGCTGTTACGTACCTATTCCTGTACTACAATTTCTGAAGGTTTCTTCTAAGAACCACCCAACTGCTTGGAGTAAGGAGAAGATTCAACTTGGGAATACACTGTATGGTTAAGGCTGCCAATGGTGGAGTTAGACACTCACTAGAAACAGCTACAGCTGAAGGCTTGAGAACGAATCAGTGGCCATGAGACCCTCTAAGCCCCATGGGGAACAGCAGTTCCAACTTTCCAAACACATGTAATGAACAACGGAAGCAATCAGCAGGTGCTTGCAAGGAGGCTTAGAGGAAGGCTTGCCAGGCAGCCTTAGAGGAAAAAAACTTCAAGGTCCCATATTTCACCCTCCTGGGGAGCTAAGCTTTGTGGTTCGCCATCCCCCTTCATGGGATGAAAACAGCAACGGTACCCAGAACAGCTCATGGAAATCACAGATTCTTGCACTTGTACAATCAAAGAGTGCAGTAAGTCATAGAGCTCAAATCTTCCTTCTTTGTTTTCCCCTGCTGAGGGGCTGGTTGGAAAAAAATCCCACTTCCAAATTCTCTCCAGTGGGAACAGTAAGAGTAGAAAGGAACCACCACAGCCTCTCACACACAGAACTTGGTGTTACTGTGGGAATATTCCTTGTTACTGTCGGTCTGTCTGTCCCTCTCCTCCTGCAGTAACTGCTCAGGCTCACTTCACCTGCCCATGGAGCTGTTTTATTTCCTTCATCTTCCTCTCTCTCATATTCACCTCTTACTTCCTCAGCAAAGTCCCAGTGCTTTTTTTCTTCAGGGCCGCCTCATGCACAGCCAGCTCCTTCTCCATCAGAACCGTAAAAAGGCCTTAAATATACATAATAACAGAACAAACATAAAACACTGTGCATAGAAGTGCTTCTATTTTCCTAGATAATGGATATAGTAAGATGAAATTAAGGTTGTGTTTATAGTGGTGATTCATGGTATTAGAAATACCTGGTCATCACCAAAAGCATGTACTATAAAGTCAGGAAATTCTCAACTCATCATAGACATAAACCAAACATGCTGGAGAAGCAGAATTAGGGCATTCGAAGTAGCCTCAACTTTGCACTGTAATGACACAACAACCAAAATTGGTCCCAATGCACATAAACTGATTTTAGAGACGTTAGATTCTTAGTTTTATTTTTTATTTCTCCCTATTCTTTCATTTTCACTTCCCTGCTAATAATAGTGTCTATTACTACCAATCGTTTGGAACAAAGAAAAAAAACCTATCTCAAGAACTACAGCTCTTACAGCTCTTTAATTCTACCTTAAATTACAGTCAAGTCATTCAAATTCTGTATTTACAGTAAGCACTGCCATTGCAGGGACAGCAGAGCATTGAAATCTCTGCTGCAAGGACAAAACTACTTAGTCTTAACTGTGGACCCATCTCCATAGCCCTTTATTTCCTCTCCACTCTTACTTTGTTTCCTTGTTCTTCCAATCCTTAAATAACCTCTTTTATAACTGCAACTGAGCTTATAGCTGACACAGAATGCCAGCCCACAAGGAGATTCCCTACAGAAAAGGGATTAATAGTGTTTTCCAAGTCCTGACCTGCAAACCTCATAGGTTTTGTGAGATGCATCCAGAAACTCATCGACCTGCCCCCCATCCCATCTCTTGCTCACCTGGCAGAGTACTGACAAATCTCATATTTCTGCACAGGACCCATGGCTTTTCCAGCACCCCAAGTGCCTGGTATGTGGAGTCTGAGAGCAGGTGAATGTTAGGGCTCCAGCCCGTGCTCCATGCTGTGAGGAGTACTGCGGCGAGGTGCAGACTCCTGGGCTGCAGCCTGATGTTGAGGCTCCTCCATCGGTTCATTTAATGCAGGGTGTATCCCAAGTGTGTGACTTGACGTGCGGGCATGATTGTGTTGCATGACTCTGCACAGATGCTAGCACATTTTCGGTGCTACAATGGTGCCGTAGTAGTTTCTGAAGAATGTGCAACAAGGAAACAACTGATAAATGGGATGAATATAGGTAAGAGTATCAGAGAAAACCTGCCAGTGTGAAAAGTGCTAAATTGGGGGAAAGGGACTCTAAGAGGGTGAAACATGACTCTCATGGCCTTACTTAACTGTACTGATGCTCTGCTGGAAGCAGAACCTACCTAGCAGGTCCACCCATTATTTTCTTTAACTCTGACTGATTCTTTAACGACCTAAACAAAATACATAAACTACAGCTGCGTGGTGGAAAATTGAGAGCATGAAAATGGAATGGGAACAATGAATGGGGTTGGGGAAACATACACAAGTATATTTAAGATTTGAAGTGAAAGGGCAAGCAGCCCCAAAATAGGATGTTTGGAAATCAAGTTCAGGATGAACTTATAGTAGTCATGTGAATGGAACTTTCACTTTCCTCTTTTCCAGTTCTGCAAATTTTGATCTAGTAAAAATTTCAGGGCCAGTATTTTTGCTTTATAATGGGTATAGCGAAGTGGTGAGTTAAAGAGGTGGGCAAAAATCAGGACTAGCAGACAGATTTACAGAGAAAAGGCACTGTCCTGTGAAGTACACATGCTTTTAAACAGTCACTTATCACAGCAATTTTGTGATAAAGGCAAAAACCTCTTCGTTTTTCCTCACTGCATTTGGTTTCAATACATTGACAAGTACATGTCAAAGGCTCAAAGAGACAGTCTTCCCCGAGCACCAGAACAACTCTTTGTTTGAAGATGCAACCCACACCTATGGAATTTCAGCTTTTGTCTTAAAACCATTCAGCACAGATTAACACTGATCTTTCCTTATTGCAGCTATTTACCAGAAGTGCGCAAGAACTACCGTGTCTTACTCAGTACTTGAGCCAAGCACAGGTTAACACTTCACCCACAGATCACAGGCTAGGAATCGCTGGCATGGTTACTGCCCAGCACTCATTTTCCATGCTGTGCCATGCTGAGCAGCTCTTGTGTCTCCTCATACATTTTATTTATGAAGTGTTGATTAAGGGTAAAGTTTTCAACATTATAGGAGGAATTTGGTGCTCCTAGAGCAGAGTTGCACCTCTCTGATGCCCTGAATGTCCAGACCAGCAAGTGGTTTCTGCTGCTCCCTTTCGATCCCCATGCTTGAGTTCCCTTCTTGCAGAAACCAAGGCTCAGGAAGCAAAACAGAAAGGTGGGACCGATCAGTGCATCCCAATTTAGTGTTGGGGCTCCACCGATCTTTGTTTCGCTTGCCTGTTGGTTACACTGCGCTACCAGTAACGAGAAGTACCTACAGCACACCTCTGACACGTAGCTCTCAAAGTGCTTTACAATGGCAGAAAAATACTCTCCATGTTACAGATGGAAAGATCGAGACTTGGATTTTACATGCCTTGTGCTAGGGAAGCCCAGGGTATCTTGCGGTCTACTGGACATCAATCAAACAGACTTGCTGTACAGATTTTAAATAGGATCTATAAAATTTCTGTGCCCCAGCCAACCTACAAATAAACTGAAAAATATCAGTCACCAGTTCTACAGAACTAGGCCAAAAGATGTGGCATAAGGACAAGTTGAGTTTACTGTTGCATGTTAACTTCCTCACTAAACCTAGCCCCATCCACCTTGAGACATAACTCCTTGTTCAGGATAATAAATTCTCTAACTGCTGAAAACCAGCATTTGTTGAGCTGTCTTCAACTTCAAACTGCCTGCATTCCTTGGGTTACTTATATTACTTTATTACACAAGAATGAGATGTAGGCTTACAATGCCTACAGCATCGAGAAAAATACCAAAATCAACCAAATGAAATGGGCCCAATTTATTTCATGAGAAAGATCTCCCTGAAATTAAGAGGTTTGGAAATTCATCTGTGCACTTCAAGATGACCGGAGGGAAGCGTTTACCTTTCTGAAACAGAGTTGAGAGTTTTGCATGGTCCCTATTTCTGATTCCCACTGCCAAGGGCATGTTATGCAGACCATGTTTGCGAGGCTACGGAGACAAAATTAAAGTAGCCAGGAGGAACACGCTTCTCTGTTTCTACACCTCACATAGTATACATATTTTAAATGGAAATGTAGCTCTATCTCAGTTTTCAAGCTATTTCTGCTTATGAAGCAGTATCTTGTACTATAGCAAGTTATAAATATTCTTCCTAGCTCAAGTTATTAAGTACCTTATATTCTGCTTAAAAAAAAACCTCTAAAAATTTTGGCTTCATTGTCTGACAGATTGTTTTTCATTATGGTTAAAAATTTTAGCCCTTAACAAGTCCAAGACAACCAACCTGTCATTGGATTTCACTCATATCAAATGCTATACTTCAATCTTGGTGGAGAAAAATCTTAAAATAACATACTTAGCCTTTTTCCCTAATTATTTCTCATCTATACAAACACTATTGGGAAAAAATTATCTGCTTTTAAGGGTTTGTAAATAATTGATTCCTAGGTTTCTAACATGGTGACAGCTCTGCCCAATGACAATGTTAGAAGAGAGTTTCTTGATAGGAATGCTGATGCAACTTTAACTACAGGCACTAGAAAATGCTGCTGTAATCCTTTCTTAATTTCAGACTGCAGAGATGCAATAATAAACAAATAGTTAAAGTGCCCGATTACCCAGGTCCTGTCTGTGAGTGTTTGACTGTAACTATACCTTGCCAAGACAAAGGGAAAGTAGTGGCTATAGTAGCTATCTGTAGCTGAAGCAAACTCTGCTTCTTGATTCAAAACCTATATACAGCCCTTATGTTTTTTTTCCTTTTTCTTTCTTAAAGGAAGGGGGGAAATTTCATACATGTTGAAGACCTCATATAAGCTATTTTAAACAATGTTATGAAACATGACATTTTAAAGGTGCAAATTAGTAATATGAAAAGAAAACAGTGGATACTGACAGCATTTTTAATTTTTTTTAAACAAGATTTCTTTAGAATGACAAGTAGTATTCCCAGGGAAGTGGCAGAAGCCCCCCTCCCTTTAAGGCATTTAAAGCTAACTTAACAAAACACTAGCAGGCATACTATAAACCATACAATCCTAATACTCCAGTCTTTTCAATTTCCAACATGTAGAACTCTACTATTTATAAAGAGATAACTAACTGGGCATTCAGCAATTATGTGACAATTGAAAAATCTTACTGCAAATTAATAGTAAAGCAAGAGTACCTACTAATGATAATACAATACAATAATTTTTGGTCTCCTTATCAATAGCAGCCAGACATGTAGTGACTGTGCATTGCAAATTATTATTTTGATCTATATTGACAATATAAGGTAAATCTGACTTTTAAAATGAATGCATTTATACAGAAGCAAGTTGGCACCTTAACCTGACTCAATAGCAGGCTTCCTTACTGTTTAATATACCCAAATATGCAAAGTAGTTTAAGAAATATATTTTTGCTCATGCTGCATGCATACTGGTACACCATCTATTAATCAAAACAATAATCCATGAACGTGCCACAAAAAATACATCCACACTCTGTTAAGGAAGCACTAAACATGAACTTCTGACTGAACAATATTAGATACAGCATATAAACAATCACCTAACCAACATTGCTTTCAGAAATTCAGCGAGATTGTCTGCCATAATCCTTAGCACCTCCTCAAATTTGTGAAGTTTTGCACAGTTTTTATCCTACATTTACACATCTTTAAGAAGTAGGTAAGTAGATACCACACTTTGGTATTTGAAAGCCAAGCAAGCTTTTGAAGTTAAATCTAATAAAAAAAAGTACTTCTACCTTCATTAAAATACGGTGCCAAAATATTTTGCATTCTAACATCTCTGATTTCACAAAAAAATAACATTACACCATCAGGAAGGGTTTGATGCTAGCATTTCTGGTTTACTAGAATGCTGCTGTATTGCCACAATGAAATCCACAATTTTTTCTTTCTCAGCTGAAATGCTGAGCCTTCAGTGTTGTATTAATATTAATCACGTTGATGTTTGGTTAAAAAAAAAAAAAAAGCCAAGAATTAGTACCACCAATGCCTGCCTGCTAAAATTGCTGATTAGATTCCAGGAAGCCACCAGTCCCTCCAAATACTGGCCAGAGAACGAAGAATAGCACAGTGACTTGTATTCAATGCATTACCACCAGCGTCAAATATTTCTCAACTCAATTTACAATAAGCTGTAACTTTAACCAGATGTTAACCAGATGTTCTGGTAACAGTATGCCAAAATGTATTTACACAACTTTTTAGTAATAGATTAGCATTAAAAGGTATACCTAAAATGCCTCAAAAATATCACACATTCTCATTTTGCTCTAATTTATTATTTAAACTAATTTATGCAAGCTGTAAAACTAATTGACTCCAAAACTTTGCTGGTTTGTATATAAAGAATGCAGAAAAAACAAATATTCCTGGGTGAGCTGAGCGCCACATCCACCCGAAAACCTGCACTGACTATGCATGATTTTTGTTTGATTCAAGACAGCAACTTTGCTCCTTCAGCCAGCCTTCACTCAAGGCATGTAAGACCACAGCAAGCAACTTCCCAACATCATCCATAAAACCTTGGGTAACAAATGCGATCCCTGTTGATACAAGTTTCAATCAATCCCTTTGATATCTGTTTAAAAAAATAAAAAGGAGGGTGTGAGTGAGTGAGAGAGGTTGTAGGTGTGAGGAAGGAACGGTTTTATTTAGTTCCCTTCCGCTCAGCAACTTTGTAATCCATTTACTGCTCTCCTTTCCCATCTCTCACCCCTGCGCGTTGTTTAGCTGGAAACTGGGCTGCAAGAATGTGAAGAATGTAAACAGTCTTTTATTGTCCAAAAGGATAGGAGTGTGAAAGAAATGTGTGCCTTATCGCAGGACTGCAGCTCGCTACTTCAGTGCTATGATAAAGTGCTGGAGCAAAAAACATTACACGACAAGCACAATCCAAAACCGGATTAGAATTTGACATAAGCTTCCTCAAAAACTAATCAATCAACTCACGCTGTAATATTAGACTCCGGTTCTTAAGGATGGTGTTTAATCCCTTCAAGGTTTATTACACACTCCCTATTGACTACAGAGACAAACTTTCAGATACCAGGCAGCTGGGGAAGAGAGGCATAACTTTTGCAGCACGAATCAGAGGTAATTATGGGAGTAAAACCAAAACTCCCCCCCAAATAAGTTCGAGATAACATTTTAATTATACTTATTAAGGTAAAGATTGCCAAACTCTTTTGCCAATACAATTTTTCTCTTTTTAACCTCTCCCGCCACGTTACCACGAACATTAAGACCATTTGTTTTCCACCACGAATGACCCACAACCAGGGCAATTTGCTGGCTTCGGGAGAAGTTGGGCTCTTCGCGTACCGATCTCCAGCGCTCACCTCGCTTCGCTTCCCTCCCCTGCACAGCTCTGAGCTTTGAAGTCTGCATTTCGCCTTCTCACCGCCTCAGTCCCCAAATTCTCCCACTGCACGCAAAGGAAGATGTAGCATTGCACAGGCATGTGCGACAGTCTATAATAAAAATTAACAAACACCCTGGCGTGCGCTGCAGCAAACCGAAATTAAGGAGGGAGCTTTCAAAGCGCTGGTGACTCTACCGACACAACCCCGCTTGTCGTGCACACGAAACACTGAGGACAGCACAAAACTTTCCGGGAACGGACAGTTTCGGGG
>VYZV01007845.1:67746-111768 GCA_013401275.1 Pandion haliaetus | reverse complement strand
TGGTTTTAGATGCTGTAGTGTTTAGAGTGCACTGAATATGGGGAAGGATTCAACCCCTGCTGATCTCAAATTTCATTGCACTAATTAAGAAACTAATTTAGTTAGGTATACCACTCCAAGATTTATAAGTATTTGCCCAATTAATACACTATCAGTTGCATCTCAAGAAATACATTTATTTATGCATGACAGAGGTGCAACCTACATCTTACTGGAGTAAATCATCATGGCCTTCAGGAACATGTGCTGTGACATACCACATATACATCAAAATAGCACATTTCTGTTTGTTCTCTTATATCAGATGGTAATCAACCTAACTGCCTATATCTCATAATTACAAGTAGTTTGTTCTATGAATAATAGTGGAATAATTGTACATAGCAAATATCCTCAACCAGATACAGCATTGAGGTCTATTCATAATATACCGCTACCACACTAGGGAATATGCTGGATTCAGGACTAGCACTGAATAAAGAAATATACCATGATTATGTAACTTTGTAAACAATGCTTGCATTTCAGTAGGCTGTCTCTATTACTTAGTGAAATTAAAACTGTAGTGCTTACTTTAAAATCCTTGGATACAAAAGGTTAAAAATAAACACAGTGCAGAGTAAAGTGCTAGAGTCTAAAAGAAAGGTCTTATAGGATTACTAATATAGTAACTGAACCACCCTTTATGATTTATGTGGCTCATTAAATTAAAGTAAGCATTAAAGTTGTAGCATAAAATGTGGGTTCTGCAATCTAATCTGACCAGGTGATCCTGATATCCTCATAATACTGCCCTGTGATGGCCAAGAGCATCTGAAGAGAAGAATAAACCTAACTTCTACTGCTAACATAAACTAGCTACTGTTTCTTGCCCAAGTCTGCCTGTTCACTGCATCACAGAGAAAGGCAACTGACTCAATACTAAGCATCAGATTCACAGTCAATAGTAGCAGCAGTTAACTCATGTGATCTTCTTTGTTAGAAGAACAGTTTAAATACACAAAAAACCCTGCCATTTTCATTTGTTATAGAAATTGGAGGGAATTTAAAATATATCAGACTAGGAAAACCTGTGCTGGTGGAGCTATCGAAGTCAGGACAAGTCCAACATGTTTCACCTTTCATCCTTCTGCTTATAAACTAGACCAGCAACACGTAATCATAAAGAGGATAAAATGGATTGTTCTTTTACAGCACCATTGGTACATACGTATTTTAAAGAAGATCAGGAGACAATACAGTCAAAATAGTTGACTCTGCAAAGGGTTTTCACACTGAGTTACAATCAGTAGGATTGTTCACATGACTAAATGCAACTCATGTTACGAATTAGGCTTTAAATTAAGAACATGTCAGGATTAGCTAACACACAAGGATGAGAAATAGACTGGATGAAAGAGAGGAATCTAAAACTATGCAGTCTTCAAGGAAGGCAACATACCATGTTGGCACTTAAGAAAGTCTGTTTAAAGGGAAAATTATTAGATGATTCTCAAATTCCATAGCTACACATAAACCATGAAGAATTACATTCAAACCATATCTCCATATTATATATTTAATACAGATGGATTAAACAGTAAGCCTAACATCTAGTTCTCTTCAGTGCCTGGAAGGAAAAAGAGTTTGATCCAAAACCCAAATGCAGTCTAATTTTTCCAGTATGGAGTCAAATACAGATGTAACCTTACAAGGTAATTTAATTTCATGATACTTTTACCATTTCGGAATGAAATGGTCTGATAGCAGCTTCCAGGAATTCAATATAATTAAAGCCAGGCACAATCAGAACCAGGATTTGGGCATGAGCCCAGATTATAGGTGAAATTTCTTTCAGATTCGCCCTTCAAGTTCATCTCCAATATTTGCAATATTAAATACATAAGAGGGACAGAACGGAATAGAAACATAAGGACATTAAATGGAAATGTACTTTTTAACAGTATTTACTGTTGCAAATGAAAAACAAAACAAATGCTTTGATTACATAATGAAGGAAAACAAAAAAGAACCAAAATAAGATCCTCATGCACACTCTTTGAAAAGATAAGTCAAAATCTATCAGTTATTTACAGTCCAAGAATACCAAGGCTGACAAGTCTTTATAGTCTACAGAGGGATGAAAATGTGTATTGCTGGTTCAGTACAGGATTATAGTTTCCTGTGTCCACTCTTTTATGAACAACAGAAAGGCTACAACTCATTTCACCATTGTCCAGGAAAATATTTGAAAATTCCTGCCTCAAAATTTTCCAATTGCCAACATTTCTGTTTAGACAAGGAGGTTCCCTTTATAAGAAGATAGTGTAGCTTAACGTTGTTATAACACACTGACCACCGATGTCAGTTGCTTTCCAGTTTACAAGCCCCACGCCTCACTGGAATCCAGCACAGTATCTCATTCACAGTTGACCGTAGTGAAGGAACGCTTGCAATATGAAGAAACAAGCAAGCAGATAAAAAGTAGTAGGCATGGCCAATGATATGATTGCACAGCATACTATGCATTTCTTTTGAATTTCCCATCCAAAATTCAGCTGTGGTCTTCAGTATTTGCCACCTATGATTCACAGTTGCTAAGAGATGTAAATATCTAACAGATCAGTCATTCATCTCTCTGCCCATGGAGAATTAATTACTGCATACAGTATGTTTTCTAGTATTTATCCAGCTCAGTTTTATGAGTTCCAAGAAATGGAACCTCCCTTGAGAAACTATTCCTGACAGTGACAGAAACCTTCTGATGGCACAATGCATTACATTGACAGTAAAAAAAAGAAAAAATAATAAGCTTGCTTAAGTTTACTGTTCTTCATTATTTTACTATACCGCTTTACTATCAGTAATGCTTACACTATCTAAGTATTTCTGTGTTTGCACCTTCCTATGCCATCACCACTTCCTCAAAATGCTCACATCTAGCCAATCCTCTTCATGCATTTGTACACATACACACAGGTTCGGATTATTTTTATTGCTTTTCTCTGACCTACTTTTAATTCATCAATATCTCTCTGTTAATGGCAAATTCACATTTGCAACAACATAGCAAAATATTTTCCGACCTCACAAAAAAGATTGTTTTACACAAAACTGTTTCTGTGCAGTCTGCTTGCCAGCCCAGCCCTTCTCACGCATGTTCAGACACCTTTCCTTCAGAAGCCACACTGTCTTCAAAAGACTTTACCTCCACTGTGCTGACCCCTTTTTCTCAGTATATCTATGGTACGAGTGTATTTGTTTATCCAGCCATGCTGTGATTTGGATCAAGCAACTAACTAGGCTAAAAATAACCCAGGAAAAGAGAAAAAGAAAAGGTTATTTTTAACGCATATCAGTTTTCCAATCCAGTTCGCTTCACAGGTGCACACCCTGTTGTACCAGCTGATTGACAGGATCTCTGGAGATTGGAATAAGCAGCAGAAAGCAATGGATGCAGTGCAGAGCAGCACTGCCAGAAAAGGATATGGCCATGAAACTATATGGCCTTCCCATGAAGAACATCTTGCCAGAGAGTGCCTGGAACTGCACTCACTTCAACACCTGCCCAGAGAGCCCTGCAGTGTGATGAACTGCAAAGAAACACTCACTGGTGTAAGTGAGATACAGGTAAAATCAGGTGAGAGGGTCTATTTTTATTCTGTATTCCAAATAAAGCAATGCATATGTTTAAAAGTAGAACAAGGCAGTATATTTTCACCACCAGTGAAGTTAGCAGAAGTATTTCTACCCTTCCTCTCCACAGAACATTTTTCTGTCACTTCAGCTATGCTCATGCAAGCAGGATCGCTGATATGAAGGCTTAGAAACTTTCCAGCCTTTAGAAAAGAGGTTCTTCATTTAAAATCTCATCTTCTAATAACTATGATCTTCAAAATAAAACAAAAACCTTGAGAAAAAAAGAAGAAAATATTTCCCATGGATTCATTAAAATAGGTACATATTTATGTTAATTGGGATCCAGGTATCTATGGATTGTGGTGGTTACAGCAAACCTCTGACAGAGATTACCTTTTCCAGTGGCAAGACACCAAAACTATAATAAATCACACTAGTTTTAGTAAATTTTTGTTAACAAAACTGAACCTGGGCTGGGAAGGCCTGAGAACCTACAGCTCTTCACTTTTCTCTTATCACTGTAAGGTTAAAAATGTAACCTGAAGAAACATAAAATGCAAATTTACTGTCAGAAGGAAATGTCACTTACATATGTTCTTCTTTGGGATGTGACATATTGCTGTTACCTTCTCTACCTCATGCCCTCCTCTGATGGGAAGGCAACTACCCCATTCATACTGCCTGCCCCAGCCTCTCATTCCTTATGCTGGACTTCTCTCTTCCCTTTGAGAGCTCTCTAGCCACCATATTCTCCCTTTCTGTTGCCCTTTTTTGGTCTCTTTCTGCTTTGCTATCACTTTTTGCAATACATTGTTCTGGATTCTCGGAGACTCTTGGCTACAGTGCCTTAATGTATATTTCTTCTTACAGCCTGTGGCCCTTTCTCCACAGCCTTCCAAAGTTCGGTACTCAGAGGCTACTTAACCATCCTAATGCGCGTGGTAACTGAACACAGACTATCCTTCACAGTTCTCCCCAGAAAACAGAACCAAGATATTAAGTATCATTTTTATATAGAAAGCTGAATATTTTTTACTCCATAGTACACAAGTTAGCAATTTTATTGGTAAGAGAATTTTATTGGTGAGCATTCTTTCACTTAGACAGTGACAATTTCCTCTCTCCAGATTCTCAAAAGGTAGTGACTGATATTTATTTTTGCTACCATAAGTATTTCTATTAATTCCATTGCTGTGACACCTCATTTCATTTTCTGCAGATGAGAACAGTACCAAACTTCCCCTGTGATTCAGGGAACTTTATTACGTACTCACGTAAGAAGACCTAATTTCCTTAACAGGATCTTTGAAAATATATACTACTCAGGAAGAGAAGATCAAAAGCCTTGCTTTAGTCAGACATCCACTCTAGTGATATCCAAAGCAGAAATAGAATAAATGTTCAAAGATAAATGACAACACTTCATGGACTGGCAGTCTACAGCAAATATAGGTGATCAACTTGATGAAATACATACGAAAGATTGATGAAAACTCCATGAACTAAGTAACTACATTTGCACCAACTGAAATAATCTTCAGTTTTGATCCGAGCACAGCACATAGCAATAGCTTACCCTTCAGGTAATAAAGGCATGAAATATATCCTCACCCACCCAAAGATGAAAGAATATTATGGAAAGAGCTTTGTGATTATTCAGTACAAAGTAGACTATGTCATAAAAATATACCTGTGCTTGTTGCAAAACCTTTTCTGTATTATATGGAAGGCAAACACTATGAACCTAACGCAGAGCAGAGGAATCATCCAGTAAAGATCTAGTATATCATACTGCTGACAGTTTTGGTTAAAAACACTGCAAAGTCTTCATTGCTGGTTCTGCAGAGGTAGCTTCACCAATTTCTTTTGTGCTCCTTGTTCCATGTTTTGACAATGCTCTTAAGAAAATCTTAAAAATCTCATTGTATGTGGCTCCTTACCTGTGTATCACACTTCTGCCTCCTCTAGGACAGTATTTGCCTGAACACAGTAAGTGAAAATTCACTTGCAGTTTTGGCAGGGTTGCCTACACTCCAGGCACCTTCCTTCCTTTCTCTAAAGGACAGGGGAAAAGGAAAACAGCAGCTCAAGAAGTAGCAGACTGAGTCGTTGAAGCACTATCTCAAAAGACAAAACAAAGGCAGTGCCACAGCACAACCAAACCCTTACTTTGATCAAATTTATTCTGGCAATCATTACTGCTCCCTTTCCTTTTCTGAACAGGAGGAACAACAGAGAGGCCTTTCAATTACCCTTGCTGTACAGACTTGGATAGTATAGGAAGGGAAAATGCATTTCTTCTATGATTTGGATTTACCTTTGTGCTTACAGGAAGCCAGCCATGAAAAGCTAGGTGCAATGTAAAGATATGCAGAACAAGAGGCTCAGCTCCACTTGAAAACCTGGGGAAACAGTCTTCTCTGAGTAAGGCTGACATGACTGACAAGAGGAGTGTTACAATGAGCAGTGGGGAAAAGGCTGAGATACATTTGTAATTTCTATACCTAGTACATGAGAGAAGGTAAATCAGGCAGATAAAAGTACAGAAATAGGCAAATAAAAATCAGTACGCAGAGGTTGGAAAGCAAAGGGTACATCCTAATATGAATGAGAGATGCAATCAGGTATGCAAAAGAAGTAATTGATAGGACTGTGCCTTATACAGCTAGAATTTAGAGTGTAAACAATCAGAAGCAATCAAAATGTGATCCAGGCATTTCCAGGCCAGGATTTCATTAATGGGCAAGACTTCAGAACAGATTTTTAAGGAAAGAATAATTAATATGCAGATAAATTGCAAACAAAAGAAATTGTAACATAGGATCTATAATAATTCTATGAGTTTTACCTGATATCCTTCTGCATTAACAGCACTGATTTTACAGACAATGTCTTCTAGCTTAGCTTGAGTAAAGCATTTGATATATGAAAATTTATAAAGAGTGTCTGGTGAATGATGAGGTCCTACAAGAGCAAGCCAAAAAAGAGATAGCAATAAGTACTGATAAAATTAGTTTAAGACTGGAAGGAGATCATAAGGGAGGTCCCACACAGACTGGTGCTTGGACCAATCTTGCTTAATATTTTTACTGGTAATGCTGGAACAAATATCACAGATTTGATGCTGAAATCACTTAACAACAATGCACAGTGATGGCACTGTAAAATGCCTAGTAAGATTGACCTTGAGGTCTGGATAACAAAAATGGAATGAATCAATATCAAAATCGTGAGATCATGGGATTAGGGACTAACATAAAATTCCATAGTATACTGAGAACTCATCATTTAATTGAGGTGAAGACAGGTCTGAATGCACTAGTGAAACACAGATGTGAAATAGGAAAATAAAATCCTTAAACTTATCAGGTGAGACATTGCAATTCTGCAGAACAACTAGCACTGTTGTATATCTTATATTGAACCTTGAATTAATATCACATACACTAAAGAATGAAACAGAAAATAGAATAGATGCAGAAAAAGTAATTGAGAGACAGTACTTGCAGAATACATGGAAACAATACTTGCATGTTTCCCATAGCAAAATGAAATCAAAGAGAATTCATGTCTGTTCTCTATGGAAAGTTCAAGGACATTAAGCCCAGGATGAAAAATAACTGCTTGCACAAAAATAAATTGATATAAATGAGCAGTGGATAAACTTACGCTCAAAACTGAAGAGTCCTACCTGTTAAAGCAATCAAGTCCTGGAACAGCCTTTCCAATGGGATCAGCAGAGGCAAGAAAACATTAGCTGTTTTTCATACAGGGTTTGATAAGTTTAAGAAAGGGGCTATATGGCACTGTGCCTTCAGCAGCAGCAAACTGCTCAGTGATGCAAGAGGTTCCTTATAGTCCTAGGAAACCCGCTTTTTTTCCCCTTGGGTTCAACAGCTCATAAAGAATTTGGACTTCCACTCTTTCCCTTCCAGTTGATCCCTGTTACAACTTATTGGCTGTGAAAAAGGAGTCCCTGAGACAGTACAGAATATGACCACCAGGACCCATAGTGATTAACACCAGAATGAGGAGGAAATAAGAAGCCAGCAATGTGCTTCACACTTCATCCTGCACATGTGGACTGACCCAAGCATGATATACCCCAGATGGGTCCTGCTTGACCGAGAAGGTGACAGGCATGTCACCCCAGCACAGGGTCCTGGTTTGACTAAGTTTCACATGAGTCTCTGGAAAAAATGCTAGTCCAAAAACAGCACCAGAGGAAAATGGCTGGGGACAGAGGGGAATGTGATTGACCCTTTTAGCAGCAGCAATGTTACATCAGCTTAACTGCAACATTAAATCTAAGCATGTGCTGAATGTGGGCTAGTTCAGTGCAAGACCGACTTGGGTGGCTCTGCGCGGTGCTTATAGCAGTGGAGCTCTGGGGATTGTTATCTGGAGACATCCAAACACTGCTCTGAGAAGTCACAGGTTGGTCCAGCTGAGTTTATTTGCTGATCCCAGCACTCCTGATGCAGATCTAGCTGCAATGAAGACAAAAATCCTTGGCTGGGTGTGATGACTCTTGGGCATGGGGGTGAAGAGGCTCAAGATGAAGAGCTAGACCTTGTGAATCTCAAACACCACTTTTTTTCTCAGCTAGGCCAGAGCAACATAAAACCATTGCTCTAGAGCACATAGACCATAGCTTTTAGTGTTGTAATAAAAGCAGTATACAGCCCCTTCTTCTTTCTAAAAGTGTGCAGCTTACCTTTCATATACATGCATCATATAATCTTAAGCCCAGCTACCAAAGCAGCAGTGCGCTTCTGAAATGAAATTAGTCTTCTTTTTTTCTACTTTTTTAACACATTGTTTTGACAAGAGGCAATTTCTGAACTGAAAAGAAAGTGATTTCAAAATTAAATAAAACATTTCTCCCTAGTCCCATACTTCATAAAGGCACAAACCTTTAGACGCAGCACAAGGGTTTACCTAAAATTTCCATTTCTCTTCAGTCCCACAAGGCCCAAGATAAACAGTACCCTAATAAAAGTTGATAGCATGTGCTCTGTTCAAGTGAAACCACTTTATAACATGACCAAGTGTGTTCTCTGCCAGGAAATGATTGCTTTTCCAGTTCAACCCAAGAATGTTGCTCTGCCTTATGTCTGCTGGCAACAACTACTCTGTTTATGGGTGGGCTAAAAAAGGAGGATTCAAAGGCTAAGTTTAGGCCTAAGATAATGGTGCTAAGATTAAGATTTGGTCCTGGATTTTACCACACCTACCATACTGGTTTGCAAGGATGAGCAGACAAACAAGGAAGGTATTATAACATATTACATAGTTTACTAAGCTTCTGTTTTTCTTCTCATTATACTTATTCACTACATCTCCATTCAGAACAAAAGCAGGTCTACAATAATGAAACCACAGGCAAGTATGATTTATTTAACTTCCTATACCATGTTAACAACATCATATACTCTCCTGTCAAAGTCACTGTATTCTCAGAGATTGCTTGTAAGAAAAATCTTTGTACCTTACTGCAGAAGATCCTTCCTGATCAATGCACTGCAAAACCAGAGCCATAATTTGTAAAATGTCTTGCAATGTACTACAGCACTAACCTTTAATGAAAAGGAGGAAAACGGTTCTTCCCAAAAGAGAAAGACATTCAAGCTACTTACAAGGTACTGCTGCAGGACACCACACACCGCTCTCGCCAGGGAGACTTGTGGTGGAACATGCCGCCAGTATTCCCTGTACCTCTAACACAGGGAGTGAAAACTAAAATTAAACTATCCCCTTATCCTGCATTCAAAAGCAAAGTGCCTCAACATTAAGCTACATACTTTAAATATATTCATGGGAACTTCCCAGGCTTGAGGAATTGTGAAGAAAATCTAGTATAGGTCAGTGTTAAAGAGTTACACTTCACTGCGTGAAACTTTCTGTAATCATCAAACAGCCTAGAATATAAAGTGGACCACCTGTGGGCTGCAGTCCCTCAGGGGTGTTCCTCGCGTGGCCTGGGTTGCTTGTGGGCTGCAGTCTTTTGGGGTGTCCCACTCCAGTGTTGTCTACCCATGGGCCGCCCAGGAGTGGTCTTGCACCACTGCTGCCCCCTCCTACTTGCAACCTGTAACACATGTGTTCGGTCTTCTACCCCCACCCCTGGAAAGCCCATCTTTAACACTAGGTTACAGGAATCGACATCTTAACAGTCTGGACATATTTTCCTTAGAGACCTTTCAGAGCAGTATCATTTCAGGAGGAAATGCCAGAATAGTTGCAAGAACAGTGATGGATGAAAGAAATAGTCATCAGCAATGCAGCTATGGAAAATTTAGATGGATATGTCTAAGCAAGAAGGGCAGAGGAGGGGAAAAATGCTTAAATGAACTTCTACAAGAAAAGCAAGATGTGGACATCTAAATTAAAAAGCCCCTTTTACTTGGCTATCAGAAAAACAATTCCATTGCTGAGCCTCTTATATATGAAGCTCAGTTGTTAAAATAATTCCATGGTAGCAAGGCTTACCTTCACAGCCTGAGCAAAAAAATCCAAGCATAATTACAGACTTTTCAACAGTTTCCAATAGCTTCAGTGGGGAAAGCAGAAGAGAATGAGCTTTCCAACCCCACAGCTCTTCAGGTCACACTTTTGACTACCCACAGGTGAAGAAGATATGCAAGTATATCCCTGGAAAGAAACACTTCCTACAATTTAATACAGCTGCAGAAAGACATGTGAAACCATACCATTAACAATTTATCCAGAACTGAGAACACTATTAGAAGTAGTCCAGAGTTGTATTAAATCAAAAAGGACCGGAATGCCATTATGACAAATCTGTACAAAGTTACAGAATTGACCTGGTTTATAACAACTGTGTTTACAATGACATAGCACCAGAAAAAAACCCCAGATTCTTGAAGTATTAACACAGAGAACATAACAGACATTTGAGAGATGAATGTCTAACACACAATTAAATGAACACCAGCCTTCTTAAAATGATACCTGGAGGCCTTCATTTAGCTTAAACAGTTTACTTCCAACTCCTGCATTACTCAACCTGGTAATGCAGACTGTCGCTGGGAAGCCACCCTTGTATAGGCTTACAAAAAGACACACTTCTGCCAGTATCTTGTCCCAGTTGTCACTAGAATTTTTTGTTTGCAACATAAAGCTTTTTATTGCAAATGAAGGACAAGGAAAAATTAACTTGGGGTAAAAAGATTATTTGTAGAATGAAGAAATATTACAGTCTTAACCTAAGGAGTTCAGGATTTAATACCAGACAACAGACAGACTACACAAATATCTTCAGAGAAAGGAAGATGTAGAGACCTAAAGGAAGCACAACTGTCAGAGGAATTAATACATCAACTGTATTTTTCTAGAGGGCTTTACATATAGAATAACTGGGCAAAAAGAGATGAGACTCTCTCAAGCACAAGGACAAAAATATAGCATTTTAGAGACATGAAGATAAAGGCAGAAGAAATAATATCTCTGGTGTATGGCTTTTAAGGTAAAAAGAATACACTTTTTTTTTTTTTTTTAAGGCCACTTAATGGATTCAGGGAAAGGTGAAAACTATATAATCTTAACATTCAGCATCTTGTAAAGACAGAATGTAGCAGTATCTCTGGAATGTGATGCAAAGAAGCACTGGGAAAGATTTAAACCCAAAACTGAAGAGAGGGGAAGAGAAGGGGAAGAGAAAGAGGGCTGTGAAGAGAAATTACAAGGATTTAAGAAGGCAAAATGAGGTCTTATTTTAGACAGTTGAAAAGGGCAGCAGGTTAGCCATAAGAGATGTCAGAAACTCTGTTCTGGAAACAGAAGCGATCTGATCTGATATGAGGACCATACTAACAATACTAGCAAATAGAAATATTTAGAAAACAGGTACATTTTAGCAGTTGAAAAAGTGGAAGTTATTGCTCCAGATCTACTCACACCTGAGTCACAGAAAGCTTCAGTAAAGTCAGAGTCAGTAGAAAAACCTGTGGTTACAGACATCCTGCATTTTTAATCTCAACTTCTTACTGATACATTGCTAGAGCCTGCTGGTTGTTGCAGCCAAGCACCACATGTCCATCTATACAGCTCTGATTTCTGCAGTGAGCAACTGTGTAAGGATTTTGCTGCCTGTACACCTAAAAAACTTCTCAAAAGTGGATGGAACAATAATTCCTGTAAGAAAATGAACTCCTGTAACAGCATATATATACTGTACCAACGCCTATATAGCACACAGGAGTCATCAAGTTCATGTATTCCTCCCATTTGAAGGATGCTCAGCTTCCTCAAGTGTACCATTCAATGAAAGGAGATTATCATTTCTCTGATTAATGCATATAGAAATACTCGTGAGGTAAAAATTTGTGCTCAGTGCGGGCCATATCCTGATGATGCTCGGGTCTGTATTTCAGCCACCAACACAGTATCTGCTATAAACAAACAGTCTGTGTCACACAGGCCATAAACGTTAGCCTAAGAGCAGCTACTCAAAGCCCAGGAAGGAAAGCATAACAAAATTGCTTGGAAGAAGAAGACATCCAATAAATTTGCTAAGGTATTTCTTATGCATTTGAGAGGTGCTGGAGTGCGTCCAAAGAAGAACAATGAAGCTGGTAAAGGGTCTAGGGAACAAGTCTTAGGAGGACCAGCTGAGGGAACTGGGATCATTTAGTATGGAGAAAAGGAGGTTCAGGTGAGATCTTATTGCTCTCTATAAGCACCTGAAAGGAGGTTGTAGCAAGGTGGGTGTCACTTTTCCCAAGTAGCAAGTGATAGGAAGAGAGAAAACGGCCTCAAGTTGCACCAGGCGAGGTTTAGATTGGATATTAGGAAAAATTTCTTCACTGAAAGGGTTTTAAAGCACTGGAACTGGCTGTCCATGGAAGTGGTTGAGTCACCATCCCTGGAGGTGTTTGAAAGATGGGTAGACATCACCCTTAGGGACATGGTTTAGTGGTGGACTTGGCAGCGTTAGATTTATGGTGAGACTCAACGATCTTAAGAGTCTTTTCCAACCTAAATGATGCTATGATTAAGCTCTTGTTAAGTCTTGCTATACAACATACACAGACTTCACAAAGTACAAAGGTACTTTTTCTATTTCTTTTCTGCTAGGAAATAAAAAATATTCTTTGTTCTGAAATGAAAAATCTGCCCTGAAATCAATGTATTTTTCATTTCTAGAATGGATTCTTTAATTCTGCTTCTCTGAGGATAAATGTCGGTTCAACCAGGTATCTGAAACTCATGAGCCACATTCACAAGCCAACAAAGATCGTTATGAACATGTAAGACCAATGTTCCTTGACCTTCATTTGCGGATTATTCATTTCAGGATGAATTTAAAGTCTTGACTTACACTGCTCTCAATAGTTGAGTGAGAGTTTAACGTAAAGAAAAATCATAAGCCCATTTATCAAATGTTAAATACTACTTCTAAAACCATGTCACAGGAGATCATGCAGTTATGTCATATTCAGATCTAGATACAAGAGCCATCTCTTTGATAAAACCTTCCCTTATAATGACATCTTACCATAAGCAAGAAAATCAAGTAAAAACAGTAAGGAGGAAGGAGAGAGCAAAGAAGTATGACGGTAGTACCACACACACCACTTAACATGATTCACAGGAATTCACCTGTGGGACTATGGTTAGATACAAAGACACTTGGGCACCCTTTGGGCATATAATACATGGATGGTGCCAGCTGGCACTTTTGTAGGGTGAAGTGCATTTATATCAGTGAACTTATTTGGGAAGCATAAGATACAGAGATGCATTCAATGTTTTCCAGTTAGTGTATATTGACGCATGCCTATTGACTTCAGCAAGGTTTTATGCCAACTCATACGACCCAAAGATCTCTTCAGGATACAGATCCTCCCCAGTAATCTCTCTCGTCATAGAGTCTCACTGTTAAGCTGTGACACTGGGAGATGTCCAAGAGAAGTTCATAGCAGACAGATCACAAATGAAGCCTCTAAAAACACACCATAAAGCAGAATTGAAAGAAAATATTACCTTTGCTTTTCTTACAGAACCAGATTTCTTAAATACTGGGTAACATAACAGATAAGCAACTTCTTCATGTAAAAGAGTGCAGGACAAAAACAGACAAGGATTTTCATCCCACCAAGCCCTCTGAAGTTTATCTTCCTACGCAAGAATACTGTTTGTACTACAGTAGCTGAATTCTTTCTGCAGAGTTTTGAAGTTATGCTAACTCTGCATGCTGATGCTTAGAAAAGGAAACATAAAACTCCCCATGGGACTGATGTTAGCATGGGGTATCATTTCACAAATTTAAAATGAGAACCAGTGCAAGACTAGTTCATAAAAATGTTAAATCATTTGAACAACAGTGAATTTATATGTCTTTAAACAGCATTTTAACTATTTCAAAGTACAGAGTCTTACAGGAAGAATGTAAAACTTTTTTTTTTTTTTTCATTCAATTTATTTAGCTTTCCCCCAATGTCTGTTATCTGGTATTTCCTGGTCCCTGAATCAGATATTCCATATATCATCAGGTCTCCAAAAAAAAACCCTCAAAAATTTAGCAGGAAGTCCCTGTAATGCTATATTCTTACCTTCAAACAAACTAGAGTGGAAAAGAATGCAATTACTCTTTCCTATTTTTTTTTTTCTTTCCAAAAACTTCATTATCTGGGACCAAGAAAATTGTTTTTTGAAAGAAAAACATGGGCTTCAAGTAAAAATTTCAGTCACACTATAGTTTCAGAAAAAAAACTCATAATCATAAGACTTTTTCTCTTTATTGAGGTGACAGGACATGACAGTACCTGAAGGTGAGAATCATTTTTAAAACTTGACTTACTATAAATAGCTTATTATAACTTCCAGTGCATCCTCCATAATGAGGCCTTGCTCTTGCAGTACCTGTTCACAATGCAAAGCTAATAAAAGCAATTGTTTGCAGGATTGGGACCTAAATTCTTCCAATAATTTTTTTGTACTGTTAGTTACATTCATGTTTACGTCCTTATATCAGAAAGGTGTTCAGAACCTAGTAGTAAGAAAAAGAGGAAAAATGCACACAAAATTGTTGTTTATGCATACCATAACAGCAGCTGCTAAATTTAACTGTACATTGATAAATTCTGTACGTACCGGTGAAAATTAGAAACACAAGCAATCCAGAACGAAGTAACTGTATCTCTGGCAAAAGCGTTTAAGCCACCCATGACGGACCAGTAAGTATTCAAGAAGTGTTGTCTTTTGAATTAAATATATTTTTTTTTAAAAACAGCTTTTTGCTTGAAGAAAATTGTAGAATTCTTAATAGAAAAATCCCCTTCACCTTGCTCACATGGATGCTCATTACTTGAGCACACCTTCGATTTTTTTAAACTGCCTCTTCATTCTACCTCTTCTCACTAACTAAAGTTGGCAAACACAATACCTAAAACTAAGATGGAAGCTGCTACCTCATTTCTGTCATCTTCTTGTCATCAGTCTGTGACTCCCAGGTTTTGCACAGGTTCAGCAACAGTGCAGAGCTGTACAGTACGAACAGGAGACTTGCCAGGTAGTGTGGCACTCCTGCCACAATAATAGACCATGCTTGATGCACAGCCTACAGTGAGCTACAGGCTTCTCTCCTTTGAGAGGCAATTATCATCTGTAGATCACCACAAAGAACTGAAGAAATATTCCAATTCCTTTTTCTCATCTAAAATAGATTGCTGCACTACACAGAACTGGGGGAATGAAGCAACAGCATTCAGGATCTTCAGGATACAGGGACTTATTCTTCTGTTTAGCTTGCAAAGAAGGCAAGAAAAGGTAAGGGTCATTGCTCTCCACTCTTTATTTGCACCTGTAAAGGAGCAGGAAATATTTTTGGACTCGCATTCAAGATATAAATATTTGTAACTTTTAAATTGTACAGTCCTCCTGAAAGGTAAAATATATTTTTCTGTAGCACAAGAAAAATTAAGTTATTTAATTATAATTGTTAAAATTTTACAGTGGAATCCCTTGCCTGACATAGCTAATTTCATTGTACACTGTTGGGTTTTTTTCAAATGTAAATTGTAAAACTCTTGTCTGAATCTTTCTATATGGTGATGAACAGTCTTGTTTGCAGTCTGCCAACAGGAAGGATTTAAGTATGGCTCTACTCTAAACCTTAACAGAAAAGTGCTTGCGATTTTCCCCATTGCTGAGGGGACATCTTAATTCAATGATTTAGTGATGAAAGACATGCCTATGAAACAACACAGCACAGTGACCAGTATAAAAATCATACAAGCCAGCATGGCAACATTCTTGCTGGTGGGTGTGTAGGGGGGAAGCAGCTGGAAGACTTCCACTGCCCACGGCCATCACGGCTACCCAGGGTGTTTCTTCATGGCACCACATAAGGCTGTGCTTTGCAGGCAGGTAATCACAGCCTTGTCCCCTCACACTGGTGAAGAACACAAAAACTCTTGTTTTGAGCTCAAGCTATCCCCAAAGCCAAGCAAGAAGATCGATTTTGTTCCTTAATGCCCACCAAACATTTCTTGACAACCTCGCAATAAGTAAAAGCTGGATCAAACATTAAAGTCAGTGGGGTTATCCAGATGTAATTGTAACATAATACATCATTCTCAGTAGCACGTGAAATGTAAAGCCTACATTTCAATCTAAAGCCAGGCCTTACTTACAGAGCTGGTAGATGTTTGTGTGTGCATGTGCATGTGCATGTATGGTGGAGTGCACACGTGTTTTGGGGGGTGGTGTTTCTGAATGGATGTGGGTGTGCATGTAGGGTGGGTCTGTGTGTAGGAGGATATGTGCACAGGGATATAGGTGAGTGGGTATTTGCAGATATGTGTGTGCAAGTATGTGTGGATATAGGGGCATATGGGTATAAGGGTGTACATGTCTAACTGTGTGCAGGTGCATGCGTGTGTCGAGGGATGTATAGGAGCATGTCTGTGTAGACGCATATGTATGAAAGTCCATGTGGGTTTGTACGAGTGCATGATGGGGTTTGTGTACAGTTGTGCACGTGTGCATAGCAGTTATGTGTAGGTGCATGCATGTGGAGTGTGTAGGGGGTGTGTGTGCAGAGGTCTGTGTTTCTATGTCTGCCTAGGGGTGTGTAGCACAGTACGTAGGTGTGTGTGCAGGTGCGGGATGTCATAGGGAGGTGTATAGGGATGTTTGGTTGTGTAGGGGTTTGTTTATGCTGATGGATGTCCATAGGTAAGAGTGTGGGGTGTGGGGGGTGCATGTGCACACAACATAATCCAAGCATATGTAACATAGTATTTAATAGAATAGAGATTTTCCAATACAGAAGTCCATTTTCAAATAATCACTTTTGACAGAACTTAATACTGACTTACACTTAAAGGTAATTTAGTTTGCTGTGATTTTTGTGACTTTTACTTTACCACAATTGGTTAGAATTAAATATGCATTTGGAGAAGGGATGAGTATACAGGCTGAGTATTCACAGATTATCCATTGATGTTGATTTATTTAATTTCACAAAGAAACTGTGAGCAGCTAATTTCTTTGAGAGACTTCATAGCCCTGGAGTCTCAAGTTTAGTGTCTTGCATCAGTCTTGGATTTATCCAGAAACAGGTTCCTCTACATTTTCCAGCACCGATATAATTTTATAACTCAGCATTTTTTAATATATTACCATGTGCAAGGGAGAAGTGTCTTCTAAGAAGCTGTTATCTTGTGCCTTGTATTTCAATTTATTAGACTGCCATCTATCATGTAACTGAGACCTTGCTACAAAATACATTAAACTAAGCCGAAGTTTTCATAGGTATTCTCTTTAGTAAGCAATAAAAGAAATATCTGGATTTGAATTCACTTGATGTTACAATTAATCCTCATTTCTAGGCTTTAAACATATCATATTTTTAAAAAATCATCCACCCAAAGCCTTCTCTCTTCAGGGAGAAACTACAATATTTCAGCACAGAAGGGAAATGAGAGTATGGAAGCAGGACTTTAGCAAAGGGTGTTATCTGTGTATTCAAGAAAAGAGACAGAGAAAGACAACTTTGAAGGCAGCACTGCTCCTAAGGCCAATATTTTTCAAGGGGTAGAAAATCAGAGATCTGAAACTGGAGATGCGTTTCTAAAAATATGTCTGTAAGACCCTCAGCATGGTATGAGAGGTGAGCATAGGAGCTAGCCTGTAACTCTCAGCAGCTCGCTCTACTTCCATTACTTTGGGAGCTATCAGAACACATATACATCTTAACCAAAAAGTGCAAGGAATTATTGACCTGAGTGACAGGGCAGAAAATTGACCCTGTCTTGCTTTATCCCCTAAATGTTTTCAGTTGTCAGGCAGTTCCTATTAAATAATAAGGACAAGGACAGGATGTTTACCACAGAACACCTCTAGCCACTTCAACTAGGGTTACTTCATAGCATTACCTCAAGGAGCTCCCAGTGCAAAAAGTTCTACCCTGCCAGAAGTATGGTGCTGTGAAACGTCCACACTATGCAAGCTCCAGCAGCTCTCTAATAAAGTCACAGGAATGGCACGCTCTTTTATACATGTCCCATCTAGACCCAAGCGGTACTAACCAGCCAGTCTTCTCTTCCCATGTTGCTGATTTTCTCAGTACTGAACAGTGGCAAGTATTGCAAAGTAAATCCTGCTCTCATATTATATTTTGCCTTATATTGAGGATCATGGATCTGATATCCTGACTTGAAGCAAAGGCTTACTAAGGATTATTTTTCTTAATTGACACCCAACATTCACAAGGGTTTGTTTGATGATGAACAAGGAAATGAAGCAATGAAATAGCTGTAACACAATTTTGGTGAGAAAAAAAACCCAAAAAAACAGATTGATAAGATAAGAACATTCCAGACCTTCTTAATCACTAATAAAGAAGGAAAGAGCAGATAAGCATCACTTCTCCCTTTCACGAATGTGTTTCCCTAGACAAACACTGTTTGTGAGGTGGTTCCCAAGTTTGAGGAGAAAGAATTGGTAACTTCAACAGGAATACAAAGAACCACTCTTTCTTCTTGCCAGAATGCTCTTCTCCCTCAGCCCATGAATGAACAGTTATGATCAGTGTTAATAGATGAATTATTTACAGTGAAGAGTAACAGATTTACCACTACAAAAAGAATACCACTAGATAACGCTGCAGCTCCTTTCATGTGGAAAGCAGGTAGTAATTGCATACCCACAGAATTTTTTCATCATAAAGTGAAATTAAGGGTCAAGTTAGACATGAGGACATAAAATTTTTAAACAACAAAAACTGCTATCTTTCTGAAAGCACTTATTCCATCAAATTTTACATCCAGACATTGTTGAGAAGAATACTTTTTGTTTTCCTCACCACTCTGATACGCACCATGCAGCTCCTGACATGCTCTATGTTTGTTGTGGAAGAACCTAAAACATGTTAGATGTTTTTCAGTCAGAATGGAAAACTACAAATTTTTGTGCTGAGGGCTATAACTAAGACTTATTGTTGAACCCACCCAAAACCCATGCACTTATCACCACTGAGGCACTGCTCAGGTACACTCTAAGAAGAAAGGCCAAGCTGTGTCAAACTAAGTATCCACCTCCTTGAGTACCCAGTCTCCCATGGTGGTCTATGGAAGTTGTCTTGAAAAGTGCATTAAAAAATGAAGGGGAGTTTATAATGGTGTCTCCAGTATATTCTCACACCTTTTAGCTGCCTGCAGCTGAAGGGCTTCCTGAGCTAAAGGTGGTTTCTTAGTGTTTAACAACTTCTAGAAATTCTAATGAACCCTTAATGTGAAGACCTGGAACAAGATGTACAACTTACTGCACTTAACATCTTTGATAGAAAATTGATAACAAAAACATGAAAACATACAATGGACTACATTGCATCAGATCAAAGGACCATTTAGCCCAGTGTCCTGTCTCTAAGAACGGCCAAAACCAGATTAATTGACACTTTCCCCTTAATAGTCTTCCAGCCTCAAAATGTTTTCAGGCTCAGGATGTTCCCTTGGTGGATGTATGCTCAGTAACCCTCAACAGATTTCTCTTCCATGACCTTGACCGAAGCTCCACTTGAAACTATATTTTGGCAGCCAATATCCTCAACATCCTTTGGCAGCTGGTTGCACACCTCTATTGCCAGATGCATGAAGACTCACCTCCTACTTGGTAGGAGCTGGTTCCTAACAGCTTTATTTGATGCCTCGTAGATATTCTGAGCCTGGAATGAACTATACTACTTCACGTTTCTTTAAAAAGTGAAATGTAGATACAAAGAATATCTTTCAGGCAGAAAAATGAAATTTAACAAAGTGCATATATCAAAATATGTCATTTTTATACTATAATTATAGAAATCATACCTGTAACTTGTTTTTGTAAATGAAATATTCACAAATATCATGTTCTCAAAAAAAGAGGTGTATAAAAGAACAAGACCATGCTACTTTTGCTACATGCTCTATAACAGCACTTCCCTAAAACTAAAGAGAAGGTGAGGTGTCTTTGTGTGCTCTGAAGTGAAAACTAGATTAACTTCTGTTTCAGCAGAGAGGAAAACCTAATGACTAAATCCTGGGCAGAGAGTCAAAAAATACATTAAAATACAGATGCAGAAAACACATACTGTACAGTATCCTGATGATATCCATACTTCTCAAGAGCAAGGCATACCTCAAAGCCCATAATGATTCAAATATGGAACAATAGCACTTAAAACTTTAATGTAATAAAATATCAAGTAATTTTTAGGAAAAAAACAGAAACAAATCTCCCCCCCCCTTTGGGCTGATTCCTGGCGCCACTGGTTGAGCAAGGAACCACAAGCATAGCATATTTACAGCAAGCTTTCCAGATTGCACTGCAAGAGCCAAGAACCTTCTCTGTAAACTGAGGCCTCAATCCACCCCACACACTTCACTTTGCAGCTATGTGCATTTAATAAAGCTTCACATTCACATTTTTATTTTTCTCATTACATTGTTTATATTACTCTGCATTAATTTCCTCTTTGTAAAATCCCCTAAACTCCTCATAAAACTGCCTTAAAAAGAGGTAAAATGATCCGGCTTGGAGCTCAAGGAAGAGAAATGGGGCCATTTTTCACTAAAGATGTAAAGAACAGAAAAGAAAAATAATGTTTCACTGATTGCTGTATAAGGCCTGCCAGCAGATACAATTCAGGACTCTTGCATCCCATGATTTGTCCCAAAATGGTACAGGATGGTGTTTGAGAGAAGGCACCTATAGTTATATTTTAAAAGGTATTTCTGAGCATAGAAATACAGGTATGCATAATCCTCGTGAAAGTTAAGTGGGAACAGGGAAACCATATACAACCAAATTTTGATAAACCTCACAGGTTTGAAAATCAAGTCAGACATCATGAGTTGCCTTGGTAGCTATGAAGATATATCCCTATGCAACCTGACACAAAGACAGAATCACTCACATGAAAAATGAGGTAAGGTGTAAACAAGTAACATGTTGAAAAATAACTGTCACAATCCAAAAATCAAGAGGAAAAACCTTAAGACTTAGATTTATCATAAAGGAATATACAGGCAACAGAGATGACTGTTTTCAAACAGCTATTCCATATTGAGATTTATCCTTAATTCCCTATTTTCATAAATCTTCTCTAGTTTAAAAAAAAAAAAAAAAAAAGCTTATGCTGGTGACAAGCCCACTTGGCATGAGCTACTATAAATACTTCAAAGTTTCCATTTCTTTCTCTTTAAAAAAAACACAAATATAGTCCTTTTATGTTCCCATTTAAGTAATCACTTCCAGGTTCCATACAGACCCATCCCCATGAGTAAGACTTAAAGTCTGCTATTACAAGCAGAAAGGATAAAACTGCCCTTTGGCAGAAGTATTGTTTTTGTGTAGTTAGACTTTTGGATTTCTACTACTTCCCTTGCTGGCTTCCATTCTCCCACCCATCCTTACTTGCATACATATCGGACCTTTAACTTGTGCTGCCAGACAACCTCCCTCCAAAGAGTACATCAGGGGATAGAAAAAAGAGGAGTAAAAAAAAAATCAATTTTGCTTTCCACTGTTGTGTAACAAACAAGCCACAAAAGGACTTTGAGTCAGCAGAAAATAGTAGGCGAATTACTGTTTATTCCCCAGAAGTGTTCTATCTTCTGCCCAGAAGAGAAGCTAGGACACCCACTGGAGTTCTACCTACACTGCTCTGGCTTCACTGATTATCTTTGCTTAGCAAGTCACCGTATGCATTTCATGAGAGCACTTAAAATCATATCCCAGAAAACTGTTAATCAGAATATGGTTATTGAAAACTTGTCATAGAACACAAATCATTCAATCTGAACCACAGCAGATATTCAAAAGCCAATAATCACTGAAATAAATTATTATTAAAGCTCTAGCTTTTGCCTCCATGCTGGCTCACACCAAACTATGCTGTTGGATTCTTAAACCGTAATTGTTTTGCAGAAAACTAAGATAACATTAAAAAAAATTGACTGGAGTTCACTCTAGATTTGTAGCTGGTAATTTCAAAACTAATGATGTTGCACACCTTCACTTTTGAATAACCAATGGGACATATTCTACGGAGGCTTGAGTTCTAGCAGAGAGCACTCAGCAACTTCATGAAACTGGGTTCCTTTGAAGTGCCCCTAGTTGAGTATCGAAAATAACTAGATTTTTCAGTCAAAAAATTTTCTGAGGGTTGTAGGAGAGACAACAGGGAGGATAATAGGGCAACATGCCAAAGATCTGTCTATACAGAAATGTCAGAATCAAGGAGAATAAACAGGAAGACCTTTCAAGTCTTTAGAATCAACCAAAATTACCACTGAATCCACATCACAAAGACAGCACAAATCACAGGGCTGGAATTGGTGTGGAGAGATGCAAAGAACTTGCTGATGAAATAGAGCAGGGTGAAAAAAAGAGAGAAGGTCTTACACTGTAAATCAAGAATGCATACACTTGCTCTGAAGTTCAGGAACAGTCAAGAAGCAGACTTTTAAATATCTCTGAGCAAATATAAAATGTGAAAAGAGCAAGGACAATCCCATCTTATTGCAGACCTGCTATAGATCGCTTGATCAGAGGGAGAAAATGCATGATGTTTTTCCCTTAAGTAGCTAGTAGAGGCATCTAGGATAAAAGAGTTGACAGTAATGGGGACTTCACCAAGAAATCCGCAGGCGAGGAGGAGAAAAGGCAAATGGAATATATAGACAGTCCAACAAGATTTTTTAGAAGATTTCTTAGGTGAGGTTGATTTATACTTAACTTGAAGTAAAGGAGAGAGGAGTCAAGAAACAGAAGACAAATTAGTGGTCACAAACTGACATATTCTTTATTCTGTGGAAAACAAGAAACAGATAAAAAAAAAAAAACCAACCTTATACAATAAGGAATGTTGTATGCAGAAAGGGATACAATAACATGCTAAGTATACTGGTAAGCAGAGTGCCTGGGGATGAAAATCTTGAGTAAAAATAAGTGAAGAGAGAATTTGTCCCAACACAGAAGAAACAAGCACAGAAAGAGACCAATGCAGCTGTGTAAGGGCCTTTTTATAATCAGAAAATATAAAAGGAATTTTTAAAAAAAAAAAACCTAGAAATAAGGACCTGTGATGAATGATTAGTCATAGTATAGAGGAATTACAGAAACACATATGGGTAAAATCAGAAAGGCCAAAGTATGCAACGAGTTATAGCCAGCATGGATACAAAGGATAGTAAAAACATGTTCTCTATAAACCGTATGTTTAAAGAAAATATCAAAAGTAAGGTCCTTACTTAACTGGGAAAGAAAACAAACAAAAGAAGAAAGAGGCAGAAGTTGTTTTCTCAGACATGTTTTTAAAAACTGATTAACTGTGACTTGTGTTTTTAACAACGGAATATGATCATAAGCTTGAATAGAGGTAGAACAAGCAAATGCTATATAAATTGGAGTTATTATTCAGGTCATCATCAGGGTCTGATCTGTCATCCTCTGTTCCACCAAATTCCTCCCACAGACTCTTTCTCAAGGGCCCATCAGATGTGGGCAGTGTCCCCAGGTTCCCACCTCACACATGGATATGTAATCCCAAGGCAGGACCGCAACTGTGCATACAAGGTTAGATGACCAGCAGCTGTGTGTCTACAGGGTTATGCGGCTGTCAGAATTGGGGATGCATGTCTGAATGGCAGCCATGCAATATATCATAACTAGCTACAGCTTCTGATCTTCTCTTCAAAATAGGGAACTGTAACATAGGCAAACAGATCAGTTAGGTAGACTCACAACTAACCGAAAAACTGTCTGCCTGCAGAGTAATTCTCCACTGTCAAACCTCCAGTAGGATTTCACAGGTCTACTGTCTTGGATTTTATTCTATAAAATATTTTAATTAGTAATTTGAATGGTAGACTAGAGTTTAAGTATCAAACCTGTGAGTAACTCCCATGCAGGAGGTATCACAAGCATCCTGAGGAGGAGGCTCAGAGTCCAAAATGACATTCACGAACAGGAGGAAGAGTCTAACATCAAAAAAGATTAACTTTAAAACTGTCTGACATATGAAAAATTTAGTAACATTTAAAAACTACAATAGCACAAAATGAGGAAAAACTTCTCAGGCTGCAATACTGCAGAAAACCTTCTGGCTGCTGCAGACAATAAAAAAGAAGACTGTGGATGCTTAAGACTTAAAACCCAAGGAAATCTTACTGGAGCTATCATTCTGAGATACCAGAGAGGATTATTTTGCTCTACTAGATGTTGATGAGGACTGGAAATAATTATTCTGCTGATTAAGTGCCAAGGTCTTTGTCCAACTTTGGGCACCACTGAAAAAACTATGATCAACAGACAGCTCCAAAAGCAACAAGAAACATGAGTCATAAAGAAAAATCGCACAACCAGGTTTAAGCGTAAAAAGGCATAGGTAAGCATTTGTCCAATGTATAAAAGGTTGTTATAAAGAGGACAGAGAGCATCTGTTTTAATTTCTACTATGTGAAGAAGGAGGAGAAATCAACTTAATTTGCAGCCTGGAGGATTTGAGTTAGAAACCAGGAGAGCATATCTTATTTTGAGGATAGGTAAGCAAAGGAACACACAATATATTCACTGGAGATTTTAAGGAGCAGGATAAACATGTGTCAGGACTGGTTTGAAGTACACATAGCCTGCTTTAGAGCATGAGCTTGAACAGCATCACCTCTTCTTTGTTTTAAATTTAAATTTTTCCCTAAACCTTTAATTATTTCATTGTGGTTTTTATTCTACAATTGAAATATCTGTGAGGAACTGACACTATTTTTGTTTTGTTTTAAAAGATGGTGTTTATGCACCTAATATTTTAAAAGTTCCTTCCTAGAAAATTCCTAGATAATTATTGTACCAACCTTCTCTTCCCAAATACAAGCTTGATAGACATGAAATAGCTACTGACATTTGTCTTGAAATTGGTGGAAGAGGAAGGAGAAAAGACATAGGTAAAACTTGCTGGACACAAAATAGCCATCTCCTGGGCAAAGGAAAAGGCAAAACAAAGACAACAGACAGAGTAGGGGTCAGCTATGGCTAATTTGAGGGACCCATGTGTCCTGGTTTCAGCTGGGATAGAGTTAATTGAGCTAGGTATGAGAAGAATGTTGATAATGCACGGATGTTTTCAGTTGTTGCTAAGTAATGTTCAGTCTAAAGTCAAGGTTTTTCAGCCTTTGATGCCCAGCCAGCAAGAAAGCTGCAGGGGCACAAGAAGCTGGGAGGGAACACAGTCAGGGCAGCTGACCTAAAGTGGCCAACGGAGTATTCCATACCATATGACGTTTTAGGAACTGGGACAGGGACATCGCTGCTCGGGGACTTCCGGGTGCGTCGGTCGGTGGGTGGTGAGCAATTGCATTGTGCATCACTTGTATATTCCAACCCTTTTATTATTACTGTTGTCATTTCATTAGTGTTATCATTATCATTATTAGTTTCTTCTTTTCTGTTCTATTAAACCGTTCTTATCTCAACCCACGAGTTTTAGTTCTTTTCCCGATTTTCTCCCCCATCCCACTGGGTGTGAGGGGGGAGTGGGTGAGCGGCTGCGTGGTGCTTAGTTGCTGGCTGGGGTTAAACCACAACACCATGGTACTGGCAGGTCTGAGGTACCACTCCCCAGGTCCTGTAGGAAAGCACTCACACAGATTAATATTTCATTCAAAGGACACAAGTAAAGGAATTAGTAAAAGCTTCTTCGTGTGGCCTAAGCAGACATGAAGCACTTAAAAACAACAGAACAAGTAAGAAGAACCTGGAATTCATCTTTTTCATGTTTGAAGCCAATAACCTTCTTCTAAAGCCCTTCCTGATTTAACATGCTTGAATTTGGCTTTAATAGCTGTTAAAGAGGTGCTGTCAAGAGGTATTTTTTCCAGTAAGCAATACTCAGTTGTCTCTTCCACTCCCTCTCCCTACCTAAAAGAGCAAAAGTAATATGCAACTGTCGCCTCTAGACACCCACTGAGCCTAGATTAGGCCTGAAGTCATACTGGCAGTAGATGAAAGTAAATTCAGATCACAGTCCAGAGGGTGATTTAATCTGGGAGAAGGGAGAGGAGATAAGTGGGCGTGTTAATTCCTGAACTTAAGTTTTTTCTGTTCATCTTTGCACTGGAAAAGAGGTGAAGCTGGAAATCTTTTAAACATGGGTGAATATACTGCAAAACAGGTTTAAGCACGTGAGCCAGCTTTCAGAAAAGGCATTCAGTCATAAACTGCAGGCTTGCATACACTGCAGAAAAGTGAAAACACCACCAAGTCTCTTCTTATCAGAAAATGTAGAGGTGGAATATTACTGTCTCTAATATTTTGCAGAATTTTTCCACTAGCAAATACAAATGATTGACCAAGATAATGCAACTAATAGTAGTAAACCAGAAATATAATACGTGTGTTTTTCTTCTGTGTAAGTGTTTATAAATTTGGAATGAGTTATATAATTAAATAGCCAAATATTAACATCTAAAGATACTTAACCTGTACTTACATTAATAAGCATCACTCTGGTGTTCTGGTTCCCTCCCCAATAAACGTTAAACGTGAATAAATTAACTTTGACTGTAGCAAAAATTCTGTGGTCATTACATAGGCATTATCCTCAAAAAGATAGTTAGACCTGTGTCTGTTTCAATTCTGTCCTTTCATTGTGTTAACAGAAGTGCTCTTTTGCCAGTACTGTTCTACCAAAACTGTTTTGTAGATCAGATTCCTTCACAATCTAGTTTAATACCTCAATATGTTCCATACTAGTAACAAAATACATCACTAATTGCAAAAAAAAAAAAAAAAAAAAAAAAGCAAAGGAAAAAAAAAGCCCCAGAAGGTAAATCAGCTCATTTCAGTGTTTCTGCACTGAAACTAGCTTTAGGAGATTTTCAGCTAAAATTATTAATCTCATCTAAACCTCCACTAAAAATTTGCTATGCTGCTACTTAACCTTAGGAAGTTTCTTCTAAGTGATCCAAACATAAAGAAATCCATACACTCTCTGTGCTTCCACAGCACACTTTCTGCACATCTAATTGATCGTTGGGTGGTCCAGCTACATGACAGTATATTCCACAACTGTCTGGAAGGTGGACAGCCAGAATGGGGAGGATGTGACCTGACCCCCACTATTCACTATTTATTATACTATTTATTTCTTTTGGTTGCTGACATACCTTTTGTGATGTTTTCCAATAGTTTTCTTTGGAAACAACTGAGATTTCTGAAGAGAGCACAGACCTCAATCTGAAAACACTTCATGGAATCATATCCATGTCTAAGAAACACAGACTGAAAAACAAACCTTGCATGAATCTGAGGATAGGAAACATTTTTCCCCAAAAAAACCTTTTTATTATTCTCATATGATGAGCTACCCACCCTTCATCCACTTTAAATTTACCAGTAGAATTTCAGTACAGGTCTCATTTATCACGAAGAAAAAGTTCAGTAGGAAAATGACACTATTCACCAGGGGTGCGGTGCATATACACCTGTCTGTGTGTGTGTGCATTACATGGAAACAATCATTATGTTTTGCTTTGTTTCAAGTTTCTGGCTTTTAGCCCGAATTTTCTCCCCACCTGATTTGTCAAAGTGGGTAACTATCTCACTTCCATGAACACTTAATAAACATTAGAATAATTACTTTCTGCAGTGTGGGTTCCCTGAAATGATGACACACACTTCTCCCTCTCCCAAAAAGAATCCATTACTTATCTGATCATTTTGTCTGCTTACAGCTGATAGCATCATGTAGTTCCAGTTCCGAACCACAGAGCCCCTGCTAGATAGCTTGTAGGTGTAATTCCCTTCTTAATAAAGAAATTAACTCTGCAGACTGGCTATGCATTGCAAAAAAGCAGAGCAAGCTGTTTTTTCTTAAAGTTGCCTCTACATTTACCACCCATAGGTTTTTAGCTTTCTCATCTTCTAATATTGTGAAGATGAAAAAGGTTACTAAGCATTTCCACTGCAGTAGTTATGCTATAAAAGAAGGAAGCCAATATAAGAACATAAACAAGCAATCTAACCTTAAAAACCCACATTCTTCAGCCAAACTCTATCTAATCCTAAACCCATGCACAGTCACATTACCGCTGTTGTTAGGCAGCAAAGCTGCTGTGCACTGTCCTCAGGGCTAAAGTTGTGTCTCATCTCTGCTGCTCAGGCTTGTCTTGCCTTGGCTTCTGTAGCCCCCCCAAGATGGGTAGGGGCTGAAGCCAGCTATGTCTCACCAGAAGTGATTCCCCTCTCTGCAGCAAAGAGCCAGAGAAGTGAAGAAGACATTGGACAGGTTTTCCACTCCTGGCAGTGAACAACTGAAATGTAGGTTTATGCTGAACTGTGGAATCCCATGGCCCATGGGAGAGAAAGCATATCCCAAAGACTCTAGCAGAACATCTAGGGGAAGAAGACAACTTTTTCCCCTTTGTTCACAAGGGAATCAGTCACTTGGGAATGGAAGCCAGTGAACAAGAGATATGGGAGGAGGAAAAGAAGGAGTAAGACTTATTTTCCTATCCACCTTCCTATCCGTTCCTTCCAGAAACTCATTCACCTCTGGACAAAAGGTTTCATAGGATAGCAGGTTTTTTCATGTGTATTATGAAAAGTCTGAATTGTATTTCCAATTACTAATTTTGTCCTCATTTCCATGTCAAATAATCCTGAACTCCAGGGGAAAGAAGGTAGTTATCTTCCTACCTGGCCCAGAACAGAACCAAGATCCTTCTTTCTTTTTCATTTTTCTTTTTTTTAAGAGACTTCTGTGTTTACACAGATAGACGAGCCAAAGATAAGCCAAAAGAAGGGGTTTTTTCCCCCAAAACTGACTTATTTTATTGTATCTGATCATGACAGTGACTAAGAAAACACATTCAAAAAGAAACCCGAAACCCTTAATTCGAACATGTAAAGATAAACATCACCAGCAAGATACTATCTTTCATTGCTGAAGAACTACTACCAGTTATATCCAAATATGACCACAGTGGCCCTCTATGGGTCAGAGTTCCTTTGATGTTGATGGAAACCTGCTTTTCAATTAATTCATAGGAAGGGAAGCACACATATTTCCATTGCAACTCCCAAGCTAAAATCTCACGGTAGTATATAAACTCTCTACTAAATGTGGAACAGATAAGCTTTAAAAGAAAGTAATTTATATCATGGAATCTTTTAGTAAAATTGGGAACTAATGTTGGTTTACCACCTGTCACTCTCCATTAATGATGATACTTGAGTATGGATATTAAAATTGTGCATATGCTGAGAGCGTAAAAAAAAAAAAACCAAAGAAAAAGTACTCTTTGATGATAGAGCTCTTACAAAAATCTCATGATACTTCTGATCTGTAAATTTTGAAAGAGCAAGTTAACAAGAACAACAAATCATCAATGGACCAACTTAAAAAAAAAAAGTTGGAACTTAAGAACAGGTTTGCTTAAGTCTTCCCATTTTTATACTAATTATTGTTCTAGTCTGAGCAGCTTCACAAGAGGCATCACTGCATTCCAGGATTATTGCCTCAATGATTTACAAAGCAATGTGCTTGGTTTACTTTCCAGCTCTGCAAATTTGACTTGGAACCCAATCGTCAAGCTGAGACACTTCCTCCCTGTGGAAAAATCAAGAATAAAGATAAGCAAAATTCTGCCATACATGATACTTCAGAAAATCTATCATGTCCATCAGCATAGCAGAGATTGGACTGCTGGCTTGTCAGTAAACCAGTTGAAAGATGAACCGTAAGGAAGAAAGATAAAATCAGCTCAGATGGATAACAGGATTACAAGTTTAGCATTTTATCACTATAATTGTGTATATTTTAGTGTGCTAGATATCTTATAGCTTTAGCTGAAACATCACCATCTCCATCCAGCTCTTCACTTAAGCTCATGAGTGTAACTCTTGTATTTCATAGCTCAACTAGAGACAGTGACATGATTACAAATTGCTTGTAGGACACTGTGCAAAGCCAGACAAGTTTGCTCAAACTGACTGTACTAGAAATATATGCTAAACTGGCTGACTTCAGACAGAAGAGATAGGCAATGTTGACATGTTCAGTTCGCTGAATTTCCCTGACAGAAGATGACTGCAGGTACAGTATATGGTGCAGATAGATAAATTCTTCCTTAGTGTGAAAAATATAGAAAACACTGTGCTTAATAAAGAAAATTTCCATCCCCCTTGCTGCCGTAGAGAATTAAAAAAAAAAAGGTCTTGACACCTGTGAATTTTTTGCATTTTATACTATTCCAGGCTGATAGCTTGGAAATTGATGTGCAACATCTGCTTGGCTATCAGCATAAATACCAAATAAACTGGGCCAACTGAAAAAAAGAATTGCTGTTTTCCTGCCTTGATAACATTTCTATATTAGTGAGAACAAGAGTAAATACTAAATAAAATCTATCTTTTTTTTTTTATTACTAGCCAGCAGATTTTTCCCAACCTAAAACCAGTATGCTAGCACTGTTCAGTATTGCACCTTTTTTTCTCTAGTTACCTAGCTAACCAGCTGGCTAAACACAGTTGTCTGCCTAAGTGGAAACACAGTTAAAGAGCTTTCCTAACACACGAAAGACAAGAAGATGAGACTGTCCCCTTCCGTGGTCAGAAGAGATGGTTGTCTCTCCCTCAAGTACCTCTGATGTTAAATTTCTGAGATGAGATGGCAGCTGAGCAACAGCAGTTAAATCCTTGTATGTCCAACCGGATCAGTCCATCTTACTTCCAAACAACACTCAGCCATATAACTTCTCAGGAACAATTTGAATTTAAAGTAGTAGTAATTTGCTACTATTGTGACATGAAGAAAAGACCAGATGTATCAAGAGTCTTTCCTCTGAAGCTGAAGATACAGCTTCTGAAATACTGAGGAAAATATTATATAATGTGTCTGACCCCGGCTTTTTGGACAAACTTTCCTGATATGGTCATGAATAATGAACCGGAATGTTCCTTTGTTGTAGGTGTATCAAGTGTCTACAAAAGAGTACAAAGGGCAACAACCAAGAGAAAACTATCAACAGGGGTTCTCACAATTGGACTTCTACTACTTGTACTTCAGATGCTTAAAAATTAAAGCCCACATCACAACCCAGATTGGCAAATTAATGACTAGAAACTTAGCTTATTATTTCTTAAAGTAATTTTAAGGTAATGTTTACAATATGCTCTTGGACTCAGTCTGTAATTTCTGATGATAAATTAGCTCATATTATGTCGAGAAACACTGTGTAATTGTCATCACAGCATTAGGAGTTGATAAAACCCTGATATAGACTAACAATCCTCTACGGCCTGGGCCAGAATGCTTCTAACACTGGATGTAAAGAGAGAGAGAGAGAGAGAGAGAGAGATTATGTGTACCAGATGTATTTATTTGTATTTATATTTCCATGTACTATAAGTACAAAGAATGCAGCCAAATCTGCATACAAAAATACTTTAAAATCTGTAATTTATTCATATTTTCTCTGATTTGATATTTGGAAACAGTTTTTCTTGGGTAGAACTAGAAACTTATTTCAAACTTTAAAGAACAGCAGGACACAAGATTTGTTTAAGTTACTGTAACAAATCATGACCAACCACAAACGTTCTGTTATAGTTTGTCAGATTAAAAGTGAATATACTATTTTGCCAGAAAGACTGAATAATCCAACAGTGATTGGCTTACATTTTCTTTTCACTTTTAATGTCTTTATAAATTTCTACCCAGCGTATTACTGCCTGAAAGTAACTTCAAATAGGTGAAAGCTGACAAGTGGAGTTTTCTCTGCCAGAAGTATACATTAAAAAAAAATTTTTTTGCAAGCATGCTATGCTATTTAAAATGAGACTCTAAGGCACCACAAGAAGAAACCCTTTATAAATCAAGGGCACACTGTATACAGTAATTCACTTACAGTGCTGAAGAGAGATGTTGTTAAAATCTACTAATCCATTTTTGGCATGAACTGCAAACAGGCAAGATAGTTTACAAATACAGGTTATAAGCACTGTTGCTAGAGCTGCGACTCCTGTGATCTCAGGCAAACTCTGAAGCATATTGCTTCCTTTCTGAAAAACTAAATACATTTCCTCCCCCCACACACCCTTAGCTCTGGACAGTTGAATCATTCTCACAGCAGATAAATCTTTCTGACTGCTGATTATTCTGACGGGGGCGGTGGGGGGAGGCACTGTGTGTGACAGGGTCCCTTTTGTTTCATTACAGGCACAACAATCTGTTTTCCATTGAACAGAGGTTTTAGTTCTCCCTCTACAACATTTTTTCTTTAATTATGATAAAAGACAGTAACTTAATCAGGCATAAATCCTGTTCAAGCGAATATAAGAAAATAAAGGGGTTAACTTCAGAGGCAAGAAGTTAGACATGTGACTTCTTAATTACAACTCTAGATAATACACCACTAAAGCACTGACAAGTGAAAAATTGTTTGTTCCTCAGATTTGCACTAGTATCACTAGAAAAATTAATTAAAGAAACCCACAATCATTTTTATTTTGATTAACATGCTTTACCTAAAATGCAACTATTAAGTTATAAAACAATCTTGACTGTACTCCAATAGCAGAGCCATATGCACAGCTGCTCCTAGAGAAAAACTTTTTCTTTGTAATATGCTATTTATTTCAGAAACTCCGGAGACCAGCACCCCAATTTGCCAAATAAGCTGGGAAAAAATTAAGAGGTTGGGACTCATACCAGGAGGGAAAGATACTACCTTCATAGTTGGGCTAACTGACACATGTAATACAGGCAAGACGTATATGAAGACTAGGATCAGCATCCTCGGAGTACAATCAGTATTCTCACTCATTGCCAAGTCCAAGAACTGGCACAGCAAATGGAAGTTTTAACTCGATTTAGTTGTTGGAACCAAAACTCACCTTGACCAGCTAAACTGCAACAGAACTGGTCGGTATTCACACAGAAACAACCGTCAGTCACTCTTTAAGCTGTGAATAGGCTGTCTGTATTTTAACACACTTCAATGAAGCATGTTCAAGCAGGACACCACCTCCACCCATCTTCTCAAGAAGCCAATATGCCAATATCACAAATGACTCACCTCTTAGAAAGCTGGAAATGGTGGAAGAAGAGGGAGAACATGGTCTCAGTGAAGCAAAGTGAGAGGGTGCACCAGCAGAGTTGTGTGCAAGGGAGCCTAGAGGTAGGGGCAGGCAAGCACGAGTTATGAGAAGGACGTGGAGAGATCACAGTATGACAGACTAGGGAGTTAAGTTATCTTTGCGATGGAGGCATGAGATGTTGTTAGGCATGGGGGAAGAAGACAAGGGAAAGAAATTTGAGGGCTGAAATTTGAGAGTCACTGGAAACATGGATAGGGTATGCAGAATGTATTCTAACTGAACAGGCATTGAACCTTACTGAGCAGAAAAGGCCAGAGGCAGTTCAGTAGTCCTGCGGACAAGTGAAACACCATGGGTCATGCCCACATACCTGCAATCTCTTCTCTCACCCCCAAAGAGGCTGCCCATACCGAAGCTAACCCTGGGAAAAGCCTTGTCACATGCTCCTCCCTCACATTATATTCCTGCACTGCCAGAGTTAGACCTACAGGCTAAAACTATGGCACATAGTATGCTCCTTAATAAAGTGCAGCCAGCTGCAGGCTGGCATCCAAGCTTCAACCTAGATCCTGTTTTATTTATGGTAAGTATGTAGCCCAAACTGCTGAAGTGAAAAGACGATGGACATTGGGGAAAGACAACAGGAACAAAAATTCGGCATTAAAGACAACCTAGGGGAGTCACAGGGAGTCCCCTAAATGTGGAGGAATGCGAGGATCAGATACAAAGATCTTGGTGGGCAGAATAGGTGGATTGCATAGGTTTATGCAATAAGGACAGTGTGCAGACCCTGTGAAGTACACAAGTGCTCCATTCTTCCCATAAGTAGCAGTAGCTGCCACTACCAGTGACAAGGTCCATCAATCATCACACTGAGCTTCCCCACTGAGTCTTTTAAGACGTGTCAGGTTTGTAGTTAATACCTTCTTTGCATAACTAGCACCAAGGTAGTAGTTTTTAAGACTACGATGTCACTATATGAAAAAGATAGGTTTGGTTAATTGGTTAAAGACATTTCTTTGGTTGCTTAAGTTAAAGACATTTCTCAAAGCTGCATAAAATGTTGAACATTCAAAACTACAGATGTCAAAAGGAAGAGAAATCCCTTGGGGCTTTTTTTTTTCCGGCCAGTCTGGAGTACATTATTTCAGGGCAGCATGGAATTGCCTCTGGCTATAGTTACAGAGTAGACTTTAAATGAAAACTGGTGTTGGTCTGCATAATATTTTGTGCACCTGGGGAAAATATTTATCCAAGCAACAGCCAGATCTGTGGCCACCAAACACGTTGAGGACTCACTTGCATTATGTTCAATGGAATCTTTGAAAGTACCAGCACACACTTACTGTATTTAGGCTAGCTTCTTCTTTTTAAAATTTATGAACAAAAGTTAGCAAAAATATAACATATTTAATTAGCAGTTAGGTTATTCACACAAGGTGGTCAAATCTGCTACACAGTTACTCTCATAGTTTGTATTTTCAATACAATTTTTACAATGACAGTTTAGGTTTACATGCATAACGCTTGTAATTAGTTTTTCCTTATTAGGCATTTAATAACTTTAAAATGTAAACATATACTTGGGGTTTTAATATCTTTAATATAAATCTACCCTTCTTAAAAGTCATATACCGACTTACTCATGCACACCAGTGTTTTTTCCAGAACAAGCATTCATGATATGCTATACCAGCTTTGCAGTAATTCAACTTCCAAATGCTGGACTTTCAGAGTGTGTGATGCTGTACAGAATCAAGAGTGGAACCAGCAATGCTTCCTTATCAGGAAAGCAGACATTTTAAAGTACCAACACTCTCTGTTTATATGGAAAGCTTAATATATAAACAAACATACATTCCTATGCTGCCATGCAGTCCCAACACCTCCCTGTTCATATTAGTGTACTCCTGCATCTAACTACTAGTTTATTTGAGACACCGGGCAAGTTTTAGTTAATGCAGACTAAATCTGAACCTTTTAAAGTATAGATCACTGTCTATTTTCTTTCACAGAATAAAATTAAATATGACAGCCACTACAGATACGTCCAGAGCTAAATTACAGTTTATGTTGTCCCTCCTCCAACATGTTAGAAGAGCTCTCTTTGTAAAAGAACTCTACTAAAGAATGCCTCTGTTACAGAAGTGCGTTTTGGTACCTTCTTAATCCTGAGATAATTAAAATATGCTAAGGTAGTAGGGTACTAACTCTGTAAAGAGTTCATTGAAGAAATGCTCTCTGCATTCTGAATGGCATCTACAAAGTTTCCACTGACATACATAGGCATTTTTCCTAACCAAGTAAAAGTATTCCTTCTCAACAAGAGTAAAAGCAGAATTGATGATGGAACTGCAATTTATGTACGGGAGCACAACTGCCTCAAGCCACGTCAAAAAGCATCTTCAGCACATCATCAGCCCTGCCCTGCTCTTTAGCCACATGCTCCTTGGAGTAGTTGCTTTTTGAAAGAGCTCAGACTATAAATTGCTTCTGACAAATTTACTTCCATTTTGTCTTCTAATGTAAGAAGACCAGAGATGCCACTTAAAATTACATTAAAGAGATTATTTCTTGTCCCCTGGTGACCACATTGCCTGGACTGTGCCAAATCCAGTATACAAGCCATCCTTTACTACTTCCGACCTGCAATTTATTTTACATCCATAGTTAACCCAAGCTGAGGCAAAGGAAAATTAGAATGGCCACCTGGAAAGGTGGGCTAACAATGATCCTGCTGCGACAACCATCACAAAAGCCCATGAAAAACATGCTAAGGTTGCAGGGGACAAATTTGAAAATAAAAATCTTAATTATTTCTAAGGAAACTTGATACAGAAGCAGGTCTATTCTGAGATCATCTTAAAGGGAATATAACTTTCCAGAACATGTAATGTTAAGAATGAAAAAACTTTATAAATTTACTACTGAAAAGCTTTTTACAACCTTATACACTGTTAACTGAAACACATCTTTAGTTCCAGAAATTACACTGCATCATGAGAATATAAAATTCTAATCAAGCAAATAGCTTGCAAATTTCAGTTCCAATTTACAAAAATTTGTAAGCACTATTAAATTTATAAAAATCCTTTCAAACCAATGTATCTCAAAGTATTTTATCCATTTATACATAGCCACCGCTGGTTTTAGAAGCCCAAACTAAACCAAGTGAGGAACACTAAATCTTGTGGTTTTTTTTTTAAGGTGGCTTTGTTTGACAATGCTTTACCAATAAGTATTTTTCAAGATGAGGGAGGTGCGGGGTTAGACATCACAGTTGGAAATAAAACTGGTTTTCACACCTCCATTCAGTGAATTTGCATTACTGGATTACAATCGTAGCAGCTTAAGTAAAATCTGATAGACAAAGGAAACGTTAGTGGTTGTCCACACATCTGATTTTCCAAATAATGGGATGAAGATCACATAATTAATTTTACTGCTGAGCAGGATTCCTTGGGTCTTTTTCTTCATTTATTATGTGATAGAACACATGTATTCAGGACATGCTTGGTCCAAAATACAAAGCACCAGCTTTTAGAGATAACTCCTGCTCTTTAATCTCTCTTTAATTTCAGAGTCTGTCAGTAGAAACAAAAATTAGTACCTTGGCTATTTACATAAAAGTGGTATTACACAGTCCAAAAGTGCAAAGTTAGAAGAAGTGAGAGGAGATGCCAGTGAACAATCTTTGATAACTCACTAGGCTAAAAAAGTGTTAGCAGACTAACACGCCAGAGACATGGAAAACTCAGACTCCACCCTCTCTTACCACCACCCATGGAGCAGAAGCTATTGCATCTGTATGATATGATTATGCCTTCACAGGAATGCTGTAGAAAACATTTAACAGAAACACTGCAGAAAGAATGAGAACTGCAAAGTGAGAGTGACCAGCATCTTCACTTCTTCATCACTTCACCTTACCTCTCGATTTTGCTTAAAGGCTAGACGCCAGATAGGCTGCTAAGACAGTGACATAACAGCCAACAAATTCATTCAGCCACTTTCTAAAACTTATCAGTGATCAGATTTATCAGATATCAGGTGTTTATACCTGAAACATCACTACACCACAGCCAGATGCATAAAAAGTATTGTTTACAATAGACAGATGAAACACTGGATTTAAAGCAAAAAGGAGCAATGGCTCCTACTGGCAAGTCTGAACCAGTAGTCGCTGAGGATTCATTCTCAAGAATAGTCAGGAAGGAAATGCTTTTGGACATCTCTAATGTTTTTAATTATCCCAACCTCTTTTATATATATTACTGTAACTGTTTCTGAAATATCAGCTAAGGACTGTCCAGTATTAACAGACTGTTCAATTATTTCTCAATATAAATTACTGTCTGCCACCTTTTCAATTCCTTGCTTAACTGGGGAAGAAGTAATAAAGAATACAATAACATTTAAATCTGGTACTACCCTTGCTTGCTGAGAAATTGTTGGATTGGAAGCAATTAAAGCTTTCTTTTTTGTTATTTTTTTCTTTTCTTTTTTTTTTTTTTTTTTTTACTGCCTTAACAATCCATTTGGCAGTAGAAAGAAGCCTTGATTGTTGGCAGTAAGCAACACACTCAGAAATCTGTGGTTGGACCAAAAAAGTCACTTCTAGTGCAATAATGGAAAACATACACCCATCATTCAAAAAAGCAAGCAAAAAAGAAAAGCAGGCCTCGCTTCCTTAAAACAGTGAATCATACATATCTTCTGTCCTGAAAATTCTTTACATCAATTAAAAAATGAAGACTTACCAATATCCCATCCAGGCCTGGAAAATGTGGTGGGTTTGGGTTTTGCCTTTTTTCTTAAAGTTATATGCCTTCATTTTGAAGTGCATTGCCTGTTCCTTTTTCCCTCCATCTTCTGCTTGCAAAATGACACCGTTATGGTTGCAAAGCTAACAGTCAAAAAAACCAAATGCAATGTTTTCATTCCAAATTCACAACAGGGATAATATAGTATTAGGACTCTGAGTAAGTTTACAACTGCTGTCTGCAACCCCACAGGCAGTAAAACTACCATGAACCAAGTCAATTTCCCATAGCTTGTAAAAGCTGCAAAGAAGTGTGAAATTAGAAGCTCTAGTTATTATCTAAGGAGAAACACCCAAAAGATACAGGCAAGGAGTAGTGAGGTTTTTTCTGTGCGATTTCATCAATATCTTACATGAGCCAGCTACATGGGGGGATCTGTACAACTTCCCACTCACTCAGATGGATAAACAATTTCTCCCCAAAAACCTGCAGCCAGACGTAGCATTCAAAATTTTGGTAGGAAACCAGCATCCAACAGAAGTGCCCCCACTCTTGGAACAGAAAGTGATGAGGCTGATGGGAAAGAGAAAAAGGAAGTCACCATCCCTCACAACCAGCCTCCAAAAATGTTTTCTGTACCTTCAGATAGATAAGGGTAATTCCTGATGAAACTGAAACCATTCAGTTTTTCACAACTGCAATTCAAGGTTTCTCTTGAACTGCATATAAAGAAAATGGGTTTGAAATATATGTCGTATGTTCCAGCTCTTTGGAGCCCTTAGCACCTCAAGACTGAGCTGCTCTTCTCGGGAAAAAAAAAACCACAAACAAACAAAACCAAACAAAAAAAGCCAACTCCCAGAAACCACACAACAAAAAAAATGTTACATGATTCTCACTAGATGCAGGAATGATCTACTCTGTGGCAATCAAATCAGATAAACAAGCTCTTGGTGTTTATAGTTCATAATCCACAGGGTTCAGAAAGAAATGCTCATATAAGAAAGAAGGGGGGTGGACGGGTGGGGAATGAAAGAAATAGACACCCCTGTGTAAGAACTGAAAGCCAACTAATCTGACCTAGCATTATTTTCGAAAAGTCATTAATTCATACTGAGATGTAAATTTATTAATTCTTTAATAAGAAAAGCATCACATATACATCTTCACACATACATATACTCCCAGTTTCATCCTCTGTTATGAAAGCAGACCCCATGGACCATAAATTCAGCAGGCTTAAAGAGAATGTACATCAGGTGAACAAAATGAAAAACTGAAGAGAAAAGAAATGTTTGGCGCAAAGCATTCTTTTAGATCCATGTTCAAGGTGTTATTTAAAAGGGAAAGAATCACGAGAGCCTCATTGTTCTTTCAACCAACTTCATGCAACTGTTTCTAAAACACTGTTCTCTTGATTTCTTCTGTGCTGCTTTGCTTGGCTTCCCAGCTTCAGCTGTCAGACTGACTTAGGCAGTCAGCGTGAGTATATGTATATAGATTCAGAGTTAAGGCTAGTACTAGAAACTTTATTAACATTTTGAGTTTCTCTGTGTGTAGGTGTCAATGAGTTTAACTTTTCTTTTTTCTGAATGGCATTGTATTTTTCTACCATACTCATGTGATGGCTTCTGTTTGTTTGTTTTTCACTTGTCTGTGTATTTTCTTTTCCCTGAAAGTATTGTAATTATCTGTCATTTACCATGTAATGTTTTGGTCTTGTAACCTTTAAAAATCTTTTTTTAATCTTCCAATCTATTTTTTTATGGTCAGTTCAATATGATTAGAAGTATTCTGTTACATACTGCATTATATTTGTATCATGTTGGCATGTCTTCCTAAATATGAATGCTATGGTTGTAAAAATGTGCTTATGATCTTCCATGTGTACATGGAAAAATGTGGTAGGTACATGTCCTGGTTTCTGCTGGGACAGTGTTAATTTTCTTCTTAGTAGCTGGTACAGTGTGTTTTGGACTTAGTGTGAGAATAGTGTTGATAACACACTGATGTTTTAGTTGTTGCTAAGTGGCATTTACCCTAAGTTAAGGATTTTTCAGTTTGGCATGCTCTGCCAGCAAGCAAGTTCACAAGAAGCTGAGAGGGAGCACAGCCAGGACAGCTGACCCAAACTGGCCAAAGGGATCTTCCATACCATAGGGCTTCCAGCTCAGTATATAAACTGAGGGCAGCTGGCCGGGAGGGGCAGATTGCTGGTCTGGCGTCGGTCAGCAGGTGGTGAGCAATTGCATTGTGCATCACTTGTATTTTCTTGGGGGTTTTGGTTTTGTTTTGTTATATTCCTTTTCAATACTATTGCTTTTTTGTTGTTATTATACTAATATTTTATTAATACTGCTGGTAGTATTTTGTTTTACTTTAGATATTAAGTCATTTGTATGTCAGCCCACAAGTTTTACTTTTTTTTTTATTCTCCTCCCCATCCCACTGGGAGCAGGGAGGACTGAACGAGCGGCTGGGGGGTGCTTAGTTGCTGGCTGTGGTTAAACCACAACAGTACACATGGTTAGAAGAAAACAGTTTGGTATTTTGAAAACTAGAATCTGCAAAATAAAGGAAAATAAAAATATTCCAAAACTGCAAATACTCTATCTGTGCAAAATCTTACTGAAGCTTTTACAATGACAGAATTTCTACTAAAAAAAAGAATGTAGAATTTCATGAAAACAAGCAATATTTGTCAAGTACTAAAACCCAACACATCTAAGCAAGCAAAGACTGTATGAAAAAGCAACACACATTGTTTTCCTAAAATGTGTTCAAAATCAGGTTGGTAGTTTTATTTTAGAAAATATCTTAAAACTAGATAGTGATTTTTGTGAGTTCATAGGCTCTCGGTTTAAAGAAAGGAAATCTTTTCAACAGCTTTTAAAAATATTGTACACATGGAAGATCATAAGTACATTTTTACATCCACCTCAGCATTTAAAACAAAAACACAACATCATGAACACTTGTATACTATTAAGTTTCCACATCAGACTTCAACTCCTATATCCCAAGAATACCGAGTTGTTCACTTTTCAGTTGATACTGGTAATTGTATGCAAGCCACAGGAGGTTTATAAATCCATTTTCCCAGATCCAGTCAGCCTTCTGAAATAGCCTGCAAACTGTAGTAGAGCTTTCCAGGAATGCGCCTTCTAATTCCATTTCCTGTTGTATTTAAAATCCTGCCAAAGGAATATTTCAAACCAGAATGCAGGATGTAAGTGTATGATGGAAAGTTCATTGAAGGCTTCCAAAATCACAAAACTAGACATGCTAATTTAAAAATGAGATGTGAAATTGTTTATTGAAGAAATATGGACTATGACATTCAAGTGGGTCTAAGAAATAATGCTAACAGTGTGGCAGCTCCTGCAGACTTGCTTTTAATTTTATGTAAAAGGTTTTTATTGGAATAAAGCACCACTGCTCCTGGAATTGTTTGTCTTCCCATCACCTTGCTCCCTCTAATATTTGGTGTAAAACAGGTTTTGAAGGAACCTCCTTTAAATACGGCTCGCTGCAGGCTTCAGACAGCGGGAGATTCTGCAAACGGGAACCTGACCCAGTCAGTGGAGCCAATGGAGGGCTCTGCCATCAACCTGAGCCCCAGGCTGGCCTCCTCCAGGTCCAGCACCCAGCGTACAGTCACCTCACAAACTGTACTTTTTGGCTGGCCCTGTAACTCACTTCCTGTGACTCGTGAACTGTAGTGCATCAGTCTGCCTTCTTCATTTGGTCCCTTAAATAAGCGACTCTGAGAACAACTAAAAACTCTGTATTCCAGTGGCATCGCTTGACAAATAATCTGAAAAAGGTATCTGAGGAGCCTACAAGGTATTTGCAGGGAGAAAGTGTTTGCTGTTCTCCTCCAACAGCAGTTGCCATTCTTGGAAATGCTGTAATCCCTACACGTGAAAAGAGACAAAAGCTTTTGGCCACACAGCACCAGTGAGCAGTAACCATGCCTGGTGCACAGCTGTCAGCAACAGCATCTTCTTGCAACATGGCAACGTAGGTGCAGAGCTCAGAATGATCAACACTGTGATCCTGCAATGTGCCAGAGACTTCCTCCCTAATAAAATGAATAAACGTGCATTTATACAGCTAGGAAAGTAAAATCCTGTCTTATCCCTTGCTTTACCAATACCATTTCCTTCTGAAACCTGCAAACTTGCAGGGAGAAGCAACCTAATGGGTTGTATTTGGAAAACTTTGTTTTCCAAGTGACTGTGAGCAGAAAGTTGCATTCAGATCTTGGATTCACTGAGCAACTTCTGGAAAGAAAAAAACAGTATGCAGCAAATGAGTGAATGCAAGAAGTTGTTCTGCTGCAGAGGCACAGACACAGAGCAAACAGTCTTCAAAGTACGCAAAAAACAGAACGAAAAATGACACTGGCTGACATGAACATATGACTAACTTCTGCAAGCACCTAACTTTACAAACTGAGTACGTTGGCTATCTTAGCCACCAAGATAACGTTCAAAATGCATTTAGGAGGTACTGACCTTTTTTTTTTCTGTTTTGCTGTTTTCCATCATATTCTTATTTATTCAGAAATACATGCTTTTCCTAGGACTTTTAACTATGCTTCCCTATTTGGCAAAAAAGATTTGTAGAGACTTAAAGATCTGAATCTGGACTTAGGGTAGAGTTTGGCTGAAACCCTTCTAAATAACTGCCACCAAATGTTGCTTTTTTGGTAGTGAATAAAAATGCTTTAATTTTCTTGAGGGTTTTTTTGGTGTGGTTTTTTTGGTTTTGGTTTTGTTGTTTTTTTTTTTAAGTTAGCCATTACCTGCATTTAAGGAACAAATTTTAAAAGAAGGACAAATTTTCTGGAAAAAAGTCTCCAGGATGGTTAAGGAATTGAATGCAGATTTCAAATCTGAGGTAATACCTCTATTGTAATCACAGGTCAGTGCTATTTCTGATTTTCCTGTGAAAAGAATGTTTTGAATAATGCTACTCATAACTCCTTTTAAAGAGAGATTTATTTCTGACAGCTGCTTTCATTTTACATACAGAAATATTAAAGTCTGTGATTATTACTGAGAACATATAATTGCAAAAAATTTAACACTTACTTTCAGGTGGTCCCCAGATTTCCCCCACCCATCCCCATCATCTCCAGTACCATGTTATTTTCATGTAAGAGGCAAAGAAATACTACACCATATTATTTTAAGATAGTTTGAGTTTAAATTATACTAGCTTGAAAGCATATCTCTTTTTTTACAAAAATGTTATTTTAATTCCTCTGCAATTCTATTTTTCTTTCGACTTAGAATTGATTAAAACAAAACAATGGTCTGTCTAAACCTGCATTCTTTTCACAATTTTCCCATCCTTCCATTATCATCCTAAAATACTCTACTCTTACGGTATGGAATTCTTTAATCAGTTCTGACATGCATCTACTTTTTACTTGGCCCAGCCCCAGCAAACACAGTCGTGCTCTACTACACATCATTTCTCTCCATAACCTCTCTTTTCCTTTGGGTAACATACTTCATTTCAAAACATACCTTCCACTACAAAGCAAGACTCTAGGCTTCTGTAAGGATTAAATTAGAGGTTGAATAATTGATACACAAGCAGAATTCTGGCTTAGTTCACAAATACTCTCATTCAATCTGAGTTTTGGCCAAACCAGCTGTAAAACTAAGCTTTAGTCTGCCTGATCAATTGCCATAGCCTGTTACTGAAATCTTCATGGTTTTTTAAAACACCTAAACTTGAGAGTATGTTCCAAGATCAACGATTCTTCAGGTTCATCAATTCTTATGTGGTATTTAACAAAAATTATTACAAAATAAATAGGTAAAACGTCAAGTCTAAATATTACTTCTGCTACAGCTATCTTGGGAACACAGCCCAACACCACCAGTATGATGGTAGAGAACAGGGAGATAATTTTCCAGTACCACACCACTGGGAAAGCAAGAGACACATGTATATTTTTCTAATAATAATGTGCAAAGGCACATCCTTTCAGAGAGCAAGGCTTCTGCCCCCCCCC